>CM044001.1:53536866-54133699 GCA_024085815.1 Flaveria linearis
TATGGAATGTAAAATGTTTTATATGTATAGTGCTATGATTAACCAACTGTGAGGTCTCCGGGAACGATGCCTTACAAGTTGGTATCAGAGCTAAAGTTTAAGTGAATTGGGTAAAATATTAAAAAAAAAACTAATCTTAAACTGAAAATGGGATGAAGGGAGGGATGCCAGCCCGAATAGCTACGTGCCATCAGGTATTTCTTTTCTCAATGTTAATTGTTATTATGTGCGTGTGCTATTTGATTATGTGCTCTTAGTAGATTTAGATACTGATGTAGTCCGGATAGGAAATGCTTGGGGTGTGAAAAGTAAAGTAAGTGGATAATCACAACTGGCCACTATAATTAGGGACTTACTATACTCAACATAAATTGAGCTATTACCTTGAATGACCGTGTTAGTGTTTGAATCTTATAGTGTTTAGAGATGGCTGAAGGTAGATCGTCTAATGCTTCTAGGGGTGGAGGACGTGGTGGACGTGGTGCTAAGCCGCGTGTTACGAGGAATAGGGCTAGGACTGCTGAAACGACCCCTGCAGATCCTGAAGTTCATCAGCATGAGGGCGTCGATGAGAGCACCAATTTGAGGGCCTCAGTGAAAGTGGCAGTCGTTGAAGAGGTACACCATGCAGACGATCCTACCGTCTGTGGTGACTGAAGTGATTAAGGCTGTAAGGGAGGATGAAAGGAAGGGAGAGAGAAGGACTACGGCTGGGAGAAGGGAGAATGTGAGAGATCAAAATGATGAGGAGAAGGAACTGAATGCCAAGAAGGAAGCCTCCAGTGATGAGGAGGAGGTAGTAGCACGGGAAACCGCGAAGGCGTGCAGCTACGGGGCATTCCAACGGTGTAAACCCCCAACTTTTAATGGCAATGGTAATGCTGCAGCTGCCCACTGCTGGGTAAGGGAGATGGAGGCGGTGTTAGAAATTAGTGAGTGCAGGGAGGACCAGAATATGAAGTTCGCCCTCACTCATTCGTTGACTCGGCCTTATGCTGGTGGGACAACATTGTCCAGGCTGAGGGTAGAAGGGCCATTGGCAGTATGAGATGGGGAGAGTTGAAGAAGTTGGTGATTGAGGAGTTTTGTCGTCACAGGAAGTTGGACAAGATTGAGAGGGAGTTCCTGCAGCTGGAGGAGGGAACTATGACGCACCAGCAGTGCACCACTAAGTTTAACGAAATGGAGAGATTGGTGTCGGAGCAAGTTATGCCGATGTCAAAGAAGATCAAGAAGTATGTGTAGGGATTGCCAGCTGATATCCACAGGTATTTGATTGGTGCCCGACCAAGCACTTTCAGGTCGGCAGTGGCCCTGCCTGGGAGGCTATACGATGAGAGAGAGGTGGCGATGGTTGAGGTGAAGAAGACTGGTGGTGGTGATAGGAACTGGAGTAGGAAAAGGTTTGGACGTGGTGGGTTCACTCCAAACAATAAAAGAATGAAGGTGGATGACCGTAGAGTGGTGTCATCAAGTTCTGGTAAAAAGAAGTATGGTAGATGTGGGAGGGAGCACACCGGTGAGTGTAAGTGGGGAGTGAATGTGTGCTTCAAGTGTGGGAAGCCGGGTCATGTGGCGGAGATGTGCGGGATTATACGATGTTATAACTGTGGCAAGGAAGGCCATATGAGCAGAGATTGCAAGAACCCACGGACCGAGGGTACTAGGGTGAAGAAGAAGTCAAAAGAAGGAGGACTGAGGGTAAGTGTTAGAGCTTTCACGATGACCAGGGAGGAGGCCAGAGTGGATCCTGACGTCGTGTCAGGTATGTTTCTAGTAAACCGAATTTGTGCCTCTGTATTGTTTGATTCTAGTGCTTATAAGAGTTTCATTTCTGCTGCTTTCTATGCTAGATTTCCTGTTAGTAGTAGAGGTATTGATGAGCAATTTGATGTAGAAACTGCTATTGGTAAGTCCACTAGAATTTCTGATATGATAGAAGATTGCAACATAGAACTAGAGGGCCATAGCTTTTCTACTAAGCTGTTTATGATGCCCCTAGGTGGATTTGATGTGGTACTAGGGATGGATTGGTTAGTAGCTTATGAGGCAAACATTGTGTGTCGCAAGAAAATGATTTGGTTAATTGCGCCCGATGGAAGTTCGGTGACGGTCTATGGTGATCGCGTTACTATGGTTCGAAAGGTGATTTCGTTGGCGGTGGCGGAGAAATGCATGAAGCATGGATGTAATGCCTACCTGGCTTACGTAAAGTATGTGGATGCGTCAGTACCACAATTGTTCGATGTACCTGTGATATGTGACATTCCGTACGTGTTCCCAGAAGATTTACCTGGTGTGCTACCGAATCACGAGATTGAGTTTCAAATTGATCTGATACTCGGTGCTCAACCCGTTGCCAAGGCACCACATTGATTAGCTTCAACTGTGATGAAGGAACTAATGGTTCAACTACAGGAGTTGATGGATAAAGAGTTCATCCAACCAAGCATCTCTCCTTGGGGTGCTCCGGTTTTATTTGTAAAGAAGAAGGATGGTAGTATGAGGATGTGCATAGACTACCGAGAGTTAAACAAGTTACTGGTGAAGAACCAATATCTGTTGCCGAGAATAGATGACTTGTTTGATCAGCTCCAAGGTGCCAGTTGGTTCTCAAGGATAGATCTTCGATCTGGCTACCATCAGCTAAAGGTGAAGGAGTGAGATATTCCTAAGACAGCCTTTCATACGCGTTATGGACACTACGAGTTTCTCGTTATGTCTCCTAGCTTAACTAACGTGCCAGCTACCTTTATGGATTTAACGAATTGGATGTGTCGGCCAATGTTGGATAAATCAATAGTAGTGTTCATTGATGATATCCTGATTTATTTGAAGAATGAGGAGGAGCATGTCATTTGCATTCGGGAAGTATTGGAGACACTTAGAAGAGAGAAGTTGTATGCTAAATTCTCTAAGTGTGCTTTTTGGTTGCGTGAAGTTCAATTTTCAGGTTATGTGGTGAATTCTGAAGGAATCATGGTGGACCCGGCAAAGGTGGAGGCAGTGAAGCAGTGGAAGTCTCCAAAGACGCCATCCGAGATTCGTAGTTTCTTAAGTTTGGTGGGCTACTACAGACAATTTATACAAGACTTTTCCAAGATGGCCTCACCATTGACTAAATTGACCTGCAAGGATGTGAAGTTCATATGGGGTCAAGCGCAAGAGAATGCTTTCGAGGAGTTAAAGATGAGATTGACTCAAGCTCTTGTCTTGACATTACCGGAAGGGAGTGAAGACTTAGTGGTATACTCAGATGCTTCTTATTCGGGAGTGGGTTACGTGATGCAACGTGGAAGGGTAATAGCCTACGTATCCCAACAGCTAAAAACCCACGAAGTCAACTACCCTACCCATGATTTGGAGCTAGCAGATGTGGTCTTCGCGTTGAAGATTTAGAGGCACTACTTATACGGTACGAAAATGCACAATCTTCACAGATCACAAGAGCTTGAAATACTTCTTTGAGCAAATGGATCTCAACATGAGGCAGAGGAGGTGGTTAGAGTTGATAAAGGATTATGATTATGAGATCCATTACCACCCGGGCAAGACCAATGTTGTGGCTAATGCCCTTAGCCGAAAGAGGAGACCAGAGCCAATTCGAGTGAAAGCAAATCAGTTGGTTATGACCGCTGATGTCATGACAAGGTGAAAGAATTTCAAAATGAGGCATTGAAAGAAGATCGCCTTAACTCTAAACGAATGAGAGGTCTAGTCACGGAGTTAGGAGAAAATACCCACGGAGTTAGAACCCCCTTTGGGCAGATGTGGATCCCTCGTTACGGAAACTTTCAGGGTCGGATTATTGATGAGGTTTATAAGACTCGACACTCGATTCATCCCGGTTCCACAAAGATGTATAAAGATATGAAGGGAGATTACTGGTGGTCGGGAATGAAGTGCGATGTAGTGGAGTATGTAAGCAAGTGCCTTACTTGTTTACAAGTGAAGGCGGAACATCAGAAACCATACGGGAAGATCTAACCGTTGGATATACCCGAGTGGAAGTGGGAGCACATCACCATGGACTTCATTACGAAGCTACCTCGTACGGTGCGGTGGTACAATACCATATGGGTGATTGTTGATCGTCTGACAAAGAGTGCTCATTTCCTACCGATCCGCGAGACATACTCATCTGAGAGACTGACGGATCTATTTATCAAGGAGATTGTAGCTCGTCATGGTGTGCCGGTGTCTATCGTGTCGGACCGTGACACCGGTTCACATTGAAGTTTTGGAAGAGATTCCATAATGCGATGGGGATGAGGCTACACATTAGCACGGCTTACCATCCTCAGACAGATGGTCAGTCTGAGAGGACGATTCAGACCCTCGAGGATATGCTCCGATCATACGTGATCGATTTTAGTGGGAGTTAGGATGATCACTTACCTTTAGAAGAATTCTCATACAATAACAGTTATCATGCCATCATTGGTATGCCACCATATGAGATGCTATATATGAGGAGGTGTAGGACGCCCGTATGTTGGAGAGACATTGGGCAGAAAGAGTTGCGAATCCTTGAGGTGACAAGGCTACAACTGAAAAGCTAGAAAAGATCAAGGCCTTCATGAAAGCGACGAAGGATAGACAAAATTCGTACGCCGACAAGAGGCGTAGTCCGATCGAATTCAAAGTGGGCGACCAAGTCATGTTGAAGGTCTCACCTTGGAAGGGCATTATCCGGTTCAGAAAGCGAGGTAAACTGAGCCCGAGGTATATAGGACCTTTTCGAATCATCGCATGAGTAGTGGAGGTGGCCTAACGATTAGAATTGCCCGATGAGTTAAGTGGAATTCATCCAACATTCCATGTATCGCATCTGAGAAAGTGCTTAGCTGACGAAGATATGGTTGTACCACTAGAGGATATCGAGGTGGATGAACGACTCAATTATGTAGAGCAACAAGCATCGACCGAAAGGAGAAGAGATTACGGAATAAAGTGGTTCCATTGGTGCGAGAATAGTGGAAGCAGAGGAAGGGTTCTGAGTCCACATGATAGACTGAAGAAGAGATGAGACAACATTACCCACAGTTATTCAAAGAATGATAGGTTTCGGGGATGAAACCTCTTTAAGGGGGGCAGAATTGTAACACCCAAAACTTTCATCAAATTAAAAGAAAAGAAAGGTAATAAGAAGAGAAAAAAAGTATCTTGGAAGAAAGGAAAGGAAGCACAAGTGGAGGGGGCCAAAGTGTAAATAAGTACAAAAGTCAAATATTATATTAATATTTGAAGTACGGCCTCCTATATATACCATCCCATCTGCTTTTGTCGCCTGAAAAAGGAGAAGAAGAAAGAAGCAGAGTTCTCTCTCGGTTTTAAGAAGAGGAAGAACTTGCTTTTGGGTCTAGGTGAGTGTTTTATGCATAATTGGCTCGGTTTTGTTGTGTTTTCGACTATAAAACCGAGAGTACATGTTCTTATGTGTTTATATGTGTTCGGGTTTGCATGTTCCTAATGTTTAGGTGTTAGAAACATCAAGATTTCTCGACTTTGAGGGAGTTGTGCTTGGAAGCAGTCGAAGTGAGTTTCTAGACCCTGGTTTTTACTTGTTTTATTACTTCTTTGGGGCTGAAAATGTAAATAAATGGTTTTTTTACAAATGTTGTACGCATACCCGTATGTATTTATGCATGTATGTTAATGTTGTATGGCTGTTTATGCTTTGTTAGTGTTTAGAATGGTAGTGACAAGCTTAGAACAGGTTAGAATGATGTTTGGGAATGAAAACAATTAAGAAATAGGTTAAACAGGTAGTTTATGCACTTACATAAGGCTCATGCACCTAAAATTGCCTTAGAAAAGTGCAAGTGTAAGTCATACGCCCAAACAGTAGCCCATGCACCCAAAATATTGCCTTATAATAGTTAAGTATATCTCATGCGCCTGAACAGTGGTTCATGCGCCTGAACAGTGGTTCATGCGCCTAGGAAATTTGGCCAGATGCCTAAATGTTGGGGTCAGGTGCCCCAATAGTGCTCATGCGCCCAACTTTTTACTCAGGCGCCTAAGTATAGGACCATGCGCCTAAACATTTCATGCGCCTAAACATTTCATGCGCCCAAGAGTTAGTGAAAAACAGTCAAGTGTAGGGCCATGCACTCGAATAGTGATGATGCGCCTAAGCAGGGCTTATGCGCCTGCATAGTTCCCATGCGCCTGAACACTTAGTTTATTTTCTGAAATTTTAGGAAGTTTGAGATTTTAGGGTTTTGACCGTAGTTTGACAAAGGGCTTAAATGTGCTTATTTTTATGCATAGTTATGCTCTGTTCTTATGTTTCTTATATATATTGATGTGTGACTTTACATGGTATGTTTATAATCATAAACGTAAAGTATTATCATTAAAGAAAGAGATAAGATTAATGATAATGAAACTGGAACATAAAGAACGAATGAAATAAAGGCTTGCAAGCAGAATGAAAGGAGGATCACAACTCATTGAGAGTTGTTAGCTCAACTATGTGTATTATAGCGGGTGATTTTGGCTAACCCATGAGGGTTCACACACAGGGGGATTAGTCTTGGTGACTGATCCACAGTACGAAACGAGATCCTTGTCACTTTCCTCCGAAATGATGTGGCTTTGTGCCAGGATATGATGTGGCTTTGTGCCAGGAAATAAAGTGGCTTTGTGCCCGGAATGGTGGCTACAGGCCACGATGGGGGTGAAGTTTTGACAAAATCTAGAATCAGTGAAAGATAATGATAAAGTATGAACGAACGAGTACGTGCGAGAATGAATGTTGAATAAGGTTATACCTTGTTGTATGTACGATGAATGCTTATGTATGAAAATAAAGAAAGTATTTTATTCAAAATAGTACTTTCATATATGAACAATATAAAGTATTTGAACACTTTAAAACTAGAACTCACTCAACAATGCTGAGTTTTATGCATTTTCAGTTGGCAGGTAATCGTTGCTGAGGATGGCACACGAGAAGGCTACTTGGCAGGGCAACACTGGCCTCCGTTCACGCATAATATTATTGTTGTTTTGTAATGAAATTAAATGGCGCTTTTGTAACATACGAACAATGTTGTATTGCTTAACAATAATAGTTATTAATGAAATGAATGACCTTTGTTAATTTAATTTCCGCTACAATATTTTATGGAATGTATAATGTTTTGTATGTATAATGCTATGATTTACTAACTGTGAGGTCTCCAGAAACGGAGCCTTAAATTATGTGTTCATTGGTCATTTGAAATGTTATGAGATGATAAATCATGTTTGTTGGGCATATTACTTATGCCAAAATGTTTGTTTGTTAACATTTGACATATTGAACAGTTTGACTTTCAAGAAATTGATTAAAAGTCAATTTTGGTCAATTTTTCACTTGCAAATCTCACTAATTTGAAGTTGTTTTTAATCAAAATTCATTTTGATCATGTTTAATTCATAACAAAGAGTTAATTTGTTCAAATCATTCGATGATTATATCCTATAACAAACTAATCAATTGATTTTTAGTTGACTTTTAAAATCAAAATATTCATTTAATGCACAATGAATGTGTGTGTTGAATGTTGTTGTGTTTAATGCCAAATTAACTGTCAAAATGAGTTTATTAATGAATTTGAACATGTTTAATAAGTTATATCATTTTAAGGCATTTTCAATATTTTCAAAGATCGAATAGTTGATTTTGAATAATTTTGACGTGAACATCTTGACTGATTATCTGCTTAATCAAAATTCCTCAAATAAACAAACCTAATACATGTGTCTATGATTATTTAACATGTATTTAATGTTTGATTTAATTTATAACACTGAATGATTTCATTTTAGGTTTTGGTTCATTATTTAACTTGGGTTTAACAATGCTCGAATCAAAATCATCAATAGTTTGTTTTAATGATTGTTTGATAATCATAAACTTGTTATTATACCTATTCGATTGAAAATTAGTGATGAAATCAAATAGATATTGGTATGAATGGTCAATGGATGTTTCTATTGTAGCAACATGTAGAAAAGTTAAGTTTTACCTCGCACACTCGTAACAAATGAAAATCTAACAAGTGTTGAACTATATATACAACGGACAAATCATGTGTCCGCTGTGTATACAGTGTGTTCGTACGCTGTATAAACAGTTTTAGCTTAAAATTAAATTTTAAGTCATGCGCTGTGAATATCGCATACACTGTGTGAACAGTGTATTCGCTGTACAATTTTTTAAGTTGTATCCTGTGGACATTTGGATGATTTTGACTGTGTTCACAACGGATGACTCTTTGGTCATGCGCTGTGTACACTTGAATGATTACCTAATGTTCACAACTTATGACTAAAATTCATACGCCGTGTACTTGTACACTATGCACAAAGTGGATGGACATTTATTCATGTGTTATGCATACATAAATGATTATTTTGGTTGTTCACAGGAGATGATTGATTGGTCATGCACTGTGTACACTTTGTTTGCTTAAGGAATATTCACACCAGATGACTTATTGTCATGCGGTGTGAACACTTGTATGAATGTATACAATATATGCTTACCTGAGCACATACATTTCGTACACTTGCACTGTTTTCTACAACGGATGACTAATTTTAGTCATGCACTGTGGAAGACCACTGTATTCATAGCAAATGTTTTTCCTAACATCATGCACTGTGAACACTTGTATGTTCATAGATGCATAGCGGATTCATGTTTGTTTATCCGTTATATACACTTGGTGTATTTTGCATGATTAATGGTTTACTGTAGCTGCAGCGGATGTATGTTTTTGTGTCCGCTGTGTCTACAGTTGACAAAATTTATAAATTTTTGTTTGTTTTGAAAATTTTGCTCATTATGTACGTAACTTAATGCATACGTTATGAACACTTGGTTTTCTGATTTTGCTTGTAACTTTGTGAAATCTTTTCAAAAGTTTGGTTATTTACTAAAATTTTGTAATTTTAACATGATTGATATATGGATGTTAAGATACCACTCATAAGCAATTATATGTGCATGTATATGTGTCAACCTATAATTTTTTTGAGCACTTGCTTGGCTTGGCTATTTTTCTTTGTTTAAAACTTTAAATTTTAAAATCCTTAAATTTTAGAATGTATGATGATGCACATATTCTACTGCCTTTGATATTTCCATGTTCATTTTTCTCCCCTTAAATTTTTTGCATATTTAAAAAACTTTATAAAATGAGAAAAGAATTGAACTTGGTTGATGGAAATTATCAAAGTCCAATGTGTTTACTTGCATGATAAATGATCAATATTCAGAGAGATGACACATCATCTATCTAAGAAATGTATGGTTGTTATGCTTTGCAGGACCAGTGAATTGGGTCAATGCAAAGTTTCATAGTGTTATAAGAGTTATAACACTTAGCAGATCAAATATGGAACCGGTTTATGATGAAACAAAGAACATAAGTAAAAAACCAAAACAAGAACAAGAACACACTAATATGATTTTTAAGAATGATGTATATTGCTCTCAAATTCTTACCAGTGTTACAAAGCTTACATTGAAATTACAAGTACTTGAGATACTTTATACTACATCCTACAGCCGGCAATACTTTGAAGGCCAGCTGGAAACACTAATCTAGATAACAAGATCAATGTAGAGTGAAAAAGGTAAATTGCCATTTGACTAGTGACTATGACATACCATAGCTCACATCCTTATCTAATACAAAAAGGATAAAAGTACAAAAGTAGAAAGTTGCAGACGAAAGACCTTAATCTATAGTTTGACAAAAGTATGGAGTTTTCACCAACTCATCTAATTTGGTGAGTCATCATAGGTGGCACCGAAAAGTAGTCAACTTTTATCAAAAGGTGATTCAGAAAAAACATGTCTTCTCTGTCTTCAGAAGAAATCAGCCTTTGGCTTTGGAAGACTTTGTCATTAAAGCGTTGGAAGACTTCATATTTTGCTACAAAAGATTTGGTCTTTTGGCTTGGAAAATTTGATACTTAGCATAATTCACCGAGTTATATCAAATCTTCCGAAGTAACTTCCTTGTACTTCACATGTGCATGCTGAGAGCTATTTGGTTCCATTAACCTCTAAGTGTAATCCTTACAAACTCCCCTACACAAATGCTACCAAAACTAAAGGAGAACCTTGAAGTTTGATCTTCATCTGTTGATAGTCATTAGTAGAATCAAGACCATTCCCTTCATCATCAGTTGGTCAGGTTTTCTCAGACTTTCAACTTATCTACTCATGTCACAGAGATCATGCAAAGGGAGGTCAAGTATGTTTTGCAAGAAGTACATGTATTGACCCCTTCATCTCTAGTGATATCATCTGTCTGGGTTTGTAGTAAATACCCAAGACAAGATGGGTCTCTCAGCAGCAAAAGGCTTTACTATGAGTGGACTTTGTTGAGCAGTCTCTTCTTGATCAGCCTCAGGATGTTCTGACCCATACTAAGGTGAACTGGGTGATTCCTTAGACTTCTTCTTCTTCTTCTTGTCCTTTCTTATGGCCATCCTCTTCATCTTTCTATACTTTAACTGAGAAGGCTGACATGCAGTACCAAATGGTTCTTGTTTGTCCTTCTCAGTTGGGTCCTTTTCCTTCGTAGGTTCAATAGTAGAAGGATTAGGACCCTGCTATGGATCAGAAGATGAAGCTGGTTGTGATGAAGCACTAAGTCCAGGTTGTGTGGTCTCTTGGGGTTCAACCTTGACTTCAGCTTCAGGTGCAACCTTAGAGACGTTGGACCAAGTTTCCTTTCAGAGAATCCATACAGCTTCAAGAAGCTCACCATCTTTTATCTATCAGTAGACTTCTTCTGATTGGCTCTGATGGTGGCTCTTTGTCACACCCTGGGCCCAGAGAGGCGGGACGTAACGATCAGTAATCAACAACCAAAATGCAGTGGAAACTATATGGTTTAATAAAGTACAACTTGCAAAATTTTACATCAGAATATTGGCTTAGTTAAATTTACAAGGTGCCTAAATCCACAGTCTATAGATGTCATGGTCAATCTCTTGGTATATGTTTCTTGATGCTTCGGTAACTAAGGCTTTTAGGCTCGGCTTTTGTCTTCAACACCTACCCACAATTCTTGCTTCGGATTTAGGTAACTTCTATAGCTCAACTATTCTCCCTAGCTGTACCTGAAGACATGCTCAAAAAGATTTTGTGTCAACATAAAGTTGGTGAGTTCAAGTGGTTTTAGTTTTAGAAAAATAAAAGGGACTCCTAGAGCCCACAAGTTAAAGTTTTTGTATCTATTAAAGCTGTTGTGGGTCACAATCAACCCTGCACTCAGCCCCGGCTTGCCTCTTCTAAAGTTGTGTTGAACCGGTTAACCCCAAAGGGGAGAACTGAGCCTCATAGCAGTGGACCCACCTGCCGGATGGTCCGCCTTTGTATCCTTTATAACTTGTTCACATGCCACATACGACCCCGCAGGATCTCAGTGGGGTACCTCCCTGTAACGGGAGCCACTGTGTGTGGGGGATTCCCCAAATAGATCTATCCATATAAAGCAAGCGGTTCACGATAGAATTAATGATTGTGATTCATGTATCAGCAGGCATCATAAAAAGAAAATCCACAAGATAATTTGTATCACAGATAATAGTTTCAATTAAAATAGAGCATGCTTCATCCCCAAAACCAAAGTAAAAAGTGGACACGAGAACTCACCTTGTATCCTTATATAAATTCAGAGCTCGATAAAGAAAAATGATGATCACCAACAAAGCAATCCTAATTAGAACATATAAGATGCACGTTTAGAATTAGCATGATGCTATTCCATGCGTGCGGTTGAGCTCTTTAGTTGACTTAAGGTTGGTGATTAGTATCCTTAGTGTATCTTAGGTTCTTGTGTATTTGTAAATTGTCATGAATTAACTCGTGTGCATTAGGTTAATTAATGCCTTTATCCAATAAATGATTCTTTGCATAAAGAAGGTAGTCATAAACGGGTGATATCAAGGATTCAAATCTTTGTAGATAATTTTTATTGATGATGCAAGTAATCTATAATGTTCCAAACGGTGTTTATAGTGCTCGCATTTGTATCATGTTTGTCAACTTGATTGACGCTGGAGTAATCCAAATATTGATAATAGTTGTCTATATATATATTGAATAAAAGAGGTGATTCAAATAGTATTTATTTCAGTAGTAATGAGATGGTCAACTAATAATAATAATAAGGTGACGAATTATTACAGAATTATAAGCCGTTTGCCCTAAATAAGTACATGTAAACATCGGTTTTCCTATAGTGTATATCGTATTTATATATATATATATGTGTGTGTGTGTGTGTGTGTGTGTACTATTGTATTCGTAAGCATTTAATATTTCGGAGTCTTATAAAGATTTGTATGTTGTTAGATCAAATAATTTCTTATATGTTGTCTACTAACTTGTTTATATGATAACATTACCAAACTCGTTTTACATCTTGTGATTGTTCACGTTATTTCCAATTTACGCACCTATTCATGATGATTTATAACTAGTTAATATTTTTAACATATTTGTAGCTCAACACACACACCAGTTAATATATAATCACTATAGTTACGCATATGAATTTCTAGCGCGCGGTTATACCTATCGTTTCCATATCGCGTCCTAGAACCCGCTTGTTCCAACCCGCATCGCGTTGACTGTCCATTGACCCTTTTGACCAGCTTTGACCGGGGTTTAACCTAACCAATTCACACCAAGATTACATACAACACTACAACATTGATATCTCATAACCAAACGCAATCGTAATTTCATTATATGTTACCGACCACCGTGGTTAAAGCTTTTATCCCCAACATCCGCCACATGCAGCCACAAGAACAACATCAGACGTCTCTAATTTACCTCAACAGCAGCATCCATCGTGAACCGCCATCAAAACAACCACTACATAATCCTAATTACAGCCATCAACCATCACCATCACAACTATTAACCACCACTAACAACCTTTTTAACCATCGTAGCAACCAACAACCACGCAACCACGATTACAGCCACAGCCAACATCCACACAACCACGATTGCAGCCATTAATCGTGGTCTAAACCGCCACCTAAACCTCACCAACCGTTTGCTTCCGTGTCTAGATCTCGAACCACCATAGCCGGGTGTTATGGTTGTTCCAAACCGTGAACCACCACCCTTAACAGCCTTCATCGTCGCTCCCCTGCACCAGTACCACTGCCTTGGACCCCGATCTGGTACAGATCTACACATGCAATCCAAAATCATAGCAATCTGTGGTTTGTAGTCCAAGAAAACAAAGGATGAATGAAGTAGATCGGTTTTTAGGGGAACCTTACCGAGAGAAAAGGATAGTGGGGCGGCCTAGGCCTCCTTCGGCTGCCGTCACCTGTGGTGTGGGAACACCACGACAATACCACCACCATCACGACCACACACCACCATCATCGCCCGACCTTCGTAACCGCGACCACCACAACCACTGCCGACATCACCACCATCACCCGTCGCACTGTTGTCGCAGCCATAATCAACAACAACCATCATCACCAATCGACATTATAGCCTCCCAACCGTGAACCCTCGGCACCACCACTCCGAAACCGACCTGCAACCGCCATCTTTGCCTTCGATTCGTGTCTCTATGTCGCATTTCGGGAGAAATTAAGACCACCACAGTGATCGGGACGTCGAGGGGAGTCCAGATTTTCGTGCCACTCGCCGGCACTCGCCGGAGACCGTCTCCGGTGGCCGGAGAATGGGCCGGATTCGAAGAAAAGGGGGAAACCGCGGTCATCCGCCTCTTTCTCTCTCTCTGACTTTTGTTTTCTTTTTCTAAACCCTAAAGTGAGGATTATGTGGTTTATATACTAGGCTAAATAAAACGGGTTCGTAAACGGTTTGCACATGCTCGATTAAATTGCACGTAACGTTAAAATTTCATTTATCGTTAGTTTCCATTTATACAAAACGTTATAAGTGTTCCGAGATTATGTATTTAAAACATGCTGGATAATCAAACGAGTTTGTAAATTACCGCGTATTTAACACGTTCAGCGGTTTTACGCGTTTTCCTTGAATGAGCGTTAATATTATCATTTTGGTATCTAAATATGTGTAATTAAGTATTCAATGATATTTTGTTTGTTAACTTCCCATGTTAGTCACGTTAAAACTTTATCTGACGAATTTTCGGGTTTGACCTGATCGTAACCCGGTTCGCGTCACGGAATGCGTTTCGGAACGCATTTATTCCGGACAACGTATCACTCACCAAATTTAATATGTTGTGATAATAAACAATGATTAGATGAATATTTATGGAGTTACGAGACTCGGTTTTCAAAACAGACGTCAGTTAAATGCCGGTGAAAACCGGTATTTGCGTTTCACTTACGAAATTCTGTTGTTTACGCATGATTGATGAAAAATCTTTTAGCAAGCATTATTTATGATATTGTTAGCATTAACAAGGATTTAGATTGGATAACAAGTCATTATAAGAAGTTCTGATGGAATTCAGACGTTAGTACGCGTTAAATTGTCGGATTTTAACCGGTATGGGTTCTGAATCTGTTTTCAGTTTGGATCTTTTCCTTAGTTGTTTCAATCACGTAAGAATTCATTGTTTCATGGTTTGTCATTCAACTAGTTCGTAAATATGCATTTGGGCCTTACATGGGCCTTGTTTATATGTTCGGGCCCTTATTGGGCTTATTGGGCCCAAAAAGTTTCGTGTTGCAAGATTTCTTTGGCAAGCCCAAATTAATCCGGACCTTTATTGGGTCCTATAATACATTAAGCTTTCTAATTGGGCTAGATTTCAAGGGTGTTACATCCTCCCCACCTTTTAGAAATTTCGTCCTCGAAATTTTAGTATCGCTAACATTGTTTCCGAGTGTAATAATCTCTAACATTGTTTCCGAGTGTAATACACTCATAATATGAGTCTTAAGAATTTAAAGCTATTCAGCTGAGCATTCCGGAATGAATGTTGTCGATTACGTATCAAATAATTGGGTTTGTTTAGATTCAAGTATCCTGATGTTTTAACATGCTTGTCAAAACTAGTGAGTTGTTTCATGCATAGATATTTGGATTCAGTACTCGATTAGTCGATATTTGTGTAGATTTTTGACAAGATAAGGTGTTCCATTGTGGTTTATTACACCGTCCTGCTAGATAAATCTAGCAAGGAGACGAACACTAAACTCTCGGTGGTATTACCGTCCTCACGGAGAATCTTATGAAAGATTGTGTAGAATCAGATGTTGGTGTGAATGACTTCAATTAGACGTAATAGTCAAGTCGGCTATATGTCACTAGTAACTCCTTAGAATCATAAGGTAATGGCTCATAAGATGTCATAGATTAAAGACTTCAGACCAAGGAGGATTTGGTTTCCCCAAGAGTACAAATTAATATCTAGAATTAGCGTACTTGTTCCAGCCAGGTTAAAACTAAAAAGTTTTCACGACTGATAAGAATGGAGAAGATAGGTCACACACAATAGTCACTTCCTTTCCAACCTTCCTACTCTAGTAACGATACTGTATATGGAAATCTCAGTCTTCGAGTAGGTCCACCCATATCATCTAACGCATGTCAAGAGTTTCCCGATATGGGATGTGCCACAAACTCTCGGGAACCAACGCTAGGAGAATTTTCAAGTTCAAGAAATGATACGGCGAACGCAATAGAAGAAAAGCCTAACTGTAGGCTATCTGCATTCGTCAAGGAGGGTAAGCAGATACAAATGCGGCCAGGACTTGTTCACTCGCATTTAGAAATACAGATGTCTTAGAACAATGCGGATGACATTACCGATTGTCGATCACCCTATTGTACTTGATCTAGTATTCTAATGTGTAGTTGGTAGTGTCGCACCAATAATGTATCCAGATGCATATTTTTATTTAGTAAAAGTCGCGCCCCATAGTTCCAGTTCATGTACAATGTAACCCTTCGCATGTTTCTTGAATTGTCGGGTAGCTAGGAGATAGCCTTGTACCATCGTTTCACTTATATTCTCGGCTGATACATTTAAGGTGTATGTAGTATCTTGCAACTGATTAAGCAGGTTAACACTTCTGGGAAGGGGATATTGCTTCTTCTAGGTAACTTTATTCAACTCTTGATAGTCTATCCATGTTAGGAGCATTCCATTCTTCTCCCCCACAAAGTGTAGCAGGGTTCTTCAAGGTGTCACCCTATGTCTTATGATCCGTTTATCTAACAGTTATCAGATTTGCTTTCCTTCCACCAGCTCCTTAATACAAGTTTCGAGTTCAGTACTCCCATATATATGTATTTCTTCTATTCTCCAACTCAATTTCCTTACAGCAACCTCCACTGTTGTCTTAAGCTACAGAATTGCTACAAACGTTTCCACTAGTTTCTTCATAGTGTTTCCCAATTAAGGTCAACCTTCTACATGACCTCTTCCTTGGTCCATATTCTACAAGGTAACTGTGCCCTGTAGTGGGTCTATTCGTGAAGCAAATAACTCCGTTTAGATTCCAATCCTTTATAATCATACCGATTGTTCCAACGAGATATGGGAGTAAGACTTTTTGCTTGAATTTCTGACGTTATGGAGCGTTCTAGGGTAAGGTATTAGAGAATCACTTCAGGAGAGATGGTCAACTAATAATAATAATAAGGTGACGAATTATTACAGAATTATAAGCCGTTTGCCCTAAATAAATACATGTAAACATCGGTTTTCCTATAGTGTATATCGTATATATATATATATATGTGTGTGTGTGTGTGTGTGTGTGTGTGTACTATTGTATTCGTAAGCATTTAATATTTCGGAGTCTTATAAAGATTTGTATGTTGTTAGATCAAATAATTTCTTATATGTTGTCTACTAACTTGTTTATATGATAACATTACAAAACTCGTTTTACAACTTGTGATTGTTCACGTTATTTCCAATTTACGCACCTATTCATGATGATTTATAACTAGTTAATATTTTTAACATATTTGTAGCTCAACACACACACGAGTTAATATATAATCACTATAGTTACGCACATGAATTTATAGCGCTCGGTTATACCTATCATTTCCATATCGCGTCCTAGAACTCGCTTGTTCCGACCCGCATCGCGTTGACTGTCCATTGACCCTTTTGACCAGCTTTGACCGGGGTTTAACCTAACCAATTCACACCAAGATTACATACAACACTACAACATTGATATCTCATAACCAAATGCAATCGTAATTTCATTATATGTTACCGACCACCGTGGTTAAAGCTTTTATCCCCAACATCCGCCACATGCAGCCACAAGAACAACATTAGACGTCTCTAATTTACCTCAACAGCAGCATCCATCATGAACCACCATCAAAACAACCACTACATAATCCCAATTACAGCCATCAACCATCACCATCACAACTATTAACCACCACTAACAACCTTTTTAACCATCATAGCAACCAACAACCACGCAACCACGATTACAGCCACAGCCAACATCCACACAACCACGATTGCAGCCATTAATCGTGGTCTAAACCGCCACCTAAACCTCACCAACCGTTTGCTTCTGGGTCTAGATCTCGAACCACTATAGCCGGGTGTTATGGTTGTTCCAAACCGTGAACCACCACCCTTAACAGCCTTCATCGTCGCTCCCCTGCACCATACCCGCAATCTAGCATAGCCACAACACCACAATCGGAACCTGCACGATCCACCAGTACCACTGCCTTGGACCTCGATCTGGTACAGATCTACACATGCAATCCAAAATCATAGCAATCTGTGGTTTGTAGTCCAAGAAAACAAAGGATGAATGAAGTAGATCGGTTTTTAGGGGAACCTTACCGAGAGAAAAGGACAGTGGGGCGGCCTAGGCCTCCTTCGGCTACCGTCACCTGTGGTGTGGGAACACCATGACAATACCACCACCATCGCGACCGCACACCAACATCATCAGCCGACCTTCGTAACCGCGACCACCACAACCACTGCCGACATCACGACCATCACCCGTCGCATCGCTGTCGCAGCCACAATCAACAACAACCATCATCACCAATCGACATTATAGCCTCCCAACCATGAACCCTCGGCACCACCACTCCGAAACCGACCTGCAACCGCCATCTTTGCCTTTGATTCGTGTCTCTATGTCGCATTTCGGGAGAAATTAAGACCACCACAGTGATCGGGACGTTGAGGGGAGTCCGGATTTGCGTGCCACTCGCCGGCACTCGCCGGTGACCGTCGCCGGTTGCCGAAGAATGGGCCGGATTTGAAGAAAAGGGGGAAAGGGGGAAACCGCGGTCATCCACCTCTTTCTCTCTCTCTGACTTTTTTTTTCTTTTTCTAAACCCTAAAGTGAGGATTATGTGGTTTATATACTAGGCTAAATGAAACGGGTTCGTAAACGGTTCGCACATGCTCGATTAAATTGTAGGTAACGTTAAAATTTCATTTCTTGTTAGTTTTCATTTATACAAAACGTTATAAGTGTTCTGAGATTATGTATTTAAAACATGCCGGATAATCAAATGGGTTTGTAAATTACCGCGTTTTTAACACGTTCAGCGGTTTTACGTGTTTTCCTTGAATGAGCGTTAATATTATCATTTTGGTATCAAAATATGTGTAATTAAGTATTCAATGATATTTTGTTTGTTAACTTCCCATGTTAGTAACGTTAAAACTTTATCTGACGAATTCTCGGGTTTGACCTGATCGTAACCCGGTTCGCGTCACGGAATGCGTTTCGGAACGCATTTATTTCGGACAAGGTATCACTCACCAAATTTAATATGTTGTGATAATAAACAATGATTAAATGAATATTTATGGAGTTACGAGACTCGGTTGTCATAATAGACGTCAGTTAAATGCCAGTGAAAACCGGTATTCGCGTTTCACTTACGAAATTCTGTTGTTTACGCATGATTGATGACAAATCTTTTAGCAAGCATTATTTATGATATTGTTAGCATTAAAAAGGATTTAGATTGGATAACAAGTCATTATAAGAAGTTCTGATGGAATTCAGACGTTAGTACGCGTTAAATTGCCGGATTTTAACCGGTATGGGTTCTGAATCTGTTTTCAGTTTGGATCTTTTCCTTAGTTGTTTCAATCACATAAGAATTCATTGTTTCATGGTTTCTCATTCAACTAGTTCGTAAATAAGCATTTGGGCCTTACATGGGCGTTGTTTATACGTTCGGGCCCTTATTGGGCTTATTGGGCCCAAAAGGCTAGTTTCGTGTTGCAAGATTTCTTTGGAAAGACCAAATCAATCCGGAACTTTATTGGGTCCTATAATACAAAAGCTTTCTAATTGGGCTAGATTTCAAGGGTGTTACACTGTAACGTCCCATTTTAGGTAATTTTATAATTTGTGTTTTTAAATAAAATGAGTGTTAAATTAGAACTAACTGAGTTAAGTTAGTAATGTTAGTGTGAATGAATAGAAGTAACTAGAGGGACTACTTTTGCCAAATTGAGAAACTTAAATTTACATATTAGTAAGGAGGTGTAGAACCTCCTGGACACTCACACACACATTCACGAAGAGAGGAGAACGGGAAGGAGGAAGGAGATCAAGAACCCTAGTCAAATTGAGTTGCGGTTGTGTTGAATTCAAACTTCTAATTGTGGAATTGAGTTATAAATCACCTAGTTCCTGCATCGAACTCATAAGGTGAGTCTTAAATTGGATGTTTTCTTGCTAAGTAGTTAGTTCATGATTGGGGTGTTGAGGAGAAATTCGTCTATGATCAAATTAATATGTGTTGAACTTAGAATAGTATGTATTAGGTGTTCTATGTATCATGTATGCCAATTTTGAAACTTGATGGTTTATAGCAAAGTAGTTGTATGAAATATGTTGGGTTATAAATCATGCCCATAAGGTGTTTGATGAAATGCCTCCAAGAAGTTTGAAATATGAAAGGAGAGGCAAAGTGGAAATAGAATGACCGGTGGGTCAATATAAAGTTAATTATGCTTAAAACTAGTCATAAATGGGTCATATGGATTGGTTTATACCATATGTATGTATGTGCTAAATTAATCCTAAACATATGTTTAGGTGAAGGGAGTATTAGCAAAGCGGTGAGCAAAGACAAAGGTTGAGTTGAAGCTTGCTTAAGGTAAGGACATTAGCCTTATAACCATATATAGTCTTATCTTTATGATTTTATTATGTGTACTCTTGAGTAAAGGTGAGTTGTGAATAATGACCATAAGAAATGGTTATAGTAATAGTAAGTGTACATGCTTGAGTGCATGAATTGGGTTGAAGCTTCATGCGCGTGTGCATGAAATAAATATACCGGTATAGTTCACAGGTGTGTGAATCAAACCTGGAGGGGTTATAACTATATTTAGTTACGGTGGTAACATTTAAATTACTAGTGAGTGATAAACTATATTTTGGCTACTGTGTGTAAGCCTAATTCACCAGTGGGTGATAAACGTGTGGTTTGGCGACTGTGTGTACGTCAAACATAAAGATGTATAGCGAAGTGTATAGGTGTGTGATCCGAATCTAATATGCTAGTCCAAGTTAGTGAATGACTAGCTCGAAAGTGGAATTATGACCCATTTCTATTTAAATATGAAAGTGTGATTATAGAATGGGTGATAATGTGATAGATGCAAAGAGTCGAAGCTAAGAGAGTTAAAGCTCCTAAATTTAGCAAATAGAGATGTTGAAATGGACCCGGAATCATTGAAAAGTCGAAAAAAACGAAACGGGTCAAAATGTTGAGAAGAACAAAATAACTGGGTCTACCGTAAATTACGGTAGGCACCGTAATTTACGGTAGCCTGGAAAACTAATACGGCAGAAATTAACTGCCTTACGGTGGGTTTGAGATCCATGGGTACCGTAATTTACGGTACCCACCGTAACTTACGGTGGGTTTAACTTGTTACTTGTGTTTTCGATTGATATTTTAAGCCCCAAATCACCTCCTAATAACCTGTAAAGTAAGTATAAGAGTCCTTACTTAGTTCTAATGGACTAATGTGATAAAAGTGGTTGTTTTGTAGGAATTTTCCAAGAAGGCAAAGGTGATCGATGAAGATGCTTGTGGATCGAACAATGGGTTGTTAATTAGTTCTTTTAAACAAACTTAACGTTATGTAAATTACCTAAATGTAATTTGAGGTGTGTAAAACGTAATAGTGTGTTGACGTAGTCATGGGTATGTGTAATAGAGTTTTAAAAGTAGAGATTTTAACTGGGACCTAAGCTAAAAATCTTTTACACCTCAAACAGATTTTATAAAATATGATAATAAGGTGGTGTGTTACAAGTTGGTATCAGAGCCGTGGTTTGAGGGATTCAAGTGAGTAGAGAAAGCTTGAACTCAAATCTTGTGCTCGTGATAATAGAAGAGAACTTGTTCGATCCCAAGATTCGAT
Organism: Flaveria linearis; assembly: GCA_024085815.1. Classification (NCBI taxonomy): domain Eukaryota; kingdom Viridiplantae; phylum Streptophyta; class Magnoliopsida; order Asterales; family Asteraceae; genus Flaveria; species Flaveria linearis. The sequence goes on from CM044001.1 coordinate 53,558,274, forward strand.
CACTGAGCCATCAATCAAGGTTAGTGTACCTGTGTTAAGATGCGATATGTGTGAAAGTTTTTATGAATATAAATATGTGATTTACATGATTATAAGCATAGTGATGCAGTAAATATAAAATTGAACTTGAGTTATATTTCAGTCATCAAGGATGGCTGAGGAACATATCCGCGAGGAATGTGAATCAAGTAATTCAGAGATGAGAAAAATTATTAATGAAGAAGTGGCTAAAGCCATAGGGGCCAATTTACCAATGTACATGGAAGATATGCAAAGAACGCTACAAGAGTTTATACAGCATGAACTTACAGTGTTGCAGGTTGGAGAGAAAACTGAGAAAGCACCTAAACGGGTAACGTATAAAGATTTTGTAGCATGTAAACCAGCTGAGTTTAATGGTGAGGTGGACCCATTACTAGCAATTCGGTGGATCTCGGATATAGAAGGGACGTTTGAAACTTCACATTGTGATCCTAATGATCGGGTGATATTTGCGGGTGGCCAGTTAAAACAGCGAGGTAAAGACTGGTGGGATTTAGTGCGAGAAGAAATTGGGTTGGAAGGTATACGAGTGATGACTTGGGAGGAGTTTAAAGAGAGATTTTAAAGCGGTTTAGCTCGCAAGCGGCGATCAACCGAATTTATGAAGAATTCTTACAACTACGACAGAAGGATGAGGACATAGATACCATCACGGCGATTTTCTATGAAAAGGCTAAGTTCTGTCGCGACTTTTTTAAGAACAGAAAGGATGTGGATTAATCAGTACTATGGGATGTTAAATGCTAAATACCGGGAGTTTCTTACACCTTCTCGGTGTGAGACCCTAGTGGAACTTATAGATTGTACTCGGGAGAGAGAAGCTGAGTTGAAACGACAGATGGAGCGTGGTGAAAAAAGGCCCGTACATAAAGATGAAGGACCTTCCAAGAAGCCTAAATTTTCTACCCAATTTAAGAAGCCGAGTCAGGTTAAAGAAATTAAACCGTGTGTTAACTGTGGCAAGAGGCATCCGGGGGAATGCCGTCTACCTCCAAGAACATGTTTTAGATGTGGGAAGTCCGGACACTTGTCTACCCAATGCACCAGTCAGTTGGAGCTGTGTTTCAATTGTTATAAACCTGGGCACAAGAGGAGTGAATGTCCAGATTTGAAAACTGGTGGAAGTTCGAGCGCTCAGAGCAGTGTAAAGAAACTTGAAATACCGAAAGCAAGGGGAAGGGCTTTTCAAATTACAACTGAAGAAGCTAAAAAGACCGCCGATGTGGTGACGGGTACTTTCCTGTTAAATTCTTTACCTGCGTATGTGTTATTTGATTCCGGTGCTAATAGATCGTTTGTGTCGATTAAGTTTGCGTCTCATCCTTTGTTTGAAATAAGTACATTGCCTGCACCAGTAGAGGTCGAAGTGGCTAATTCTAAAACATTTTTAGTGTTTGAAGTTTACCAAGGGTGTAGGTTAACTATTAAGAAGGAAGAGTATCCTATTGATCTAATACCTATGACCTTAGGTGAGTTTGATGTGGTTGTGGGAATGGATTGGCTTTCTACATACCAGGCTGATATTGTATGTCATCATAAAAAGATAAAGTTAAAATCTCCGAGGGGCCATAAGGTAGTTATTCATGGAGAAAAGTGTAAAGGAGTAGTGTTGTGTTCATTAATTAAGACCCTAAAGCATATGAGGCGTGAAGGGCAATGTTTCCTGGCATATGTAGTTGATACTAACCAAAGTGTACCGAAATTAGAAGATGTTCCAGTGGTTAGAGAATTTCCTGAGGTGTTTCCAGATGACTTACCAGGCCTTCCACCTGTAAGAGATGTGGAGTTTCGAATTGATTTAGTACCAGAAGCTAAACCTATTGCTAAAGCCCCATATCGATTAGCATCATCTGAATTACAAGAGTTGATGAAACAATTACAAGAACTCCTTGAAAAGGGTTTTATTCGCCCAAGCATCTCCCCGTGGGGTGCACCAGTTCTTTTTGTTAAAAAGAAAGATGGAAGTTTTAGAATGTGTATTGATTATCGAGAATTAAATAAGGTGACTATCAAGAACCGATATCCTTTACCTAGGATTGATGATTTATTTGACCAATTACAAGGCGCGTCTTGGTTTTCAAAGATTGATTTAAGGTCAGCGTATCATCAACTAAGGATAAAGGAGGACGATGTACCTAAGACAGCGTTTCGTACTCGCTACGGTCACTATGAGTTTCTTGTGATGTCTTTTGGGTTAACAAATGCACCGGCGGCGTTTATGGATTTAATGAATCGGGTATGTCGACCTATGTTAGACCGTTCGGTTATTGTTTTCATTGATGATATATTAGTGTATTCTAAAAGTGAAGAAGAGCATGCGCGCCACTTACGAGAGGTTTTGGAAACTCTTCAACAAGAAAAATTATATGCTAAATTTTCAAAATGTGATTTTTGGTTACGAGAAGTGCAATTCTTGGGGCATGTTGTAAATGCAAATGGAATTCAAGTAGACTCCTCAAAGATTCAAGCAGTAATGAAATGGAATCCTCCAAAAACTCCAACTGAGGTTAGAAGTTTCTTGGGCCTAGCAGGGTATTACCGGAGGTTTATTCAAGACTTTGCCAAAATAGCTTCTCCGTTGACTAAACTTACTAGAAAAGGGATTATTTTTAAATGGGATGTCGAACAAGAAAAAGCGTTTCAAGAGTTGAAATTAAGATTGACGCAGGCACCAATACTAGCATTACCCGAGGGGAATGAGGATTTTGTTGTGTATTCTGATGCGTCCTATTTTGGGTTGGGGTGTGTTCTGATGCAAAGGGTAGAGTGATCGCTTATGCCTCAAGACAACTGAAAACACATGAGATGAACTACCCAACACATGATTTGGAGCTGGCCGCAGTGGTATTTGCCTTGAAAATTTGGAGGCATTATCTCTATGGGGTGAAATGCACTATTTTTACCGATCATAAAAGTTTAAAATATTTCTTCACTCAGAAAGAGCTTAATATGAGACAGAGGCGTTGGTTGGAATTATTAAAGGATTACGACTGTGAAATCCTATATCATCCTGGGAAGGCTAACGTGGTAGCGGATGCATTAAGTAGAAAAGATGAGTATGAGCCTATTAGAGTAAAAGCGATGAGAATAACGATTAACTCAAGCGTAATCGAGCGAATTAAAGAAGCGCAAATGGAGGCACTCAAAGAGGAGAATTGGAAACGAAACCGTATTCAGGGTCAAGTGCAAATCCTAAAGGAAGACAGTTATGGATTAAAAACAATGAGGGGACGAGTGTGGATTCCTCCAATTTGTCCAGTAAAAGAATTGATACTGGATGAGGCACATAAATCTAAGTATTCGATTCACCCAGGAGCTACTAAGATGTATTGTGATTTAAAAGTGAATTATTGGTGGCCAGGAATGAAACGTGATATCATTAAATATGTGGAAAAGTGTTTAACATGTTTACAAGTAAAAGCAGAACATCAAAAACCACATGGTGAATTACAACCTTTAGAAATTCCAGTTTGGAAGTGGGATCGTATAGCCATGGACTTAATAACAAAGCTTCCAAAAACCCGAAAAGGCTATGATACCATCTGGGTAGTAGTGGATAGATTGACAAAGAGTGCTCATTTCATTCCAATCCGGGAGACTTACTCATCGGAAACAATGTCAGAAATATATATCAAGGAAATTGTGTCTAAGCATGGCATACCTGTATCCATAATATCAGATCGAGATGTTCGATTTACTTCGAGGTTCTGGAGAAAATTTCATGAAGATATGGGTACCAAACTGTTGATTAGCACCGCATATCACCCACAAACAGATGGTCAAAGTGAGAGGATTATCCAAATCCTAGAAGATATGTTGCGCGCGTGCATTATTGATTTCGGAGGTAGTTGGGATACATATCTACCCTTGGCAGAATTTTCTTATAATAACAGCTATCATTCGGGTATGAAAATGGCGCCATATGAAATGTTATATGGGAGAAAATGTAGAACTCCCGTATGTTGGGGAGAAATCGGTCCACGAGAGCTAGCTAGTACCGAAGTGGTGAGAAAAACTAATGAACACATTGATCAAGTACGAGCTCATCTAAAGGCGGCTCAAGATCGTCAAAAGTCGTATGCGGATAGAAGAAGAAAACCGATTGAATTCCAAGTAGGAGATTATGTGTTATTAAAGGTTTCCCCATGGAAAGGTATAATTCGATTCCGAAAGCGAGGAAAGTTAGGACCGCGATTCATTGGACCATTTAAAATTATAGCTCGGGTGGGCGAGGTTGCTTATCGTCTTGAGCTACCAGAAGAACTAAGTGGGGTCCATAATACCTTTCATGTCTCTCATTTGAGAAAATGTCTAGCAGATGAATCAGCGTATATCCCGTATAAGGACTTAGTGATTGATAATAAGCTGAATTATGTGGAAGAACCTGTGGTAATACTTGACAGAAAAATCAAAAAGCTAAGAAACAAAGAAATAAAGCAAGTGCTAATTCAGTGGAAGAACCGAAAAGGGTCGGATGTCACTTGGGAGCTAGAAGACGAGATGAGAGAATGCTACCCTTACTTATTTGATGCATCAGTAAGTTTCGGGGACGAAACTTCCCAAGTGGGGGAGAACTTGTAACGTCCCATTTTAGGTAATTTTATAATTTGTGTTTTTAAATAAAATGAGTGTTAAATTAGAACTAACTGAGTTAAGTTAGTAATGTTAGTGTGAATGAATAGAAGTAACTAGAGGGACTACTTTTGCCAAATTGAGAAACTTAAATTTACATATTAGTAAAGGTGTAGAACCTCCTGGACACTCACACACACATTCACGAAGAGAGGAAGAACGGGAAGGAGGAAGGAGATCAAGAACCCTAGTCAAATTGAGTTGCGGTTGTGTTGAATTCAAACTTCTAATTGTGGAATTGAGTTATAAATCACCTAGTTCCTGCATCTAACTCATAAGGTGAGTCTTAAATTGGATGTTTTCTTGCTAAGTAGTTAGTTCATGATTGGGGTGTTGAGGAGAAATTCGTCTATGATCAAATTAATATGTGTTGAACTTAGAATAGTATGTATTAGGTGTTCTATGTATCATGTATGCCAATTTTGAAACTTGATGGTTTATAGCAAAGTAGTTGTATGAAATATGTTGGGTTATAAATCATGCCCATAAGGTGTTTGATGAAATGCCTCCAAGAAGTTTGAAATATGAAAGGAGAGGCAAAGTGGAAATAGAATGACCGGTGGGTCAATATAAAGTTAATTATGCTTAAAACTAGTCATAAATGGGTCATATGGATTGGTTTATACCATATGTATGTATGTGCTAAATTAATCCTAAACATATGTTTAGGTGAAGGGAGTATTAGCAAAGCGGTGAGCAAAGACAAAGGTTGAGTTGAAGCTTGCTTAAGGTAAGGACATTAGCCTTATAACCATATATAGTCTTATCTTTATGATTTTATTATGTGTACTCTTGAGTAAAGGTGAGTTGTGAATAATGACCATAAGAAATGGTTATAGTAATAGTAAGTGTACATGCTCGAGTGCATGAATTGGGTTGAAGCTTCATGCGCGTGTGCATGAAATAAATATACCGGTATAGTTCACAGGTGTGTGAATCAAACCTGGAGGGGTTATAACTATATTTAGTTACGGTGGTAACATTTAAATCACTAGTGAGTGATAAACTATATTTTGGCTACTGTGTGTAAGCCTAATTCACCAGTGGGTGATAAACGTGTGGTTTGGCGACTGTGTGTACGTCAAACATAAAGATGTATAGCGAAGTGTATAGGTGTGTGATCCGAATCTAATATGCTAGTCCAAGTTAGTGAATGACTAGCTCGAAAGTGGAATTATGACCCATTTCTATTTAAATATGAAAGTGTGATTATAGAATGGGTGATAATGTGATAGATGCAAAGAGTCGAAGCTAAGAGAGTTAAAGCTCCTAAATTTAGCAAATAGAGATGTTGAAATGGACCCGGAATCATTGAAAAGTCGAAACAAACGAAACGGGTCAAAATGTTGAGAAGAACAAAATAACTGGGTCTACCGTAAATTACGGTAGGCACCGTAATTTACGGTAGCCTGGAAAACTAATACGGCAGAAATTAACTGCCTTACGGTGGGTTTGAGATCCATGGGTACCGTAATTTACGGTACCCACCATAACTTACGGTGGGTTTAACTTGTTACTTGTGTTTTCGATTGATATTTTAAGCCCCAAATCACCTCCTAATAACCTGTAAAGTAAGTATAACAGCCCTTACTTAGTTCTAATGGACTAATGTGATAAAAGTGGTTGTTTTGTAGGAATTTTCCAAGAAGGCAAAGGTGATCGATGAAGATGCTTGTGGATCGAACAATGGGTTGTTAATTAGTTCTTTTAAACAAACTTAACGTTATGTAAATTACCTAAATGTAATTTGAGGTGTGTAAAACGTAATAGTGTGTTGACGTAGTCATGGGTATGTGTAATAGAGTTTTAAAAGTAGAGATTTTAACTGGGACCTAAGCTAAAAATCTTTTACACCTCAAACAGATTTTATAAAATATGATAATAAGGTGGTGTGTTACATACACTCTTGACTTTCCAGCTTCTTCCCTCATCTACCTCTTAGCAGCCTTTAGCTCTTTTAGCACTTCTTGCTCAAGCAACTTAAGGTATTCAGATTCAATGTACTCATAGGATAAGGAAAGAAGGTCTACTGCCGGATAGAGACCTATGTCACTTAGTTAGGTTATCATGTTTTGCATGTCTTGTTCCCTACCTACCTGAGTTTGTTGCTAAGTAGCCATAGCCACTGCCTCAAGGCTTTCCTGAACTGGGGAGAGAGTATGAGATTTGTAGTGTGTCTTTCTTCTCCTTTCTTCTTTGATTTTGAGGAGCAATTCTGCATTCTCAGCTTACTTTCTATCCGTTGACACTTCCATGTCAGCTAGTTCATTCAATTCCTCTAAGGGGAGAGATATGAGTTCATCAACTTGAACTCTATCCCCTTGTCCTCCTCCTCCTCTCTTTCTCTCTCTCTCTCTTCTCCTCCTCAAGCTCCTTAGAGGTCATCTTCTGCTTCCCTTTGTTAGTCACAGGCATATGCGACTGAGGGTGGAGAGAGCTTTGGCCTTCATTGCTTGGTGTTGCATTTGAGCTCTGGCCAGAGAGGCTGTGAGACATCTTCACCAGCTAGTGCCTCACTAAGGGTAAAGGGTGTTGAAGCAGTTCCCGTCTCAAGGTTCATATGCTTAACTACTAGGCCTTCAGCCAAGGTTTCCCCTATGAATTTAATCTTAGGGTCCACCTTTGCATCGAGTTAACTAACAGTCTTGCCTGCTAGCCTCTGTCTATATAGTTGGGTTCTTCTTTTGAACTCTTCAAACACCCTATCTTGAATCCTATCAGCTAACCTTGTAGCTTGCCTATTTTGACTTTGATTAGCAAGGGGAAGGTCAACTAAATAGGTGCTCTCATAGTATCTCAGGTTGTAAAAGTTGAAGACTTTTTGTTGTCCCTGAGACATACAGATTACAAGGGCTCTCCTATTGGTATCATAACACCATCCCACTATTGGAGTTTCAGTAGGGTAGGATAGGGTAGACATTGCCATTGGTATACCCTACTCAAACAGACTTTGAATTAGTGAATCTACATCAATATGGGTCTGAGTAGGTTGTTGAGTATGGACACTACAAGTGAGGGTGGTGAGTCCTCCATGTCCATATTCTGGGCAGATCTCCCAGGTTCTATGATTATAGGTAGAACTTTCTCCCCATTTTTGGTAGCATCACCCTCTTGCACATAGGAGCTAAGGGTTAGGTCCACCACGTCCATAGGTTCTTGTGGACATGGTTGAGTTTACCTGACAGGTCTCACAGCTAACTTGCCCTTGAGATTGGTGATCTCAAGTTGCTGGTCACTGATCTGTCTTTGTAAGGTAGCCAACTGAAATTCTAGGTGACTAACATTTAAAACTAAAAAGGTGCATGTTTTAGAAAGTTTTTGCACCTTTAGTTGCAGACTCCCCCCTCTTCCTCAGAAAAATCATGGGGGATGAGAGAATAGGATCAAAGTCTTCTTCCTCATCGCTAGCTTGGAGTTCTTGGCTGCTGGATTTCCCCTGGACCATGACAGCTTCAAGAGAAGTGTCAATGGGATAGGTTGCCATGGTTAAGGTCTTAATAATATAATCACTTGCAGAAGTGGGAGCGTTTTCCATATGGACTTCCTGAACATGTTCAGAGATGTCCACCTCAGTTGGGTTGGATGATCTGGGCTAGATATGGGTGATTCAGGAGCACTCATCTCTCCTTGAGCAGGGGTGGAAAAAAAGACTCATGGTACTCACTAAATCCCATATCATCGTCATAAAAATGAAGGTCAGGGATGGGTTGGTTTAAGTCTAAAGGCTGGGGATGGTAGCTTTCCCCTAAGGTTGATCACTAGAGTTTTGAGACCCGGAGTGAAGGCTTAAGGCTGGGGTAATAAGCTTATCAGGCTAAGCATGAGGACCTCAGCACTAATCAAAGAAATGATAGGAGTGGTATGCTCCTCATAAGAAGTGAGAGCTCTGGTTTCCACTTCCTCCTGCATGGGTGAGTGTATGGGGGTCTACACATCCTAAGTAGTTTTTGAAGGGGTTCGTTTGGATCTTCTTAAGTAGGTGAGGGTGATTTATGGCTATGGGGTGGTGCAGATGTAGAAGATATGGTTTAACATTGGCTTGTGCTGCCAAGTTATCACCTTGAGCAATGAGCTCTAACATTTTTAGGAGCAGAGCTGTTTCTATCCTTGAGTAGCCAACAACGGACTTTCTTATTGTTTTAAAGATGCCGGGCTTCATCTGTCCCAATTTAAAAGTATTACATATTCCCCTTAACCGTGAGCCCAGTTCACAGTTAAGAATATGTTAAACATATCTATGGAACATATAGTACTCTAAGGAGTCCAAGTTAGCAAGCTTATACAAACTTAGAGTACCTGAACTTGACCCCTTGAACCATCCCATGGACTATGTAGGATAAGTCCTCAAGAATTTGGTCCTAACTTCCATGTTTGTTGTAGAGAATGGATGACCATATGGAGGAGGTACTTCCATTGAGAGGAAACCTTACCTTTCTTGAAGGTTCTTATTGAGTAGTCCACTTCATAGCCCATCTATTGAAATGAGTTGTTTACAACATATTTGGGGAAAGACAACTTGCCTTCTTCATCTTCCAGCCTCAGATGAGAGTTGATGGTGGCTAGAGTGTTGAAAATTGTCTTCCCCTACACTGTGGTAGACCGTGCCTTCTCACCATCCAAGATGACCTTTTGGCAGGTCATCTAAAATTCTAGGAGTTGATTATCATACAAAGGAGGGTCCATTATGAGGGCAGTGAGGTAGTTGGAGGGAGACAAGAAGTGGAAAGCATCTTAGAATCTTTCTCAGATGATAACAGAGCAACTTGGTTGTGTTGCATGTGTAGTGGCATGGAAAAATCTAGTTAGTCCTAGAGATTAGGGTTGGCCATTTTGTTGATACATTATGTACCAAATGTAATAGTCTTTCGTTTCTTACACTGATGTAATATGATGATTCAATGATAAATGAAATGCATTTTAATGTTTATTTGTGTTTGATTATTTCATAATATTATTGTATTGAGTATGATTCACATGTATGAACTTTATATATAGGTTTAAAGTTGTTGTAAAAATTTCTAAGTCAATAATGACTTAGAAATGTGTGCAACTTAGTCGTGTGGTTATTCATGCTAATGGACCATACTTATGGCCCATACGTATTAATGAACCATACTTATGGACCAATCGCATGACTAAACCAGGAGACGGGATTAGTTACATGACTGAGACATAAGATTGATTCAGTCACACGACTGAACCTTCAGTCGTGCGTATGAGTCAACCGCATGAGTCAGTCGCACGACTGAACCATGCTAATGGTTCAGTCATACGAATGAACACTGAAAACCTATAAATACCACATAATTCATGGAAAAACAGAAAACTTCGAATACTTTCATACCCTAGCTGTCCAGAGCGTCCTGAGTCACCCATCCAAGTTCATAGTTCGTTCCTGATCGATTCCAACTCGTTCTTAACGTTTGTTTCATCGTTAGATCAATCAGGTTGTTCGTTCTCACTGATTGGATCGCCAATCAAATAGAATTCCATGCTATTTGATCTGGTCTCACGCAGAATCCGTTAGTACTCCGTACGAAAATGGTCCTAACAAGTGGTATCAGAGCTTAGACTCGTGGTTTTGCGTGGATTCAATTGGTTTTGGTGTTAAAATCTTTGGCTTCAAAACGTGTTTTTGACGAGTCTCTATGTTAAAGTTTCAACCTTTTACTATACAGTAGATTAGGGTTCGTAAAAATTCGTCTTTTTGTGTCAAAGTGTTCAAAAATTTGATTTTTCCCGCAACAGCAGCCTCAGTCGCATGATTAGCTCAATCGCACGACTGAATCTCATTCTCATAGTTCAATCGCACGACTGGACTCATTTGCACAGTTCATTCGCACGGTTGAGTTATTCTAGTCGGTTGACCTCACACGTCCTGTTCATTCGCACGACTGAATCCAATCGCACGATTGAAGTCATTCGCATCCTTCACTCGCATGATTGACCAAGTCGCCTTGTTCAATCGCATAAGTCAATCTGTTCTGTTCTAAGTTCATCAAGTTCAAAGCAATGGAAGATCAGTTTTCTGCATTCACTGCTAGAAAGGACTCGCGTATCCAGAATCTTCTACTTCTGGAAAATGAGATCGGGAACCACAACAAACCCCCAAAGCTATTAACGTTGGATGAATACCCATAGTGGAAACAACAGTTTGAAATCTACTTGGATAGAGTTGAACCAAACCTTTGGACATCTATTGAGACTGGTTATGTGGTACTAGTCAGTGCTAATGGGGTAAAATTATGTTGATACATGTTAATGTACCTAGTTTATGAGCTTGAATGTAAAAGTCTTTCATGTCTTACACATGTGTAATTGATGTAATGGTTTGAATGAATGATATAAAGTGCATTGTGATGTTTGATTTATATTTTGATTATGTCATGATGTCATTATATTGAATGTGTTACACATGTATGAACTAACTATATAGGTTTGATGTTGTTTGGTAGTTCATGCTAATGGCCCATGCTAATGGACCATACGAATGAATTCATCATGCTTATGGACCAGTCGCACGACTGAACCAGGAGAATGGATCAGTCGTATGATTGAAACATAAGACTAACTCAGTCGCACGACTGAACCTTCAGTCATGGGTATGACTCAATCGCATGATTCAGTCGCACGACTGAACCATGCTAATGGTTTAGTCGTACGAATGTAAGCTACAAACCTATAAATACCACTTAATTCGTGGAAAAACGGGAGAATTGAAAACACTTCGAATACTTACGTACCCTAGCCGTCCAGAGCGTCCCTGTTCATCATTCCAACTTCATAGTTCGTTCTTGATTGATTTCTACTCATTCTTAACGTATAGTCTATTCTAATATCAATCAAAGTAACGTTCTCACAGATTGGATCGCTAATCAAATACGATTCCGCACTATTTGATCTAGTTTCACGTATTATCAGTTAGTACTCCGTACGTACACGGTCCTAACAAGTGGTATCAGAGCTTTGGCTCTTGATTTTGTGTGTGATTCGATTAGTTTTTGGTGTTAAACTTAACGTTTTCATTAAAAAGAGTTAATTTTTTGAGTCAAATGGTTTTCTCGAAGTTTTCTGACCTTAAAGTTTTGATTGTTCACTATACGACAGATTAGGGTTCTTGAAAAATCGCGTTTTTGTGTCCAAGTGTCAAAACCATCGATTTTGCCAAAACAGCAGCTTTTAGTCGCTCGAATAGCTCATTCGTTTGATTGAACTCATTCGTACACTCTATTCGCGCGACTGAACTCAGTCGCATCCTTCATTCTCATGACTGAACAGCTCCAGTCGTTTGAGTCCATTCGTCTAGTTCATACGCACGACTGAATCCAATCGCACGATTGAACTCATCCGCACCCTTCATTCGCACGAGTGAGACATCCGTATAGTCCATTCGTATGATTGAAATTGTTCTTTTCTCCAAGTCTCAAGCTTATACAAATGGAAGATCAGTTTGCTGCGTTTACTGCCGGGAAGGACTCACGCATCCAGAACCTTCTGCTTCTGGAAAATGAGATAGGAAATCACAATAAACCGCCAAAGCTTATCACGTTAGATGATTATCCACAATGGAAACAATGGTTCGAGATTTACTTAAATGGAGTTGATCCCAATCTTTGGACTTCTATTGAGACTGGTTACATGGTACCAGTCAGTGCTAATGGGGTAAAAGTTACTTTGGGGGGAATGAGTGAATCACAAAAGACTTTGCATAATGCTGAAAAGAAAGCATATGCCCTGCTAACTCAGTCAATACCTAAAGTCATATTTCATCAATTCTTTGAGAATGAGCAGTCTAAGAAGCTATGGGAGACCTTGGAAAAGAGGTATGAAAGCAATGCAACGTTAAAGGCACTGAAGGCTAAGGCTCTCAAGAAGGAGTTTAACAATTTCTCATCAATTGGGAATGAGAGCCTGGATGACATAATTGACAGGTTCTATCATCTCATGAGTGAACTGTACACTCATGGTGTAACCACATCAATGTAAGATAAAGTTTCAAGTTTTACTGATAGGTTACCTGAGAAAAGTGATTCATTTGTTTCCAATCTCAGACAGAATGACATTTTAGCAATGTTGGACATAAATGACTTCATCTTGAAGTTAAGAGAAGAAGAGTTGAGGATGAAGTACAAGTCAAAGAAAGGATCTATGTTCAGAATCCTTCACTCTACAACTCAGTTTCGTCTCAAGCTGTTTCAGGAGCACCTCTACAAATAGCTTATGTGTCCAATTCATCAGCTACTGCCTCATCCACAGCTTCGGCACCACAAACATCAGGGTCATCTCCTACTCAATATATAGTGCATGAAGCCAATTCTACAAAGTTGAAGACCGAGAATCTCGGTAATATCACTGTGGAAGTTGCAAAGGAGCACATGGATCTTCTAGCAGCGGTTGTCCAATCCTATGATGGTTTAGTTACCGGGAAGATTGGAAATTGTCACCTTGCAGATGAAGACTACGAGCAAGTTGATGAAAATGATCTAGAAAGAATGGATATTATGTGGGCCTTGGCAAGTGCAGTCAGAAGAGCTAAAAAGTTTGTCAAGAAGACGAGACAGAACCTAGTAGCCACAAAGGACACGATGTTTGGTTTTGACAAAACCAAGGTAACATGCTTCAACTATGGTGAGAAGGGGCATTTTAAATGTGAATGTGTAAAGCCCAAGAAAACAGGTAATGGAAACCCATTTTCAACCTTGACCTGTCAGGACAAGGAACAAGTTGGAACTGCTTCTTCAAGCAAAGATACAAAGACTCTTACAGCTCAAGATGATGAAGGACAAGACTGGTCCTTCAGGTTTGTTTCTCCCGGAGAATCAAATATTGCCTTTATTGAAGCAGTAGATGATGAGTCTGCTAGTGAAAGTGAGGGTGCAGTTGAGCAAGCAATGTCAGATGTTGAAGAAGCTGCGAACGTGGTAAATCACCTGGTTGAAGAAGATCTTAGAGCAACAAGTAAAAAATCTCCTGTCATAAAAGGATCTTATTCTGCTTTGATGACTAACTCAACCGATTCATCACAAGTAAGTTCTCTAGACCAGTTATTTGATAAACATGATTGTCATGAATGTGATAAGTTTAGAGAAAGCATTGACTTGAAATTTTCTAGGTTATCAGAACACAATGATAACTTAGTAAATGATTTACAACTATGCACTGAGGCTAATCGTATTTTGAAACAAAATGAGTGCAGTTTTAAAGAAAGGATAGAACTTTTGGGAAAACAACTAAGGGAAACCGAGGTTGTTGCATTAAATCAATCAAATGATATAAAGTTTTATCTAAATTCTTGAGAAGAGACCAAAAAATGAAAAAGCAGTTTTACATGTCGAGGTAAATTCATTAAAACAAAAAACTGCATAGTTTGGCTAGTTCTTCTCACATAGTTCAAAACTTAGTGAAAGAACGAAACAATGGGGAAGGTCTGGAGAACAAGGCAGTAGCACCACCACATGAAATCCTTTTAAATACAAAGTGTAGACCTATAAATGACAACCCAGTAAAGGATCATGTGGTCTCCACTCCTCTGGTTAGTGATCCCGATTCCACAGTCAAACATGTACAAAAGATCACTAAACAGAAGGAGACTGCTTTGAAATCTAATGGTAAAATGCCGGTTGATTGTTTGGATGATGAAATTAAAAGGGTTAATGTATGGTCAGGATTACATACGTCTACTTCAGACTCAAGACTGATCAAACCAGTTAACCATAAACGTGTTACTCATTAAAGTCCAAATAAAGTGCAAGTTAAAGATGTACAAAACGTTAAAATAATTAATTTTGTTAATCAGAATAAAAAATCTAAGAAGGAAGTTATTAAACCCAAACAGACAAAGGTCACACCTGTTCAAAACTCAAACCCTCATAAATATTTTTCTCAATCTGTAGAAGTAAGATCTTGCTACAACTGTGGAAAACGAGGACATATCTCTTCAAATTGTCCTTACTATCAGATTCCCAAAAAGAAAATTGAACTTAATGATACCAAACAAAGTTTTACTCAAAGGATATCTACTACTCCACCAAAGAGTATTAGTGAACCTAAAGTTCAAACAATAAGCCAGTCGTCTGTCTATCACAAACAGGCCTTACACAAAACGGGCTTATGGAAAGAAATGTCAAGTAATTTGTCTGATAGTGAGGAAATTAAGAAGAAAGATATGTCCTCATCATCTAAAGGTCAATAGGTTGAGTTTATGATATGTGATTCCTCCGGGACACCCAAGCTAGTTAAGGCTTGGGTCCCAAATCTGAACTGATAAGTTTCTTTGAATTTGCAGGGTGTCCGCTATAGTGCTATAACAAATACTTGGATTATTGATAGTGGGGCGTCCAGGCACATGACAGGGAACTCGTCTATCCTTTTCAACGTCAGACAAATTAAAGGGGGATATGTTTCATTTGCCAGGAACAAAGGAGGTTACATAACAGCACAAGGCGAAGTAGGAAATGAGAAAGTTAAGTTTGACAAAGTCAACTACATTCAGCAACTACAGAACAACTTACTTTCTGTTTCCCAGATCTGTGACAAAGGATTTAAGGCTGCATTCGACAACAAGAAGTGCTACATGTTGAAAAAGGACTATGTGATTGAGGAGGATAAAGTGTTGGGTTTTTAGCAAGTTTATCGAAGCTAGTTTAACCATTTAAACTATTAAAACGCAGCGGAATAAGGGTTTTAAAATGATGTTTTGAATCTGAAAATTTGCACCATTTTAGACTAAAACAAAAACCCAAAACAAGGATCATATTCATATATGAAATAGTGTGCTATCAACATCCGAAAACAACCATAGGGTGTTCTTGAACTACCTTTCAAGAACAAGATAATGAAGTAAGGATGAGACGAAGATGATGATGATGTTGTATGTGCAGCCCTCAAAGAAGAAAACCTCAAGTTGTAATACCCACAAGCTTCTTCCAAACACCTTGCTATGTTAGGGAGCTTTACACCAAAACAATCTTCCAAAGCTACTATCTAAATCCCAATTTTCAGCCCCAAATTTCAGCAAACAAATCTGAATTTTTCAAGAGGTTTTTGAGTGTTCTTGCTTGAGTTAAAGAGAAGAGGGAAGAGAGAAAAAGTATAAAATGATGGAAGAGTGTGTGAGTAATCAAGTCTTGCATGAAACAAGACATAATATGGTGTTCCCTAGGCCCCCTTGGGCGGCCGAATCCCCTTTTAAAATTGGGTTCCCACCCATTTGATATTTTGTAAAAAAAATAAACACTCTTTCATGCATTTAGGTTATAAAATTAAAACATAGTCTAATTTTATAACATAACACACTTTTATTTGACATTATTTAACCAACTTAAATAATGAAACAAATAAATATCTCATGAACAAATTATCCATATAATATTGTTCTATCACAAAAGCAATATTTAGAAAACCAATTTTTTAAATAGGTTTCAATATTTATTGTATGATCTTATCAACAAATAATTTTTGTTGGTGTTTGTATAGATTGTTATTGGGTATGACCCGACTTGGATTATAACGTACTAACCACATCAATCTTGTATGTGTCTTGGGCATATAAGATCCAACAATCTCCCACTTGCACAAGATTCATAGAAGATTGATGCAAGCAGTAAATACCGCCTAACAACGGTTTACTACCCTTAATACGTATGACTAAGTGCCATTCAATAACATCATCATGTTCAAGTACCATACTTGAAATGTTTTAGGTGAATCAATCATCTATCCTTTTGTCACAGATGTCATGTTAAATCCCAGAGACACAGAGTGATCATTCTCCATTGATTTAACTTTATCATGCCTTAGACATCTTACTCTCAACGAATAAGAGGGACAAATCCCATCTTGACTACATACGTCTCTCATAATTACCTTATATCTTACCTGAACTCAGACTTATGTACTGCCATGTTTCAGAACAACGAAGAACTAAGTCAAAGTATAATATTAGGTAAATATCAAGACCCAATATGTATCTCAGGTCAGAGTATACCAAATGATGTTTGCCTTTACTCAAAATTACTTATGATCAATCAAAAGGATTCCATGTAGTAATCTTTGAGATGCAGGTCAGTCTAATATTTGTATCCCACAAATATCTATGAACTTTGGTAGCAACCTTTTGCTCTATATTCATCCATATGAACATCCACCAATCCAAGTTCATAATAGTCTTACCCTCATACTTGTTCCCACAAGTACGAACGACTACGGAGATTTAGAGTAAATAATTTACCCATGGATTAAACATGCTAAATTGGAACATTTATTGAAATATTATAACCTAATAATTTTTATTCAAGTAATAAGGGAGTTCCATATATCCAAATACGAAATTACAGATCAAATCCAATCACTAGAATATCGAAGCCCCATGGCACAGGTATGACCTTCATGCTTTGCCTTTTCTAGAAGCTTCGTAAGAGGATCCGTAATATTTTGATCTGTGTGAACTTTGCGAATACATATCTTTCCTTTTTCAACTTCATCTCGTATGTAGTTGAATCTCCGCTCAATGTGCCTAGTCTTTTGATGAGCACGAGGTTCATTGATTTGAGCAACCGCACCCTCGTTATCACAAAAGATCTCTAGGGGGTCCTGAATGGAAGGGACAACCCCTAGATCGGCAATGAATTTCTTCAACCATGCAACTTCTTGAGTTGCCAATGAGACGGCGATATATTCAGATTCTGTAGTTAATAAAGCCACCACATCCTGTTTAGAGCTCTTCCAAGAGACCGCTCCTCCATTCAGAATGAAAATGTATCCTGATTGTGATCGTGAATCATCACGATGGATTTGGAAACTCGCATCCGTGTAACCTTTCACAATGAGTTCCTCATCACCAGATCCATAGATTAGGAACATATCTTTAGTCATCCTTAGATACTTAAGTATGTTCTTAACAGCCATCCAATGACTGTTTCTAGGATTTTGCTGGTATCGGCTTGTCATGCTTAAGGCGCACGAAACGTCCGGCCGAGTGCATATCATTGCATACATGATGGATCCAATAGCAGATCCGTATGGGATTGCCTTCATGTTATCTTGCTCATCCTTTGAGCTAGGACATTGAGTCGTACTCAATATCGTTCCTCTTTGAATAGGTACCGTACCTTTCTTAGAGTTCTCCATCTTGAACCTTTTCAAGATTTTATCAATGTATGCACTTTGATTTAAACCAATCAACCTCCTTGATCTATCCCTATAGATCTTAATTCCCAGAATATAGGCGGCTTCACCAAGATCCTTGATGGAGAAACAACTTCCAAGCCAGGTTTTTACACCTTCCAAGGTTGGAATGTCATTTCCAAATAGTAGTATGTCATCAACATACAATACTAGGAAAGTGATGATGCTCCCACTAGCTTTCTTATAACAGAAGCTTCATCAGCGTTCTTGATGAATCCAAATTTAATTACTTCTTCATCAAAACGGTGATTCCAACTTCTTGATGCTTGTTTCAATACATAGATTGATTTCTTTAACTTGCATACTTTGTTAGGATGTTTTGGATCGAAAAAACCTTCAGGCTGAACCATATAGACATCTTCCTCAAGATATCCATTTAGGAAAGCGGTTTTGACATCCATTTGCCAAATCTCATAATCATTATGAGCAGCTATGGCAAACAATATCCTGATAGATTTTAGCATCACAACAGGTGAAAAGGTTTCATCATAGTCAACCCCTTGAGTTTGAGTGAAACCTTTTGCTACAAGTCTAGCTTTATAAGTATCCAAGTTTCCATGCATATCAGTTTTCTTCTTGAAAACTCACTTACTTCCAACTACTTTGGAGTTAAGACGTGGTACAACCAAGTCCCATACTTGATTGTCATACACGGATTGCATCTCAAAGTTCATGGCTTCAAGCCATTTGTCACAATCCAAATTGAAAATTGCATCATGATAGGTGGTTGGTTCATCAAAATCTACCACATAGCATCCATCTACGAAAAATCCATATCTTTTCGGTGGAATACTAATTCTACCAGATCTGCGAACATTTTGTGTATATTGATCAACCACTTGATCATTCTCAACATTCTCATGTTGAGTACTAGTGTCAACCAAACGTGTATCGGTTTGTGGCTCTTGATCCTCCTCAAGATCCACAGTTCTACTGCTAGTTCCTTCCGTAAGGAACATAGCTTCTAAGAACTCAGCTTTCCTGGCAACAAACTCCTTTTGTTCCAATCAATCATAGAAATAGTATCCCATAGAATCTCTAGGATATCCAATGAAGATACACTTAGCGGAACGGCTTTCTAGCTTGTTTGGGGTGGGAGTTTTAACATAAGCCTCACAACCCCATACTTTTAAATATGAAAGCGATGGAGAACCCTTCCATGCCTTATTTCAAAAGGTGTCATTTCCACCTTCTTGGTTGGGGCCATATTGAAAATACGGGCCGCTGAGAGCAAAGCGAAACCCCAAAATGATAGAGGTAGTGAGCTTCTAGTCATCATAGATCGAACCATATCCAATAGAGTTCGATTTCTTCGCTTGGACACACCATTATGTTGTGGTGTTCCAGGTGGAGATAGTTGTGAGACAATACCACAACTTCTAAGATGATCTCTAAAAGCATCACTTAGGTATTCACCTCCTCTATCAGTGCGGAGAATTTTTATTTTCTTATTGAGTTGATTTTCTACTTCATTTTGGAAGATTTTGAACATTTCAAAAGCTTCATATTTGTGTCTAAGTAGGTACACATAACCATATCGACTATAGTCATCAGTAAAGGTATTGAAGTATCTCTCATTGTACCTTGTCATAGGTTTAAAAGGACCACATACATCCGAATGTATGATACCTAATAAATCCTTTGCCCTTTCGGCTTTTCCACTAAAAGGTGCCTTGTTCATTTTACCTTGTAAACAAGACTCACATACATCAAGTGAATCACATTCACTTGTTTTTAAAAGACCATTCTTTTGTAGTGTTTGTATTCTTTTCTTGTTTATATGACCAAGACGGCAATGCCAAAGGTAAGTGTCACTCAAATCCGATTTGAGCTTCTTGGTACTAGTTTGGTACAATAAGCTATCATTCAATGTATTTTCACAAACCAATTCATAGATACCATTGATGGGAATAGCTTTAAAGTAAAACATGTCATTCAAAGTAACATGGATTTCATTTCCAATAAATGATAATACATATCCAAAATGTTTTAATAGGGCTACAGAGATAATGTTCCTAGTCAAACTAGGAGCATAGAAAACATTGTACAAAATTACTTCCAAACCATTTGGAAGTTTCAAGATGTAGTCACCACGGGCTTCAACTTGAACTTTAGCCCCATTGCCCATGTAGAGGCTAACATGCCCTTTGTTGAAGTTGCTACTTCTTTTGAACCCCTGCAACAAATTGCTAATGTGAGTTCCACATCCGGTATCTAATACCCATGTGTTAGAGGATATTATGTTTAAATCAATATGGATCATATATATTGTACCTGAGGTTTGCCCAACATCCCTCTTTGCTTTCAACTCTTGGAGATAGACAGGACAATTTCTTGCCCAGTGTCCAATCTCCCCACACTTGAAGCATGGGTCATTGGAAGCAACCTTTTGCTTCTTCTCCTGTGCTTTGGGTGGCACCCTTGCCACCCCTTTCCCCTTTCCCCATACGGGTCCCTTGCCCTTGGCAACTCTTGCCTTGGGTGCGGGATGAGGCCTTTTCTTGTTCCCACCTTCATTGATGGTGAGAACGGGTAAAACCCTTTTACCCATGGCCGCCTCGGCCATTTTGAGCATTGAGTAAAGCTCACCAATGCTTTTGTCCCAAGCATTCATGTTGTAGTTCAACACGAACGTCTCGAACTTTTTGGTAAGGCCATTGAGGATCAAATCCGTGGCCAATTCCTTCGAGACGGGACAATTTAGCCTTTCGAGGCGGTCAATGTGACTTTTCATCTTAAGTACATAAGATGAAACTGATTGGTTGTCGTCCATACGACATGCATGGAGTGCTTGAACTGTTTCGAAGTGCTCAACCCTCGCTTGCTGTTGGAACGTTTCCTTCAGCTGGGTTATCATGTCTTAAGCTCCGTGATGTTCATACTCCTTTTGGAGATCCAGAGTCATGCTTGCCAACATAAGGCAAGACACTTGGATGGAGTCCTCAGTGTACTTCATCCAATCGTTATAGGCCTCCTCGTCATCCTCATTAGGTTGATCGGGGATAGGATCGTCTAAAACATATGATCGTTTCTCTTGCTTGAGAACAATTCTCAAGTTTTGATACCAATCAATAAAATTATTATGATTTAGACGTTCCTTTTGGAGAATCGCTCGTAAAGATTGGGCGGACGTGGATGAATTATCATGATTATCATTGTTATTGGTGGCCATCTACAAAATTTAACAAAGATCAATTTTAGTATTTTCGATATTGTTATTTTAATAATTAATACCTTTTGAGGTCATTATCATATTAAAATCTAGAACCCAACATTACATTTAAATAGTGGTTAGGTGACCTTTATCACACGATTTAAATTAATAAGGTGGTCAACGATCGACGGTTGCAACCATTTGCAACTTCTAGTGGTATGGGATTGACTTGAAACATCATATGTAAAGTCGGCATGTTAATCCCATCAACACCATTTGGAAACCACATCGTAGGTGATCCATTTGACATGGTTTGCAAATCAAGACACCCTATTTACACACACGTGTAAGTTTGCCAAAATAAGCGGTTATGTGACCTTTATCCCATGAATATGGCATTCTCACCTCAAGTCACAAGTTCCCTCAAAATGGTTAGGTGACCTTTATCCCACTAAGAGTTCCCAAGTGACTCAAGTGTTGTGTAAAAGGACGGTGTTGATCTCATTTTAAAATATTTAGAGATTTCATAATTCAAGTTTAGAAAACTCTATGTACTCATATTTGCATGCTTTCAAATACAAGATACCCTATGATACATTGATTAAAACACTTTTAATCTTTAAAATCATTAAACAATATTAATAACCTTTTATTACCTTTTAATGATTAAGGACCATTTAGATAGTTTGTTATGATCATTGAAAGGATTGTTAAGCAAAGTTCATATATATGCAATCAACCACAATACCATAAACAAACAACCATTAATCAACCAAATATTAGTGCATAACCATAGCATCTAAAGTGGCCACACTTGTTTGTCATCACAAGTGTGGTCCATAGGACATTTCTAAAGGACAAAACACAACACAAAGAAGGCTTCCATGAACCTCCCACTTGAAACCGCATCCAAATGCTCCATGTTTCTTGTGTCTTTCTTTTGTGCTTCCATCTTGTGCATCTTCATATTACAAGATTTTATATCCTAATACAAGATTTCTAGTAAAATGAAAAGTACCTAATCTATTTATTACATCCCAATAATAAATAAATTACATTTTAAACCAAGCACAAACAAATGATTATACAACCCAATTGAATGAATAAAACAACCATTACAATCATCCAAATAACACAAGGTCAAGGGCTAGGTTATGCACCATAATGAACAATGATCATATCATCCAAAACAATAATGAATCCCCACTAAAACCCTCGAAATTTCAGCCAACATAAATTGAAATTTCGAGTTTTATTTTGTCCAAACAAACAAACAATATAACATACATGTCTTTCAAAGTTTAATCACAAGCATGTGTGATATAACTTTGAAACTTTGGGGATTCATAATAGATGAACATAGCAGCCCCTAAAAGGGTTTTAAAGTCTCATAAAATGAATTTTTAAGAACTTTTAGAAGCACATATTCCATATATCCGGCTCTGATACCATTGTTGGGTTTTTAGCAAGTTTATCAAAGCTACTTTAACCATTTAAACTATGAAAACGCAGCGGAATAAGGGTTTTAAAATGATGTTTTGAATCTGAAAATTTGCACCATTTTAGACTAAAACAAAAACCCAAAACAAGGATCATATTCATATATGAAATAGTGTGCTATCAACATCCGAAAACAACCATAGGGTGTTCTTGAACTACCTTTCAAAAACAAGATAATGAAGTAAGGATGAGATGAAGATGATGATGATGATGTACGTGCAGCCCTCAAAGAAGAAAACCTCAAGTTGTAATACCCACAAGCTTCTTCCAAACACCTTGCTATGTTAGGGAGCTTTACACCAAAACAATCTTCCAAAGCTACTATCTAAATCTGAATTTTCAGTCCCAAATTTCAGCCAACAAATCCGCATTTTTCAATAGGTTTTTGAGTGTTCTTGCTTGAGTGAAAGAGAAGAGAGAAGAGAGAAAAAGTGTAAAATGATGGAAGAGTGTGTGAGTAATCAAGTCTTGCATGAAACAAGACATAATATGGTGTTCCCTAGGCCCCCTTGGGTGGCCGAATCCCCTTTTAAAATTGGGTTCCCACCCATTTGATATTTTGTAAAAAAAATAAACACTCTTCCATGCATTTAGGTTATAAAAATAAAACATAGTCTAATTTTATAACATAACACACTTTTATTTGACATTATTTAACAACTTAAATAATGAAACAAATAAATATCTCATGAAAAAATTATCCATATAATGTTGTTCTATCACAAAAGCAATATTTAGAAAACTAATTTTCTAATAGGTGTCAATATTTATTGTATGATCTTATCAACAAATAATTTTTGTTGGTGTTTGTATAGCTTGTTATTGGGTATGACCCGACTTGGATCATAACATACTAACCACACCAGTCTTGTATGTGTCTTGGGCATATAAGATCCAACATAAAGTTCTTATGTCAGCTTCAAGATACAACGATTTGTATGTCTTGGATCTATCAAAAGCATCCACAACTGATCACACGGTTCAATGCTTCCTGTCAAAGGCAACTGAGAAAGAGTCAATCTCCTGGCATAGGAGAATGGGACGCATTAATCAATGGAAGATGAATCATTTGGTATAGAATGATTTGGTAAATGGAGTAACTGTCAAAAACTTCCAACTTCCTGATTTTTGTGTGGCGTGTAAGAAATGGAAACAGACCAAGAAATCTCATAAGTCCAAGAAAGTTCATTCAATTGATCTTCCACTTGAGCTTTTACACATGGATCTGTTTGGTCCTGTCAGTACACAGTGCATTGCTGGTGACTGGTATTGATTTGTAGTAACAGATGATTACTCAAGGTATCTTGGGTGATGTTTCTAAAAGCCAAATCAGAAACTTTTGACTCATTCAAAAGCTGGTTACTACCTTGGAATCACTCTACAAGTTGAAAGTACGACAGATCCGATCAGACAATGGCACTGAGTTCAAAAATCAGTGGATGGAGACATATTGTAAAGAAAGAGGAATTGTACATCAATTTACTTCTGCCTACACTCCACAAATGAATGGCGTTGTTGAAAGGAAGAATCGGAGCTTGATAGAGACCGCCAGAACAATGCTAGCTGACTCGAAACTGCCAATTCAAATTTGGAATGAGGCGATAGCTAATGCTTGTTACATGCTCAATCGAGTCTTAGTGGTCAAACGACATGGGAAAACATGTTATGAACTGCTCCAGCGACGTAAACCCAATCTGGAGTATCTAGAACCGTTTGGCGCACCATGCATGCTGCTGAAGAAAACTCAGACAGAAAAGTTTAGTGAGAAGGCAGTAGAAGGTATATTTCTTGGATACAGCATACCCGACAAGAGAGTTTATAACAACTCAATAGGTCAGGTAGAAGTGTGGTGCAACGCTGATGTTCAAAGATTCACCACCCCCTGCTGGAAAAGGACCGTCATTTTTCTTTGATTATGATAGATTCTTTAAATCCTTCAATCTACCGTCTTCTCCCACTGATGATGAGTTATCGACTAAAATGATGTACGAGGTTCTCAACTCACCACCACAAGACTCAATAGCTTCGATTCCAGTAGATGATTCCTCTAATACTTTAGGGGGAGCACTTGATGTAAGCGACTCACCTTCTGATGATGAAGCAGTTGAGACTGAAAATGTGGAACAGGCAGAACAGGTTCCTGCTAATTCAAGTACACCCACAACTGAACCAGAAGCTGTCGAAGCGTCGGAACCTGATACTCCAACATCACATGAGATTCCAAATCTGGATAATGAGGTAGTTGTTCCCACCACTCCTGGAACCCGGACAAATGTTAATCATCGTTTAGACAATGTCATTGGAGATATTAGATCGGGAGTACAGACCATAAATCAGCTATACTCAGCTGATTATGCCTCAGTAATGGAAAAGGGATATCTTCATGATGGTGCATATCGATGTTTTGTGTCTCAATTTGAGCCAAAATATGTGAGTGAAGCTTTAAATGATGAGGCATGGGTCAGTGCAATGCAAGAAGAACTTCTACATTTCAAGAAATTGGGAGTATGGACCCTTGTTGACAAACCAGAAGGTGCGAAGGTAATTGGTACTAAATGGGTGCTGAAATGCAAGAAAGATGACCAAGGGGTCATAATAAGGAATAAGGCTCGACTTGTAGTTAAAGGATTTTGACAAGTTGAAGGCATAGATTACAATGAAGTGTTTGCACCAGTGGCGAGGATGGAAGCAATACGTATATTTCTAGCCTATGCATCCTACATGAAGATTAAAGTCAATCAACTAGATGTGAAGAGTGTATTCCTTCATGGTGAAATCTGTGAGACGGTCTATGTCAGTCAACCCGAAGGATTCGAGGACTCTTATCATCGGGACAGAGTTTACAAACTAGACAAGGCTCTTTACGGGCTACATCAAGCCCCTAGAGCATGGTATGAAAAACTCTCAACTCATCTTGTGAAACACGGGTTTCGTAGAGGAGTGATTGACTGTTCATTGTTTATTAAAGAAAAAGATGGAGATTTACTGCTGGTACAGATTTATGTTGATGACATAATCTTCGGTTCTAAAAACGAAGACTTATGTAAAGAATTTGAATCTGTAATGAAAGCAGAATTTGAGATGAGTGCCATGGGGGAGATGAAGTTCTTTCTCGGCTTACAGGTGGATCAAACACCAAAGGGAATCTTTCTACATTAGACCAAGTATGTGGGAGATATCCTCAGTCGATTCGATATGGAGAATGCTTTAGCAGCTGGAACTCCACTTGCCACGAATCATGACGTATCACCCAACAAAAATGGTGATCTGGTTGATGCCACCATGTATGGAGGAATGATCGGATCTCTCATGTACCTCACCGCCTCACGTCCTAACATCATGTACACGACGTGTCTTTGCTCATGATATCAGGCGAAACCAAAAGTAAATCACCTCATCTGGGTAAAAAGGATTTTTTATTGTCTGAAGGGGACTCCAACACCAGGGTTGTGGTATCTTCATGACGATGACTTTGAGCTTACAGCGTATAGTGACTCGGATTATGGTGGTTGCAAAATGAACTACAACTTAACATCAGCGAGATGTCAGTTCTTTGGTAGAGGTTAGTCACCTGGCAGCGTAAGAAGCAGACCTCCGTTGCTTTTTCAACATGTGAAGTTGAATACGTTGTTGCTGCAAATTGCTGTTCACAAATCATCTGGATTCAACAGCAAATGCGCGAATACAGTTTGCAATTTTCTAACACCCCTATTTTTGTTGATAATTCTGATGCTATTGTTGTCACCAAAAATCCAATCCAACACCCTAAAACAAAACACATCAGTATTAAATATCACTTTATACATGACTGTTTTGAAAAGCATTTAATCGATGTTGTTAAAATTAATATGTATTTTCAACACGCCGACCTCTACACAAAAGCATTTGATAAACCTCGGTCCTTATATCTATTAGAGGTCAATGGCGTGAAAAAGAAAAGTGATGTGATTCTAGAGGAACCGAGTTTGTAGTCTGTCTGTCTAATTTTTATTTTATTTTTCTTTATTTTTCCTGTCTTAAAAATCCAAAAAACACAAAAAGATTTTCCGTTTTAGAATTTTAGGGGAGATTAGTCTAGGTTCCGTATTTATTCAGTATTCATTTACTTAAAAAAGGGGGGTGGCAGATAGGCTGGAATCAAATCAAAATTGTGAGATTGATTTAAAATCATGGAAAATGATAGTACACAGGAAACTAATTGTTTGGGAATTTAAAAGGACCGAAAAGATCATAATGTTATATTAAAATTACAAGTCTGAGAAGTCTAAGCCAAAATAAAGGAAAAATGATAGTACACTAGTCTGTTACTGAGGTTACATAGAGAAAGTAGGCCTAGAGGTTGCTATTTCATTGTACGATGTGTCGGTAGATTTTACACAATAGACAAGTAGACTTCTTTGGTGAAACAATTTAAACTAAATTGTTCAACAAGCTGTGGGCTTCCATCTTATCCCTGGTTAACACAATCAACGCATTTCCAATAAGGGGTGACGAGCAAATAAATGCCACAAATGTGTACGGACGACCATAAGAATGAGCAAAGCACATGAAAAGAATGATAAACACAATCAAACTAACAACTAATGTTGTTGGTGCGTTATGTGTAAAAGAAAAAATTGCTCTTACAAGAAGATAGGTTGTGTGCCAGTCTGTTGTGCGATGGCACTGACCTGAGGATAAGCACAACCTAAACATTATAAAATTCATTATGGTTTGCGCCTCTCTGCTGTGCGATGGCACTAACCTGAGGCTTTGCATCTCTTTGAAAGCCCTTAGAATAGTTTCTTTTTGTCTCAATACCCGTAGACCGCTCAAAAATCCCCTGAGGAATGTCGATTACCATATAAGTGTGGGATCCACAAATGCTTGTTGAAATAATACAATCTAATCACCAATGTGAGTCAAAAGTCTGTGTATGGATTTAAGTGGACAACAATACTGATAATCATCATGGCTGTAACTCTCGATAGTCAAAATCATTGTGTGCCTCTTACAGCCCCTGTATGATTTCCTGTGAGCGCTTGTGACTCTGAGAGTAATAAGGATCATTAATTTAAAGATATATCCAAGAGTCCCAAATGATTATTATACACCTGTATGCTTCCATATGAATCTCTCTAGAGATGATCAATCAAACTTAGGTCGTTCTGCTCAAGGGGAGAAATCGGTTAAATGACAATTTAATAGTTTTCAACCCACCTCAAAAAAAAACACAAAAATATGTCTTGTTTTGTTTAAGTTTCAAGTTGTTTTCCATTTCTAGTTATTGTCTTTCATGTCGGACTATGTAACAAGATGAACTCTGTGAATCATACTTTAAAAGGGTTACGTCTGAGGTGACCAAATTATTGCAAAGTTAAAGGATCATATATGAGATGATCAAAGTTTTAAAGAAAAGGGTCACGTCTGAGGTGATCAAAAGGTTTTAATTAAAAGAATCACGTCTGAGGTGATCACATGGTTTTTTCGTTAAAAAGATCACGTCTGAGGTGATCAAATGGGTTTTCGTTAAAAGGATCATGTCTGAGATGATCGGTGCGCATAATGTTTTATCAATCAAAAGTGAAAATTGAAAGTTTGGAAAAGTATGAAGTCAACTCATGAGTATGAATCAATCGCACGATTGGATCATAAGTATGAACCAATCGTACGATTGAATCATTAGTATGATCCAATCGTACGAATGGGCCATGAGAATGGGCCAGCCATACGATTGGACCATTAGTATGAGGCTGTCATACGATTGGACCACAAGTCTGAGCCAGTCGTACGAATGAAAAGAGGAGCATGGTTCAGTCGCACGACTGAACCTCAGTCGCACGACTGAACCTCAGTCGCATGATTAAGTCATGCGTATGGGTCCAGTCGCACGACTAAAACCCTAATCAGTATAAATAGTGGCTCAGTCGGTCGGAATCCCCACCAAACTTCAAAAATTTCCAAAACCGCCTTTACACTGTTGCGCTGCCCAAATTTTGAACTTTTGAGTTTACGTTCTGATTTGAGTTCTAACCATGATTATACTCTTCTACAGGTAATTTGCAAACGATTCAAGGTCAAACAACCAGTTAAAACAAATCTAATGTGACCTAAATTGTTAAATTAAATAACCGAGAGATAAACCCTAAAATAGACCACTTAAATGAACAAGATTGTCGATTTAAAGGTGTTTAAGTGATATATCAGGTCCCTGCGAACCATATGAACCTAAAGACAATGTCTAATTTCACTTAATACTAACATTCAAGATTATGGTGTCGCATAGGGGTTTATACGAATGGACAGACTGATGAAATCCAATCATACGATTGAGCCAGTCACATGCTTCAATCGCACGATTGAACCAATCGGTGATTAAGTCACACGACTGAATCAACCGCATGGACTTGCATACGACTGAATTCAATTGTATGCTCAATCGTATGACTGAATCCAGTCGTATGGTTCAATCGCATGATTGAACCATATTGGTCAAAATTTGGTCTAAGTCAAAATGTTTATCAGTTATGAATGGAACTAACTTGTTTGCCTCTTGTATTGCAGAAATATGGTAGAACGTTGGACGATGAGTACTAAGCACAACATATGTGCTCATTTGGACCCCACATCTCGGAATGCTTTCGAGTTTACATGGATTATAGCTTTTCTTTGACGTTCTAGGATCTTCAGGGCTATATCTACACAGTGTACTCCATACAGATCACTCCAGCAGACCTTCTGGGAAGGGGCCACCGTTGATAGGTCCACTGAGCCATATTGTATACGGAGCTCGATCTTCGGACAGGAGATCAGCATTACGGCAGCTGATCTCAGGGAAGTCCTGGAGGTGGGTGATGATGAGGATCACCCAACCAAGCTTCACCCTCTGATGGTCAGGGGGTGCTTTCTACGGATGAAGTACTCTGGGGACATCAACGCAGGTGTGCTTAACAAAATCAATCTGTGTCCCCAGTTCAAGTACTTAGCACACGTGATTCTGAAGTGCATTGCTTCGAGAAGAGGGGGATTTGAAGAGCTCTCAGATCAAATCCAGAACGCCTATATGGCTCTGGTATTGAACCACCCGTTCAGTTTCTCCCAGATGATCTTCTCATACATGGTTGAGAATATAGAGGCCAAGAGGAAGGAAGGGTCCTGCATGTACCCAAGATTTCTACAGATGATCATAGATCAGAAGCTTCCTTCCTTGCCGAAGGAGAATGATGATGCTGTGGTGCTTGAGGTGATGGATGATACCACCTTGGGCAGGATGACAGTGTACCGAGGGAAGCAGCTAAAACCACCGGTCAGGAGACTGTTTGGTCATTTGGCCCGTGAGGATTACGTGGCGCCATCTAGGAAAAAGTGGCGTCACGATGATAGTGATTCAGACGTTGAGCCGATACTGGCTCCGATTGATGACGAGGACGATGACGATGACGACGATCATCAGGGTGGTGGAGATACAGGCCCGAGTGCACCAAGGGCCACTGAGACAGATACTATGTCTCCACCACCCCTACATGTCAGTTCATCAGCTCCCGGTGGATTGGAGCAGGCACCCATCCATCGGGACTTTCTTCATGATGAGGGAGATAAAGAGTCGGATGGGGAGCCACTCACACAGACTATGGGTAGTCGTGTGGTGGCTACATAGAGGGGCATGGAGACGGTTGGAGTACGCCGAGCTGAGGGAGAGAGGACAGACACTGCTAACCCTACATACTCTCCTCCTCAGCCAAGCCCAGGGGAAGCATAGAGCTCAAAGGGCTCTCGACTTAAGAGGATGGCTCAGCCACACGACAAGATGGTCAAGAGACGACGCGTAATGCGGATGACGTCTCCATCCACCTCAG
This sequence comes from Flaveria linearis, assembly GCA_024085815.1. Lineage (NCBI taxonomy): Eukaryota > Viridiplantae > Streptophyta > Magnoliopsida > Asterales > Asteraceae > Flaveria > Flaveria linearis. The sequence goes on from CM044001.1 coordinate 53,588,622, forward strand.
CCACTACATCTACCACCCCTACCATACCTACCACCACCACAGCCACCCCATCGACTACACCCACTACACCAACAACCACCACTACACCTACCACCACTACAGCTACCATCCCTCCACCCATCTCATCCATCCCACCACAAACCACTACCACCACCACTCCCATGTATACCACATCCACCACTCCACCCACCACATCCCAGGCCAGACCTTCCACCTCATCAGTTTTACTTAGATCATCTCTGCCCAACGTTGGGCTAGAGGAACAGCTTGCCAGCCTCAACCGTCTGGTTCTCAAACTGCTTGCCACCGATGATATACGAGCGAACCAGATGAATCAGTTGATGGATGTTAATGCTACGCAGGGAAAACAGATTACCCTACTGACAGAGAAGATGACTGCTCAGAGTCAACAGATTACACAGTTGATTGAGAAGGAAGCTGAACTTGAGAGAGCTATGTCCCGAGCTCACCGTGCCTTGACCACACAGAGTGATCTTCTGAAGGTATCGATGAAGCGTATTGAGGATGTTGAGAGGACAAACAAGAAACTACACCTAAAGCTCAAGGGAACAAAGGGCGAACCTCTAAAGATCAAAGGTGATGGTGATGATAATGATGATGATGATGAGTCATCTGATGATGATGAGTCAGATGATGATGATGAGGTTAAAGGAGAAGGCAGTGGCAAAGATAGGGAAGGGGGAGATGAGGATGAGCCCGAAGGTGATGCATCTGCATCAGCCTCAGATCCATCGGCTCAAGAGCAAAGGTCCAGAAGACGTCAAGAATCAGGACCGTCCATCTCTGCCCCTCAATCTGAAGAGCAAAGTGATCAAGACAAGAGTAATGCTTAGATGTTTTAATTTTGATTATCTCTTGTACTTTGAAATATGTATTACACTTATGTAATTAATGTTTATCAATGTTTATCAATATAAATTTTTGATTACTGATGTGCTTGTGTTGGTTTGAAATGTTTAATCAAAGAAATGAAAAACAACAGATCGATGAGTTTGATGTCCAACCCCTTCATGAGGTGAAGAATCAATTAACAATGATTCTTGACTTGCAAGGGATAGTAAAACGGTCTGTTAGCTACACGCTAGAGGAAGGAGAGATAATCCATGACTTGTCGGAGAGCAGTTGGCTGAGATCTTCAGGCTGAATCCAGACAAGTTGGTCAAAGATGCTCCTACAGTTGATGTGGCAAGTGACGATGAGCTTCACGATGTTGATGAAATCGAGATAGAGGATGTTACTACTGATCACTATCCTCAGTACACTGATCCGGAAGGACATGCTATCCCCAATTTGGGTGAAACCTTCGACAGTGGTACTTTTGATAAGTTGGATGAACTGGAGAAAGAAAAGGAGAAAGAAGAAAGTACTGCCCAAGCTACAGACGAAAGTGTTGATGCCAAAAAGGCTGAATGGGTAGCTTGTTTTGCTGAAATGAAAGCCCAGCGCGTGTCTCAAAAGCAGAATGCCTACACAAAGCTTTATAGAGTCTAACGTCATCAGAAAGTGTCTGGCAAGATCATCGCGTGGGCGTATTTTGAAGATTTGGACGTATATGTTGTGACAAGAGAGAAAGGGATAGAGTACTTTAGATACCCGCATGATCTGAAGACTCTTCCTGGTTTTGAGCTCAACCGAGACTGGCATGCTTAGATCTACTGTATGCCAATCCAAGAAAGATGTTAGGTTGGTTTGAGGAGGCATTAAAGAGGGAATACCACACCAGATGGGTAAACTTCAGACCTCAACAACCGACAAGGTACATCCGTAGGTCTGAATTGGATCCTATAACTGGAAAACCTAAGATCATGCTGAAGTGGAGTCCTCCGCGCACAATGTCTAAGATTCCTATGCAGGAAATGCCTCAGGACTTCACTCCATACTTCAAGTGGTGGTATTACGATTGGAGGACGGGTGAAGCAGTCATAGTGCTGAACAGAGAAGGAAAGATAGAGACTATCCGGGTATTCGACCCCATGTGGCTAACCAACTTGTCAGCTAATGATGTGTATACATTATACAAGTGGCTACTGTTCTATGACTCGTAAGACATTGTACAAGCTCTTCAGTTTCAACATGTCATACGGCTCTGCTTTGCATTTGAAATACATGCAGGAGTTACAAAAGAGGAGAAGTACAAGAAATTTGAAGAACATATAAAGAGTGTTAGACAATAGTGGAAACTAGGTCCAAGGGGAAGTTTGTTGATACATGTTAATGTACCTAGTTTATGAGCTTGAATGTAAAGGTCTGTCATGTCTTACACATATGTAATTGATGAAATGGTTTTAATGAACGATATAAAGTGCATTGTGATGTTTGATTTATATTTTGATTATGTCATGATGTCATTATATTTAATGTGTTGCACATGTATGAACTAACTATATAGATTTGATGTTGTTTGGTAATTCATGCTAATGGCCCATGCTAATGGACCATACGCATGAATTCATCATGCTTATGGACCAGTCGCACGACTGAACCAGGAGACTGGATTAGTCGTACGATTGAAACATAAAACTGACTCAGTCACACTACTGAACCTTCAGTCATGCGTATGACTCAATCGCATGATTCAGTCGCACGACTGAACCATGCTAATGGTTCAGTCGTACGAATGTAAGCTACAAATCTATAAATACCACTTAATTCATGGAAAAACGTGAGAATTGAAAACACTTCGAATACTTATGTACCCTAGCCGTCTAGAGCATCCCTGTTCGTCATTCCAACTCCATAGTTCGTTCTTGATCGATTTCTACTCATTCTTAACGTATAGTCTATTCTAATATCGATCAAAGTAACGTGTTCATTGATTGGATCGCCAATCAAATAGGATTCCGCACTATTTGATCTGGTTTCACGCATTATCAGTTAGTACTCTGTACGTACACGGTCCTAACAAATTGACTTTGGGAGGAATGAGTGAATCCCAGAAGACTCTGCATAATGCTGAAAAGAAAGCATATGCCTTGTTGACTCAGTCTATAGCTAAGGACATTTTCCATCAGTTCTCAGAGAACAAGCAGTCGAAGAAGTTATAGGAGGCCTTAGAAAAATGATATGAGGGGAATGCAACTCTGAAGGCACTAAAGGCTAAAGCTCTTAAAAAGAAATTTGAAAATTTTTAACCGATAGAAAAGAGAGCTTAGATGACATAATTGATAGTTCTATCACGTAATGAGTGAGTTGCACACTCATGGTGTGACCACATCCACGGAAGATAAAGTTTCAAGTTTTGCTGATGGTCTGCCAGACAAATAGGATCCATTTGTGTCTAATCTGAGACAAAATGACACTCTTGCCACATTAGACATAAATGATTTCATTCTAAAGTTAAGGGAGGAAGAACTGCGTCAAAAATACAAGTCAAAGAAAGGATCCTATGCTCAAAATCCTACATTGTACAATTCTATTCCAACTCCGGCCTCATCAGGCGCACCGCTACAAACGACGTTTGTGTCTAACTCTTCTGCTCCTTCCTAAAGTAGTTCCTCAAGAAACGAAATGTCAGGGTCACCTGGAACCCAATACATTGTTCCTAAGGCAAATACAACCAAGCTGAAGACCGAGAATCTCGAAAATGTCACTGTGGAAGTTGCTAAAGAGCATATGGATCTTCTAGTTGTTGTTGTTCAATCTTATGATGGATTACTAGCTGGGAAGATTGGAAACTATGATCTTGCTGACGAGGACTAAGAGCGAGTTGATGAAACTGAGTTGGAATGCGTGGACATCATGTGGGCCTTAGCCAGTGCTGTCAGACGGGCTAAGAAGTTTGTAAGGAAGACGGAGCAGAACTTAGTTGTTACTAAGGATACTACTTTTGGGTTTGATAAAACCAAGGTCACGTGCTTCAACTATGGAGGAAAGGGGCACTTCAAACGTGAGTGCATAAAGCCAAAGAAGACTGGGAATGGAAATCCTTTTCCTACATTTAACCGTCAAGATAAAGAGAAGGCTGGAGCATCATCAAGTAAAGAATCTAAAGCTTTGGTTGCTCAGGGAGATGAAGGACAAGACTGGTCCTTCTGATTTGTATTTTAGGGAGAATAAAATGTTGCATTAGTTGATACCTTGGATGATGGATCTACAAGTGAAGGAGACATCATAGCTGAGCATGCACGTTCATATATCGAAGAAGCTATAGATGTCGTTGATCATCTTGTTGAAGAGGAACTAAGTGCTGCAAACTCAGAATCTTCGGTTACAGAAGAGTCTGACACTGCATTGATGGCTGATTCGTCTGGTTCTACACAGGTATACTCTAAAGACGAATTATTTGAGAAACATGCTTGTGCTGAATGTAATAAATTTAAAGAAAGCATTGATTTAAAATTTGCTAGGTTATTAGAACACAATGATATTCTAGTAAATGATTTACAACTCTGCACTGAAGCAAATCGTGTTTTAAAACAAAATGAGTACAGCTTCAAAGAAAAGTTAGAACTTTTAGGGAAACAACTAAGGGAAACCGAGGTTGTTGCCTTAAATCAATCAAATGACATTAAGTTCTACTTAACAACTTTGGAAAAACTAAAAAGGAAAAAGCAGTTTTGCAAGTTGAAGTTGAATCATTAATACAAAAATTGCACAGTTTAGCAAGTTCCTCTCACATAGTTCAAAACTTAGTGAAAGAACAAATGGCGGGGAAGGACTGGGATATAAGGTAGTACCGCCACCACATGCAATCCTTTTAAATACTAAATGTAGACCAATAAAAAATAACCCGGTTAAGGATCATGTGGTGTCTACTCCTCTGGTCAGTGATCCAGATTCTACAGGTAAAACTGTGTAGTCTGTCATTGAACAGAAGGCTACTACTTCGATATCTAAAGATAAGATGCCTCTTGAGGATTTGGATGATAAAATTAAAAAGGTTAACTTAGGGTGAGGTTCACAAACGTCTATTTCAGAACCTAAACAATCTAAATCAATGAACCCTAAACATGTAAATCATCAAAATCCTAATAAAATGAAAGCAAAAGATGTTCAAAATGTCAAAACAATTAGGTTTGTTAAAGAAGGTGAAAAATCTAAAAAGGAAGAGAAACTACCCAGCCCCCGACCAAACTCAACCCCACATCAAAACTTTCCTCATACTGTCGAGGGAGATCCTGCTACAGTTGTGGAAAACAAGGACATATTTTTCCAAATTGTCCTTACTATTAGACACCTAAAAAGAAAATTGAACTTTTTGATGATGAAAAACCAAGATTTTCTAAAATTAGATCTACTACTCCTCCAAAACACTGAAGTCAACACAGAAAAGCTCAAAGCAAAGCTATGCCACCTAAGGTTAAACCTAGGATTATTAGTGAACCGAAAGTTCAAACCATAAGCCAGTCGTCTGTTTACTACAAATAGGCTTTACACAATACTGGTTTATGGAAGGAAAGATCAAGTAATGTGTCTGATAGTGATGACATGAAGAAGAAAGATGTGTCCTCATCCTCTGCAGGTCAGTGGGTTGAGTTCATGATGTGTGATACCTCTGGGACACCGAAGCCAGTTAAGGCTTGGGTCCCAAACCTGAACTAACCATTTCCTTTTTATGTGCAGGGTGTCCACTACAGCGTTATCACTAAAACCTGGATTATTGATAGTGGGGCTTCCAGGCACATGACTGGGAATTCGTCCCTCCTTTTCAATGTCAAGCAAATTAAAGGGGACACGTATCATTCGCTGGGAATAAAGGAGGTTACATCATCGCGTAAGGCGAAGTGGGAAACGAGAAAGTGAAGTTTGACAAGGTCAACTACGTTCAGCAATTGTAAAACAACTTGCTTTCTGTCCCCTAAATCTGGGATAAGGGATTCAAGGTTGTGTTAGACAACAAGAAGTGCTACATAGTGAAGAAGGAGTGTGTCATCCCGGAGGAGCAAGTTCTAATGTCGGTTTCAAGATATAACGACCTGTGTGTCTTGGACCTATCAAAAGCCTCCACAACTGAGTCTACTACTTATTTCTTCTTGTCAAAAGCAACAAAAAGAGATTCAGTTTCCTGGCACAGGAGAATGGGACATATCAATCCCTGGAAGATGAATCAATTGGTTCAGAATGATCTGGTAGATGGAGTTACTGTCAAGAACTTCTAGCTTCCAGACTTCTGCATAGCATGCAAGAAAGGGAAACAGATAAAGAAGTCTCACAAGCTAATGAAAGTTAATTTTATCAACATTCCTCTCGAGCTTCTACACATGGATCTGTTTGGCCCAGTCAGCACAAAGAGCATAGCTGGGGATTGGTTCTGCTTTATGGTGACGGATGATTACTCAAGATTCTCTTGGGTGATGTTTCTAAAAGCTAAATTGGAGACATTTGAATCATTCAAACATCTTATTACCATATTGGAGTCACTCTACAAGCTAAAAGTTAGGAAAATACGTTCAGACAATGGGACAGAATTCAAGAATCAGTGGATGTAGGCATTCTGTCATGAGAAATGGATTTTTCATCAATTCACTTCTGCATACACTCCACAGATGAATGGTGTTGATGAATGGAAGAATAGGAGTTTGATAGAAACCATAAGGACAATGCTAGCTGACTTAAAACTTCCAGTTCAATTCTGAAACGAGGCAGTGGCTAATGCATGTTACACTCTAAATCGGGTCTTGGTAGTCAAACATCATGGAAAAACTTGTTACGAGTTGCTTCAGCAACGTAAACCCAACTTAGAGTATCTGGGACCATTTGGCGCACCCTGCATGTTGCTAAAGAAAAATCAGACTGGGAAGTTCTGCGAGAAGGCATAAGAGGGTATCTTCCTTGGATGTAGGATACCAGACAAAAGGGTTTACAATAACTCAACTGGTCAGGTAGAAGTGTGGTGCAATGTTGATGTACAAAGATACACCACCCCCTGCGGGAAAAGGACCTTCATTTTCTTCGACTATGATGGATTCTTTAAATCCTTCAATCTACCTCCTTCCCATTCTGATGATGAGTTAGCTGCCCAATGATGCACGATGTTCTGAACACTCCTACACGAGACTCAACATCATCGATTTCATTAGAAGATACTTCTAGCCCTTCAGGGGGAGAGCTTAAGGTAAGTGATTCTTCCTCCGATGATGAGGCTGTTGAAACTGAGAGTGCAAACCAGGAGGAGCAGGTTCCCACTACTGAAAGTACACCAGCATCTGATCGTGATGCAACTGGAACTTTTGAACCCCATACTCCTATAGCCACTGAAACTGAATCTGGGATTCAGAATCTGGAGAATGAAGTAGCAGTACCCACCACTCCCAGAATTTGAGTTAATGTGCATCATCCCCTGGACAACATCATCAGGGATATTCTATCGGGAGTTCAGACTAGAAATCAACTATACTCAGTTGATTATGCGGCAGTCATGGAAAAGGGATATCTACACGATGGTGCTTATCGATGTTTCTTGTCTCAAGTAGAGCTAAAGTATGTAAGCGAGGCTTTAAAAGATGAGGCATGAGTAAGTGTTATGCTAGAAGAACTCCTTTAGTTCAAGAAGTTAGGAGTCTAGACTCTTGTGAACAGACCAAAAGGTGCAAAGGTGATTAGCACTAAATGGGTTCTTCGGTGTAAGTAGGATGACCAAGGGGTCATAATCAGAAACACGCCTCAAGTACTTTTCAGCCATGATCATTGACACCACCTTCGATACACTTCACACTCTATCCCCGCGAACCGTAACCGAGCTACCATCAGGCGCGATTAGGTTAATTATCTTTTTACTACATACTATATTCGCTTCGTAGTCAGCCAACCAATCCATGCCTAACACCATATCAAAACCTCCTAAGGCCATAACATGCAATCTAGTTGGGAACTTATAACCTTCTAACTCTATCAGGCAACCCTCAACTACCTCAGTCACCTTGGTGGACTTACCAATGGTTGTTTCTACATAAAAGAGCTCGTCTATCTTTCTACTCTTATCATGCAATAAACGACATAAGGCAGAAGACACAAAACTCCTACTAGCACCAGAATCAAAGAGCACAAAAGCATATTCATGGTTCACCAGAAACATACCTGAAACAACTTCTGGATCTGCCCAGGCCTCCTCACAAGTTATGTTGAATGCCCTCGCCTTCACCCTTGAACCGTCACCCTTTTCCTTATTTCCACCTTTAACCGTTCCTGATCCTCCTGATTTTCCTTTCTTGCAGTCCTTTCCAAGATGACCCATCTCACCGCACTAGTAACATCTTGCCGCCCTACAATCCTTAACATAATATCCCTCGCCACCATATTTGAAACATTTGCTCGATCCCACTCTACACTCACCTGAGTGACCCTTTCCATGTTTATTGCAGACACTCCCTTCACCTGCATTTCCTTGGATCCTCGATTGATTGTCCTCTCTCATCTGCTTCTCCCCATGTCTGAAATTGTCACCCCTGAACCTCTTCCCATTTGCATTTTTGTTCGTACTCCATTTCTCTACCTTTCTCTGTACAGGCGTCGGATCCCTTTCATCATACAATCTCCCGGCTAAATCCACCACAGACCTGAAGGTGTGGCAACCCTTGCATATACCGCTTGATCTTTCGGGACTCTGAGCTTGCCATTTCTAGTATCAACCTTGCCAATTCGTTGAACTTGGTCATGTATTGCTGGTGCGTCATGTTTCCAGCTTCCAAGTACAAGAACACCTTCTCGATTTTGTCCAACTCTAGATGTGGACAATATTCCTCCAGCACCAATTCCTTGAACTCCGACCACCTCATTCTGGCTATCGTCCGTCGGCCCTCGGCTTGGATGATATTATCCTACCAGCACAATGCCGAGTCCACGAATGAATGAGTGGCGAATTTCACTATCTGCTCCTCGCGACACTCGCTGATGTCTAGGACGACCTCTATCCCCTGAACCCACCGATGGACGGTTGTGGCATTGTCGTTACCATCGAAGGTCGGGGGCTTGCACCTCTGGAAGGCTCTATAGTTGCATCCCTTAGCAATTTCCTTCACCCTTTCATCATCGCTATCATCACTGTGGACCACCACCCTTGGAGAGACGGGTCCCTGCTTAGAGTCCTCAGTCGATTTCATAGTCTCTTTGTCAGCCTTTTTCCCTTTTTCCTCAGTCTTCTCTTCTTTTTTCACCGCCTTGATTACCTCTGTTACCACAGAGGGCAAGACGTTTTGCATCATATTATAGACCTCATCCGCAATGGCCTCCTTCACAGTAGACTTCAGGGTAGCTGCTGCTTCACCCTCATGGTGACTATGCAGCTCGAATTCTTCATGTGTAACCCCAGGAACTTTAGTTTTGCTCCTGGTGACACATGGTGTAGTAGTACGACCACCACGAGGACGTCCACGCGTAGCTTTTCCAGATTTCCTGCCCGCAATATCTAATTCCTATAAGATTCAAACACCAAAATGGTCATTCAAGATAATTGCTTGGATCATTACAAGTACGGTTAGTCTTTAATTATAGTGGCCAAGTGTGATTAGCTACTTCCCCCACCTTCCTGTCCCAAGCAATCACCATCCTAGCATATGTCAGTATTCAAATATACACGCATATAAAACAAATAGCACACACACATAATACCAGTTTACTTGAAAGCTTTTACCTGATGGCACGTAGCTACTTGGGTTGGCATCCTTCATTTGGTCCCATTTTCAGTTTAAGTTTAGGTTTGGAAAATGTTTTACCCATTTCTCTTAAACTTTGGCATTGATACCAACTTATAAGAACCCCTTCCCGGGAAAACTCACGGTTAGTTAATCATAGCATATAATCACTTTAAAGCAAAACATTGCAGTGGAAATAAATAAGCATTCATTTGAAACATGTAAATCATAGTAAGAACAAATACTTGTCTCTCAAAAATACCAAATACATTGTACTATTCAAGTTAAAACAAAATTTCATAATTTAGGGATGCCAAATCGTGTGCGCCAAGTAGCTTCCACTCCCCGTGCCATCCTCAGCATCAGCTCTTACCTGCCAGCTATTATGCATAAAAGTCAGCTTTGCTGAGTGAATCCTAGTATAAATAATATCTAAAAAAATATAAGCTTTATCCTTTTTATAATGACCATGCATACACCATAGTACATAATGATCTTTGTGTCATAATAGCATGTTCATTATCTTTCATTCTTTCATTATCTTTCACTTCATCATAAACGAGATTGCACACAGCAAGAGCCCCCTGTCAATTGACAACGAATGTCAATCCCTGTCGGTACACATAAACGCAGTAGCTAACCCCTGAGAGTTGATCCACACTGCCTGGCCCATGGCATGCTTATGAATATGGATCCATCATCATACATTAGACTCACCTAAGTAAAGTCCATCATAGTGCTTGCAAGCCTTTTCATCATCATACGGGCCTGGGGGTAACATTACTTTAGTTTCACTTTTCATTAGTTTTATCTTCTGCTATAATATATAGTACTTTACTTACTAAGTACACAACATATCAAGTATAGTTTACCATGAAGCATAACTATCATCAGGAAGACAAAATAACATAACACCGTATAACCGACCCTCCGTGGTACGTCGGGGGTTCGGGGGCGGCAGCCCCTGATAGCGGGATTCTAGGGGCAGTAGCCCCTAGTAGGGTCCAAGGGGCAACTCCCCTGGCTGGGCCGGTCTGCCAGGTCAGCAAGCAAATTTTTATTTTAAGGACCTTATATAGCATATTTTATTATAGGAAAATTTATTCTGTTGTTAAAAACCCCTTAAAATCTTTACCTTGAAAATCTTATGTTTACTATGCATAATAGCCCCCAAAAACATGGAAAAACTTTTAAATAAAGGGATCTAGAACTCACCTGGATATCGTGAGTAACTTGTAAAGTACGCTTTCTAGGCTAGGATCACACTACACAACCTGCAGATAAGTTAACACTTTAAGGGGTTAATTTCTGCCTAATTTCACTGCTAAGTTCACTGCCAGATAAGCAGTTTTGCTGGCAGTTTCGCTGGCAATTTCACCGCAAGTTTCGCTGGAAGTTTCGCCGCAAGTTTCGCTGGCTGTTTCGCTGCCAGTTTCGCTAGCAGTTTCGCTGCCAGTTTCGCTGACAGTTTCGCATGACAGTTCGCAGTCAAGTGCGCCCAACTTTCATTGGAATTTCCTAGTTTCTCTAAGTCTATAGGTCAACCTGGGCACTAGCGAAATTACCAGCAAAACTGTAGTTTCGCTGGGATTTCTCTTAGTTTTGCTGGATGAGTCCACAGTTTCGTTGATCGAGCTTACAGTTTCACTGGATGAATGAAAATGATGAACCAGCCCGTTTTTAACCCAAAATCTTAACTTTTTTCGTCCAATCTCTTAGTTTATCAACCATGAGGCTATATCTATGCTTTTTACACGTTTTCATACATAAAAATGTGACCTTTATGCGATTCTTTGCAACTTTTCAAAACCAAAACCCTAGGATCCGGGTTTGATCTACAGAAGGGTTTAGAGGTTGATTCTTACCTGGATTTGTTGCTCCTTTCTTATGGTTTGATGCTCCAACACCCAGATCTTCAATCTCTTAACCTTTGAAGCTCCAAATATTGAGTTTTCTTCACTTTCTCTCTCTACTTTCTCTCTCTATAAATTTGGGTGGCTAGGGTTCAAATAAGGAAGATGATGGTTGGTTAAGTCGGTTAAGGGCTGATTATGGGCCTTTAATCCCTTAGGATTCTACCCAATTAAGGTTAATTTAGCCCATGGTCATTTATTTTCCTTATTAAATACCCATTAATTAAGCCCATTATCCTTGAAGACTCGTTTTAATTTTTTTAGGGTGTTACAAGTCTCCCCCATTTATTTAGGTTCCGTCCTCAAAACCTGTCAGTCATCAAACAATTGAGAATAAAATTACATCATCTCCTCCTCGGTCTCCCACGTAGATTCTGATCCTTTTCTGTATCTCCACTGTACTCGTACTAGCGGAACCACTTTATTACGTAAGTGCTTTTCTTTCCAATCAAGCATGGCCACCGGCTGCTCTACATAATTCTGTCGTTCATCGACTTCAATGTCTTCTAATGGTATAAATGCATCATTGTCTGCCAGACATATCCTGAGATGAGATATATGGAACGTAGGTTGAGTTCCATTTAACTCATTGGATAGTTCTAATCTGTAGGCCACTTCCCCTACCCTCGTGACAATACAGAATGGCCCTATGAACCTTGGGCTTAACTTTCCCCGTTTTCGAAACCTGATGATCCTTTTCTAGGGAGATACCTTAAGCATAACCTTGTCATCAACCTCAAACTCTATTGGTCTACGCCTCTTATCGGCATAAGACTTCTGGCGATCCTTTGCCGCTTTCATGAATGCCTTAATCTTATCTAACTTCTCGGTTATGACCTCAATCACTTCAAGACTTCCGAGTTCCTTTTGCCCGATGTCACCCCAACACACGGGCATTCTGCACTTCCTACCATACAACATCTCATAAGGTGGCATACCAATGCTGGCATGGTAACTATTATTATATGAGAATTCCGCCAACGGTAAGTGCTCATCCCAACTTCCTCCAAAATCGATTATACACGCTCGTAGCATGTCTTCTAATGTCTGAATTGTTTTTTCCTGCTGACCATCCGTACTAATATGCAGTCTGGTCCCCATTGAGTCGTGAAACCTCTTCCAAAACTTGGACGTAAGCCGTGTGTCCGTATCCAAAACGATAGACACTGGAACACCGTGATGAGCCACGATCTCCTTGATAAATAACTCCGCTAACCTCTCAGAGGAAAATGTCTCACGAATTGGTAGGAAATGAACGCTCTTTGTTAAACGGTCAACAATCACCCAGATAGCGTCACTTCCTCTCGCCGTGCGAGGTAGCTTCATGATGAAGTCCATTGTGATGTGTTCCCATTTCCATTCAGGAATATCCAAAGGCTGCATATTCCCATATGGCTTTTGGTGCTCTGCCTTCACATGCAAACAAGTCAGGCACTTGCTCACGTACTTAGCCACGTCATGCTTCATTCCTGGCCACCAGTAATCTCTCTTCAAATCCTGATACATCTTTGTGGTACCGGGGTGGATGGAATATCGGGTATTGTGAGCCTCATCCATGATCTTCTCTCTCACATCCCCATAGAGAGGAATCCACATCCGCACAAATCGGGTTCTAACACCAAGGGTGTTTTCTCCCAATTCTGATTCCTGTCCTTTCATCCTTTTGGAGTTGACTCTATTACCTTCCAACGCTTTATTTTGGAACTCTCTTACTTGCTTCATAACATCAGGCGTCATGATCAAGTGATAAGCCTTCACCCGGATCGGTTCGGGTCATCCCTTCCGGCTAAGGGCATCAGCAACCATATTTGCCTTACCAGGATGATAGTGAATTTCACAGTCATAGTCTTAATCAGTTCCAACCACCTCCGCTGTCTCATGTTGAGATCCTTTTGTTCAAAAAAATACTTCAAACCTTTTGTGGTCAGTGAAGATGGTGCATTTCACACCATATAGGTAATGCCTCCAAATTTTCAATGCGAACACCACAACAGCCAACTCCAAATCATGGGTAGGATAATTGGCTTCGTGGACCATTAATTGTCTAGAAGCATAGGCTATCACCTTCCCCCGTTGCATCAACACGCAACCCAATCCTGCATACGAGGCATCTGAGTACACCACCAGGTCCTTGTTCCCCTCAGGTAACGTCAAGACAGGAGCTTGAGTTAACCTAATCTTTAGTTCCAGGAAGGCGTTTTCCTGATCTGGACCCCATTCATACCTCATGTCCTTACAGGTCAACTTAGTCAAAGAAGAAGCTATCTTGGAGAAATCTTGGATAAACCTCCTATAGTAACCCGCCAAACCTAAGAAACTGCGAATCTCGGATGGCGTCTTCGGTGATTCCCATTGCATCACCGCTTCAACCATTGCAGGGTCCACTCTGATCCCCTCGGGATTAAGAACATGACCAAGAAATTGTACCACTCTAAGCCAAAATGTGCATTTGGAGAACTTAAAATATAACTTTTCGCTACTGAGCGTCTCTAATACTTCTCGAACATGATCGGCATGCTCCTCTTCACTTTTTGAATAAATCCAAATGTCATCGATGAACAGTATCACTGATTTATCCAACATCGGTCGACATACTCGATTCATAAGATCCATAAAAGCAGCTGGCGCGTTGGTTAGACCAAAGGACATAACGAGAAATTTGTAGTGTACATAACGCGTGCGGAACGCTGTCTTAGGAATATCTTGTTCTTTCACTTTCAGCTGATGGTAGCCAGATCATAGGTCTATCCTCGAAAACCAGCTGGCACCCTGAAGCTGATCGAATAGGTCGTCGATTCTCGGTAGCGGGTACCGATTATTTACGGTCAACTTATTAAGCTCGTGATAATCAATACACATCCGCATGCTGCCGTCCTTGTTTTTGACAAATAAACCGGAGCACCCCATGGAGAGATGCTCGGTCAGATGAGGCCTTTGTCCAATAGATCTTGTAATTGAGCCCTCAACTCTACCATTTCTGAAGGACCAAGGCGACACGGTGGTTTAGCGACTGGCTGTGCTCCCGGTAACAAGTCAATTTGGAACTCGATTTCGTGATCCGGTGGCACACCTGTTAGGTCTTTGGGTAAGATGTCCGGAAAATCATGCACTCCTGGTACGCTGGATAATTGTGGCTCTGGCGCATCCACATCCCTTACATTGGCCAAGTAAGCACAGCACCCACGCCTCAAGTACTTTTCAGCCATGATCATCGACACCACCTTCGGTACACTGCACACTCTATCCCCGCGAACCGTAACTCAGCTACCATCGGGCGCGATTAGGCTAATTATCTTTTTACTACATACTATATTCGCTTCGTAGTCAGCCAACCAATCCATGCCTAACACCACATCAAAACCTCCTAAGGCCATAACATGCAATATAGTAGGGAACTTATAACCTTCCAACTCTATCAGGCAACCCTCAACTACCTCAGTCACCTTAGTGGACTTACCAATGGTTGTTTCTAAATAAATGAGCTCGTCTATCTTTCTACTCTTATCATGCAATAAACGACATAAGGCAGAAGACACAAAACTCCTACTAGCACCAGAATCAAAGAGCACAAAAGCATATTCAGGGTCCACCAGAAACATACCTAAAACTACTTCTAGATCTGCCCTGGCGTCCTCATGAGTTATGTTGAATGCCCTCGCCTTCACCCTTGAACCGTCACCCTTTTCCTTATTTCCACCTTTAACCGTTCATGATCCTCCTGATTTTCCTTTCTTGCAGTCCTTTCCAAGATGACCCATCTCACCGCACTAGTAACATCTTGCCGCCCTACAATCGTTAACATAATGGCCCTCGCCGCCATATTTGAAACATTTGCTCGTTCCCACTCTACACTCACCCGAGTGACCCTTTCCACGTTTATTGCAGACACTCCCTTCGCCTTCATTTCCTCGTCTCCTCGATTGATCGTCCTCTCTCATCCTCTTCTCCCCAAGTCTAAAATTGTCACCTCTGAACCCCTTCCTATTTCCATTTTTGTACGTACTCCATTTCTCTACCTTTCTCTGTACAGGCGCCGGATCCTTTTCATCATACAGTCTCTCGGCTAAATCCACCACAGACCTGAAGGTGCCCGGTTTGGCTACGAGTATGTTACTCCTGATGCCAACTGGCAACCCTTGCATATACCGCTTGATCTTTCGGGACTCTGGGCTTGCCATTTCTGGCACCAACCTTGCCAATTCATTGAACTTGGTCATGTATTGATGGTACGTCATGTTTCCAGCTTCCAAGTACAAGAACTCCTTCTCGATTTTGTCCAACTCTCGATATGGAAAATATTCCTCCAGCACCAATTCCTTTAACTCCGACCACCTCATTCTGGCTATCGCCCGTCGGCCCTCGGCTTGGATGATATTATCCCACCAGCACAATGCTGAGTCCACGAATGAATGAGTGGCGAATTTCACTTTCTGCTCCTCGCGACACTCGCTGATGTCCAGGATGAACTCCATCTCCCGAACCCACCTATGGACGGCTGTGGCATTGCTGTTACCATCGAAGGTCGGGGGCTTGCACCTCTGGAAGGCTCCATACTTTCATCCCTTAGCAGTTTCCTTCACCCTTTCATCATCGCTATCATCACTGTGGACCACCACCCTTGGCGAGACGGGTCCATGCTTAGAGTCCTCAATCGAATTCTCAGTCTCTTTGTCAGTATTTTTCCCTTTTTCCACAGTCTTCTCTTCTTCTTCATCACCTTGATTACCTCAGTTACACAGAGGGCAAGATGTTCTGCATCACATTGTAGACATCATCCGCAATGGCCTCGTTCACAGTAGACATCAGGGTAGCTGCTACTTCACCCTCATGGTGACTATGCAGCTCGGAATCTTCATGTGTAACCTCAGGAACATTAGCTTTGCTCCTGGTGACACGTGGTGTAGTAGTACGACCACCACGAGGACGTCCATGCGTAGATTTTCCAGATTTTCTGTCCGCCATATCTAATTCCTATAAGATTCAAACACCGAAATGGTCATTCAAGATAATTGCTCGGATCATTACAAGTACGGTAAGTCGTTAATTACAGTGGCCAAGTGTGATTAAATACTTACCTCACCCTCCTGTCCCAAGCAATCACCATCCTAACACATGTCAGTATTCAAATATACACGCATATAAAACAAATAGCACACACACAAAATACCAGTTACTTGAAAGCTTTTACCTGACGGCACGTAGCTACTTGGGTTGGCATCCTTCATTTGGTGCCATTTTCAGTTTAAGTTTAGGTTTGGAAAATGTTTTACCCATGTCTCTTAAACTTTGGCTTTGGTACCAACTTGTAAGGACCCCTTCCCGGGAAACCTCACGGTTGGTTAATGATAGCATATAATCACTTTAAAGCAAAACATTGTAGCGGAAATAAATAAGCATTCATTTGAAACATGTAAATGATAGTATGAACAAATACTTGTCTCTCAAAAATACCGAATACATTGTACTATTCAAGTTAAAACAAAATTTCATAATTTAGTGATGCCAAATCGTGTGCGCCCAGTAGCTTCCACTCCCCGTGCCATCCTCAGCATCAGCTCTTACTTGCCAGCTATTATGCGTAAAAGTCAGCTTTCCTGAGTGAATCCTAGTTTAAATAATATATAAAAAAATATAAGCTTTATCCTTTTTATAATGAACATGCATACACCATAGTACATAATGATCATAGCATCATGTCAATAGCATGTTCATTATCTTTCAGCATATGGCTGCTCATGAATATGGATCCAGCATCATACATTAGACTCACTCACCTAAGTGAAGTTCATCATAGTGCTTGCAAGCCTTTTCATCATCATACGGGCCCGGAGTAACATTACTTTAGTTCCACTTTTCATTAGTTTTGTCCTCCGCTATAATATATAATACTTTACTTACTAAGTACACAACATATCAAGTATAGTTTACCATGAAGCATAACTATCATCAGGAAGACAGAATAACATAACACCGTATACCGACCCTCCGTGGGATAGCGGGGCTTCGGGGGTGGCAGCCCCTGATAGCGGGGTTCTAGGGGCAGTAGCCCCTAGTGGGGTCCAAGGGGCAACTCCCCTGGCTGGGGCCGGGCTGCCAGGTCAGCAAGTAAAATTTTTATTTTAAGGACCTTATATAGCATATTTTGTAATAGGAAAATTTATTCTCTTGTTAAAACCCTTTAAAATCTTTACCTTGAAAATTTTATGTTTACTATGCATAATAGCCACAAAACGTGGAAAAACTTTTATATAAGGGGATCTAGAACTCACCTGCATATCATGAGTAACTTGTAAACTAAGTTTTCTAGGATAGGATCACACTACACAACCTGCAGATAAGTTAACACTTTAAGGGGTTAATTTCTGCCTAATTTCGCGGCTAAGTTCGCCAGATAAGCAGTTTCGCTGGCAGTTTCGCTTGCAGTTTCGCTGCCAGTTTCGCTCCCAGTTTCGCTGCCAGTTTCGCTCCCAGTTTCGCTGCCAGTTTTGCTGCCAGTTTCGCACGACTGTTTCGCTGTTAAGTGCGCCCAACTTTCGTTGGAATTTCCTAGAGTCGCAATGTCTATAGGTCAACCTGGGCACTAGTGAAAGTACTAGCGAAACTCTAGTTTCGCTGGGATTTCTCTTAGTTTCGCTGGATGAGTCCACGGTTTTGCTGATCGAGCTTACAGTTTTGTTGCATGAATGAAAATGAGGAACCAGCCCGTTTTTAACCCAAAATCATAACTTTTTACGTCCAATCTCTTAGTTTATCAACCATGAGGCTATATCTAAGCTTTTTACACGTTTTTATATGTAAAAATGTGACCTTTATGCGATTCTTTGCAACTTTTCAAAACCCAAAACCCTAGAATCCAGGTTTAATCTACAGAAGGGTTTAGAGGCTGATTCTTACCTGGATTTGTTACTTCTTTCTTATGGTTTGATGCTCCAACACCCAGATCTTCAATCTCTTAACCTTTGAAGCTCCAAATCTTGAGTTTTCTTCACTTTCTCTCTCTACTTTCTCTCTCTATGAATTTGGGTGGCTAAGGTTCAAATGAGGAAGATGATGGCTGGTTAAGTGGGTTAAGGGCTGATTATGGGCCTTTAATCCCTTAGGATTCTACCTAATTATGGCTAATTTAGCCCATGGTCATTTATTTCCCTTATTAAATACCCATTAATTAAGCCCATTATCCTTGATGACTCGTTTTAAAATTTTCGGGGTGTTACATGGTTGATGCAACTATATATTGAGAAATGATCGGATCTCTCATGTACCTCATAGCTTCTCATCCTGATATTATGTATGCCACGCGTCTCTGTTCTAGATATCAGGCAAAACCAAAAGTAAATTATCTGATTGGGGTACTCCAACACTTAGGTTGTGGTATCCTCATCATAATGACTTTGAGCTTACAGCGTATAGTGACTCGGATTACGGTGGTTGCAAGATGAATTACAAGTCAACATCTGCGGGATGTCAGTTCTTTGGAAGACGATTAGTCACCTGGCAGTGTAAGAAGCAGACGTCTGTTGCTCTATCAACATGTGAAGCTGAATACGTCGCCGCTGCAAGTTGCTATTCACAAATCATCTGTATACACCAGCAAATGCGAGACTACGGTTTGCAATTTTCTAACACCCCTATTTTTGTTGATAATTCTGCTGCTATTGCCGTCACTAAAAATCCGGTCCAACACCCTAAAACTAAACACATCGGTATTAAATATCACTTCATACGTGACTGTTTTGAAAAACAATTAATCGATGTTGTTAAAATAAATACGGATTTCGAACGCGTCGACCTCTACACTAAAGCATTTGATAAACATCGATTTCATTATCTGTTAGAGTTCAATGGCATTAAAAAGAAAGATGATGTGATTCCAGACGACTCAAGCTCATTGTCCGACTCTATGCTTTATTTTTTATTTTTCTTTATTTTCTTTTAATTTTTCTGTCTTTAAAAATTCAAAAAATATAAAAAGATTTTTGGTTTTAGAATTTTAGGGGGAGAATAGTTTTAGTTTCAGTAGTTAGTATTTAATTACTCAAGAAAAAAAATGAGGGCGGGCAGATAAGCTGAAAAGCAAAGACATCACATCTGTGAAGTCTATTCAACTTAATGGAAAATGATAGTACACAGGCATCGAATTGTTTGGGACACCAAAAGATTTAAAATGTTCTAAAATGCTATATTCAAAGTTACAAAAATTTATAAGTCTAAGTAGTCACAGCCTAATGAGTGGAAATATGATAGTAAGCTAGTCTGCTACCGTGGTTACATAGAGAAAGTAGATCAAGGGTTGCTAGTCCATTATGTGATGTGTCGGTAGATTCAACATAATAGACAAGTAGACTTCATTGGTGAACAACTTTAAAACTAAACCGTTCAAAAAGCTATGGGTTTCCATTTATCTCTAGTTAACACAATCAACGTATTTCCAATAAGGGGTGAAGAGCAAAACGAACGTCACAAATGTGTGCGGACGACCATAAAATGAGCAAAATGAAAAAAAAATTGTGAAATGCAATCAAGCTAATGACAATTATCGTTAGTGCGTTATATGTATAATAAAATTGCTCTAACAAGAAGATAGGTTGTGTGCCACTATGTTGTGCGATGGCACTGACCTGAGGATAAGCACAATCTAAATATTCTAGAATTCATTGTTGTTCGCGCCTCTCTACTGTGTGATGGCACTGACCTGAGGCTTGGCATCTCTTTGAAAGCTCCTAGAATAGTTTCTTCTTGTCAAAACCCGTAGACCGCTCAAAATCTTCTAAGGAAAGTTGATTACCATATAAGTGTGGGATCCATAAATGTTTGTTGAAATAATAAACCTAAATAATCACCAATGTATGTCAAAAATCTGTGTATGGATTTCGGTGGACAAATATACTGACAATCATCGTGGCAGCATTCCCCGATGGTCAAAATCAATGTGTACTACATAACAGCTCTAGCATGATTTCCTGTTAGTGCTCATGACTCTTAGATGAATAAGACTCTGAAATGGGTAAATATAACATTCCTTGTATTAACACAAATGTAAAGGGTCCCAAATGAGTATGGTTATGCCTGTATGATTCCATAAGAGTCTTTCTAGATAAGATGAGAATGCTTGAAACTGTTCTACTCAGGGGGGAACTCTTTTAAGGAAAGTTAAAATGTTTTCAACCCACCTCACATGAAAATTGTAAAAAGATTGTCTTAATTCAGTTTGTTTAAAGTTTTCTTAGTTTTAGTTATGTCTGTATCGACTCGTCGTCGAACTATGTAACAAGAGGAAATCTATGAATGTCAAAAATTGAACCTAACGTTAATCTGATAAAAGCCTGTTTCTGGAATGTTAAAAGATCACGTCTGAGGTGATCAAACAGTTTTGATTAAAAGGATCACGTTTGAGGTGATCACAAGGTCTTAAAGTTAAAAGGATCACGTCTGAGGTGATCAAATGGTTTTTCAAGTAAAAGGATCACATCTGAGGTGATCAAATAGTTTTGAATAAAAGGATCACGTCTGAGGTGATCAAAAATGTTTTCAGTTAAAAGGATCATGTCTGAGATGATTAATGGTCATAATGTCATATATGAAATTCACGTTTTTGAAAGGTTGCGAAAAGTGAAGTCAAACTCACAAGAATGAGCCAATCGCACGATTAGATCATAAGTATGGACCAATCACATGACTGGACCATAAGTATGAACCAATCGCACGAATGGACCATGAGTATGAGCCAATCACACGACTGGACCATGAGTATGGGGCAAAGTATACGACTGGATCATAAGTATGAACCAATCGTACGACTGGCTGAAAAAGTTTAAGTCAGTCGTATGACTGAACCTCAGTCACACAAATGAATCATGCGTATAGGTCCAGCCGCACGACTGAAACACATATTAGTATAAAAAGGGGCTCAGTCAGTCGTAAACCCTACTTGACTTCAAAAATTCTCAAAAACCGCCTAACTACCCAGCCACTCTGCCCAAATTTTTCTTAGTGTGATTACCTCTCCGATTGAGTTACTGGCCATTTATTTTTCATCTATAGGTACTTTGAGAACGAAATCAGGACTAATGAGGAGATTAAATGACCAAAAATGTCCGAAATTGTTAAGAAACAAGAACCGTGACTAAAGCCCTAAAATAGAACACTTAATGGACATAAACGTTGATTTAATTGAAATTAAGTGTTATATCGAGTCCCTGCGAACCTAATGAATCTAAACTCGAAGTGTAATTGAATGTTTTGACAAAGATTCAAATTCTTGGACTCGCATAGTGCAGATGCGAATGGACAGGCTGATGAACTTCAGTCGCACGATTGAGCCAGACGCACGATTCAATCGCACGATTGAATCAATCGGTGACTCAGTCGTAATACTGACTCAACTGCATGGCATAGCATACGACTAAGTTCCATCGTAGGCTCAATCGTACGACTGAGCTCAGTCGCATGTTTCAATCGTACGATTGAACCAGTTGGTCATAATCTGTTCAAATTCAATTGTTCTCTCTTATGAATGGATCTAACGTATTTGTTTCTTCTGTTGTAGCAACATGGCTGAGAGATGGACGATGAGCACCAAGCACAACATCTGTGCTCATCTAGATGCTACATCCCGGAACACATCTGAGTTTGCCGGGATAATTGCTTTTCTGTGTAGATCGAGGATTTACAGAGCCATCTCGTCTCCCTGCACACCGTACAGGTCTATTCAGCAGGCATTCTGGGAGAATGCCATAATCGATAGATCAGTTGAGCCATACCGCATCCGAAGTTCTATCTTCGGTCAAGACATCGACGATGGGGAGGACGACTTACGAAGAGTCTTGGATTTGGGTGAGGACGGAGCCTACCCAACCAAGATACATCCCCTTACTGTTTGGGGATGTTTCCTAAGGATCAAGTACGCCGGCGATATCAATGCCGGCATGCTAAACAAGACCAACATGTGCCCACAGTTTAAGTATCTGGCACATGTGATCCTTAAGTGCATTCCCTCCAGACGTGGAGGATTTGATGAGAGAACGCATACGTTGCACTGGTACTGAACCACCCGTTCAGTTTCTCTTGTATGTTCTTCACGTATCTAACAGAGAACAACGAGGCAAAGGGCAAGGAAGGCTTCTGCGTGTATCCGAGGTTTTTACGGATGATTATAGACGAGAAGCTTCCTCATTTGCCCAAGGAGAAGGATGACACAGTGTGTTTAGAGGTGATGGATAACACCACACTAGCTCGGATGAAGGTGTACCGGGGGAAGTAGGTGAAGCCCCCGGTTAGGAGACTTTTTGGCCATCTGGCCAATGAGGACTATATGGCGCCCTCTCGAAAGAAGTGGCATTACGACGACAGTGATTCGGATGTTGAGCCCAATGTGGTTCCACCTGACGACGACCATGATGATGGTCAGAGTGGTGGAGTTGCTGCCTCTAGTCATCCACGAGCCACCGACACATCTACTACGTCTCTACCACCTCCACACAGTAGTTCCTCAGCTCTCGGTGGATCTGAGCAGGGTGCCATCCACCAGGACTTCCTGGTAGATGAAGATGAGGAGGAGTTGGATGATGAGCCCCTAACGAGGAGAGTAGGTAGTCGAGTGGTAGCTACCGAGGAGGGGAAAGAGGTGGTTGGGAGACGCCAAGCTGGTTCTCAGGGTGGTGATGCTGATGTCACAGATCCCACGTACACACCCGACCACCTGATCAGCCCAGAGGGAGCCCCAATCGCCAAGCGCTCGAGGAGGAAGAGAATGGCCCAGCCTCATGGCAAGAAAGGCAAGAGGCAAAGGATCATTTTGATTACTACTTCCACCACCACCACTCCTACCACCACTACTACCACCACTACTACCACCACTCCTACCACCACTAATACCACCACTCCTACCACCACTACTACCACCACTCCTACCACCACTAATACCACCACTCCTACCATGTCCAACACCATACCTACTATACCCCAAGCCGGTACTTCCACCTCATTCCCACCTCCATAGGGATCTTCTCTACCCACTATTGGGTTAGAGGAGTAGTTAGCTAGCCTTAACAGGCTGGTACTCAAGCTTCTAGCGACAGATGATATGAGAGCTCACAAGATGTGTCAGTTGATGGCGGTTAACACCGCTCAGGGCAAGCTGATAGCCCAGTTGACTGAGAAGAACACAGCTCCTGAGAGAGTGTTAGCTCGAGCTCACCAGGCCCTGACTACCCAAAATGAGCTATTGATGGCATCTGTTAAGAGGATCGAGGAAGTGGAGAAGAAGAACAAGAAACAGATGCTGAGGTTGAAGGGAACCAAAAGTGAGCCCTTGAAGATTAAGGGTGATGGTGATGATAGTGGAGATGATGACGATGAATCAGATGAAGATGATGAGGAGGATGAAGCAGGTGGTAGTGGAAAGGGCAAAGACGATGCTGGTGATGACGAGGATGATCAGGAAGGTGATGCATCTGCATCAGCCTCAAATCCATTTGCTCAGGAGAGGCGCACAAAGCGGAATCAAGATCAAAGACCCTCCTCCTTAGCTCCTCAAGCTGAAGAGACGCCCGATCAAGGCAAAAGTAATGATTAGATGTTTATGTATTTAAAACTTTTGTACTAGAATTATGTATTACATTAATGTAATTAATGATTATTATTGTTTAAATGTCTTGATTAATGAATTATGTTTTATGTGTTGAATGTTTAATCAAACAGATGAAGCTCAACAGACAGATGACTATGACGTCACCCCCTTCAGCAAATCAAGACTCAGCTCACTTTGATTCTTGACTTGGAAGGGATCATAAGACGATCTATGAGCTATATTCCTGAGGAAGGAGAGATTATCCACGACCTAACTGACGAGCAGCTCGCAGACATGTTCAGATTAAATCCAGACGAGCTTGTCAAAGATGCTCCGGAGGTCGATGTTATTAGTGATGAAGAGCTTTAAGGCATGGATGAGATCGAGATTGAGGAAACAGAGCATTATCCAGAGTACACTGACCATGAGGTAATGTTATCCTCGATCTAGGTGAAACATTTGGCAGTGATACTTTTGGAACTCTTGATGAGAAGAGAAAGAGAAAGAAAAGGAGGAAGATAAAGCCCAAGCCACAGACACTGATGTTGAATTAAAGAAGGCTGAATGGGCAGCTTGTTTGAAGGAGATGAGAGCCCAACGAGAACCTCCATAGCCAAACGCCTACACAAAACTGTACAAGGTAAAGATACATCAGAAGGTGTCAAGCAAAATCATCAGTTAGGCCTATTTTGAGGACATGGAGGTGTACGCTATCAAGTGGGAGAAGGGGATTGAGTACTTCAGATATCCTCATGATCTGAAGACTCTTCCCGGTTTTGAGCTGAACAGGTTCACCTGTTTAGACCTTTTGTACGCCAACCCAAGAAATATGTCAGGTTGGTTCGAGATGGTGCTTAAGAGAGAATACCACACCAGATGGGTGAACTTAAGACCTTAACAACCTAAAAGGTTTGTTGATAGGACTGAAGTTGACCCTAACACTGGAAAGCCGGAGGTAGTGCTAAAGTGGAGTCCCCCACGCACAATGTCTAAGATCCCACTACGGAGATGCCTCAGGACTTCACTCCACACTTCAAGTGGTGGTATTATGACTGGAGGAAGGGAGAAGCAGTCATCGTTTTGCGTAAAGAGGGTAAAATAGAGACTATCCGGGTATTTTAACCGATGTGGCTAACCAACTTATCTGCAGAAGATGTTTACCCACTCTACAAGTGGCCACTATTCTATGACTCACAGGATATTGTACAAGCTCTATAATTCCAACACATTATACGGCTCTGCTTTGCGCTTGAGATTCACGTGGGAGTCATAACAGAAGAGAAGTACAAGAAATTCAAAGAGCATATGAAGGATGTAAGACAATAGGCTAAACTAGGTCAAGGGGGAGTTTGTTGATACATTATATACCTAGTTTATGATCTTAAATGTAATAGGCTTTCATTTCTTACACTGATGTAATGTGATGATTCAATGATAAATGAAATGCATTTTAATGTTTATTTGTGTTTGATTATTTCAGAATGTTATTGTATTGAGTATGATTCACATGTATGAACTTTATATATAGGTTTGAAATTGTTATACAAAGTTCTAAGTCAATAATGACTCAGAAATATGTTCAACTTAGTCGTTTGGTTATTCATGCTAATGGACTATACTTATGGCTCATACGCATGAATGAACCATACTTATGGAACAGTCGCACGACTGAACCAGGAGATTGGATCAGTCGCATGACTGAGACATAAGATTGATTCAGTCGCATGACTAAACCTTCAGTCGTGCGTATGAGTCAACCACATGAGTCAGTCGCACGACTGAACCATGCTAATGGTTCAGTCGTACGAATGAACACTGAAAACCTATAAATACCACATAATTCGTGAAAAAACAGAACACTTCGAATACTTTCATACCCTAGCCGTCCAGAGCGTCCTGAGTCACCCATCCAAGTTCATAATTCGTTCCTGATCGATTCCAACTCATTCTTAATGTTTTTTCATCGTTAGATCAATCAGGTTGTTCGTTCTCACTTATTGGATCGCCAATCAAATAGAATTCCATGCTATTTGATCTGGTCTCACGCAGAATCCATTAGTACTCCGTACGAAAACAGTCCTAACACATTTTGAGTAGCTTAGAAGTAAAGAAAAGTAAGAACAAAGTCGGTTTGTGGGTGAATTTAGGGTTTGAACTTTTGCTGATGAAGAGGAAGGAGAAAGAGGGGAGCTATTGCACGTATATTTTTATGGTTGGATTTGAGACAAAGTTAATGAAAAAGGATAAACTTTGAAATCCAGATGTCGGTCCCACCTCTGAAAAAATACACAAAAAGGTATTTTTCTTGGAAGTCTAAATTCTTTTGAAGGTAATTTGTCTTCGGAAGTTTTGATAAGAACTTCCGAAGCCAATTTGACTTCGGAAGATACTCCTTAGCTTGATAAGAGTTAGCTTCGGATGAAAATTAATTAGAGTATTTTTGCTTCCGAGATATATTGTGTTTTAGAAGATATTAAACTTTTGAAAATTTATTCAAAGGATGAATAAAGCTTTCAAGACTTAATTGCTTTCGAAAGAAAATTGTTCTTCAAAACATATAAGTACTTAGAAGCATATTTAAACTTCGGAAGAAATATCAAAATTTATTTGGAAGGTGAATTTCTTAGTAAGTAGTTATTAGTTTTTAAGACATAATATTCTTCCGAAGTCAAGTTAATGTCTTCCGAAAGAAAATATATCTTAATTTTCAAAATTCTAAGGAATATCATTTTGAAACGTTTCTTCCAAAGTAAACTGGGCTTATATAGGTGATGATATAGACAACTTAAGACACATATATTAAATAATATTGAATTTTGTTTAAGAAATTCTACTCAAAGTTAATCATCCCAATAGCTGATTCATTTTGTCATCCAAAGATGATGTCACATACATAAACTTGAACCAACATCAAGTCATTTCATGTTCCTTTAATGAAGAGTATTCCATCAATAGTAACCCTCTTATAACCATGCTGACAAAGGTACTGTGATAGTGTCTCGTACTACTTTCTTGGAGGTTGATGCAGCCCATAGAGAGCTTTGTCAAGCTTGCAGACATCATCTGGATGATCTGGGCCTTTAAAGCCAGGTGGTTGGTTAACAGACACTTCCTTATCAATCACCCCATATAAGAAGGCACACTTGACATCATGTTGGTAGACCTTGAAATCCCTGGATGCAACAAAAGCAAGGAATATCCTAACAGCCTCAAGTCTTGCTATAGGAGCAAAAACATCTGTGTAGTCAATCCCCTCTTCTTGTATGTATCCTTGAACAACTAGTCTTCCCTTATTCTTCATGACAAGTCCTCTATCGTCTTTCTTATTCCTAAAAACCCACTTGGTACCTATTATGGTCATCCCTTAAGGAAGAGGACATAGGTTCCAAAGCTTTTGCCTTTTGAATTAAAGCAGCTCTTCCTGTATTGCTTTAACCCAACTTCCATCCTTTAGAGCCTCATTAATTTTCATAGGCTCAATCTAAGACAAGAAACTAGAGTGAAGACAAACATTTTTATCATAGGTTCGTCCTTTTGTTGTCACCCCTATCTCAACATCTCCAGTGATGTTTGTGGTGGGATGTGACTTGTGGATTCTCAATTGAGGAATCATAGCAAATTGGTTGGAGAGATCTAAATTGGTGAAATTCAGATCTGGTGATTGAGTATCACCCACCACATCAGCCCACTTATCAAGAGTAACTTGATCCAATAAGTGTGTGACATCATTGATGTTGTCTTCTATGGTAATCAGCATCAAGAAATTTTTAATCACTATCACCACCTCCATCTCCTCTTACATGGGAAACTCCTTCATTTGAGTTTCGTGCCTCTATGCTAGAATTTGTAGGCACCTCAGATGTATCAGCTAAAGAGTTTGCCATTATTGTACTGATAGGATTTCCAACTATAAGGTTTTTTTACCACTGGAGCTGAAGTAGTTTTCTGACTTGGTCTTCTTAGCTCAAATCTTGGATTAGAATCTCCTGTTGATAAGCTTCCTATAGATCCTAAAACATCTTCACAAGATTTGTTAAAATAGTTGGTAACGAAATCAAGATCAAACAACCAATAAGGACAAGAACCTTTCACACTAGGTGTGCTCATTAAAAGTCACATTGGCCGACTCCTTAAATACTCAAGTTCTAAGATTGTATACTCTATAAGCCTTAGCTTGGGAAGAGTATTCAATAAAGTGTCCATCATCTGATTTCTCAGCCAATTTGGCTATTAGATCTTTGGTATTTAAGATAGTGCAAGGACATCCAAATGATCTGAGGAAACCAATAAAAGTTCTCCTTTTGTGCCACATCTTATAAGGAGTCTTATCATGAGTCTTGACTACTAAAACTATATCCTGTACATACCAGACAGTGTTGACTGCCTTTGCCCAGAAGCTGATGGGCAGTTTATAGTCAAATAACATGGTTATTGCACCTTCAATAAGTGTCCTGTTTCTCCACTCGGCAACACCATTTTGCTAAGAAGTCTTGGGAGAACATATTGTCTTGTAATACCTTTTTCATCACAAAATGCATCAAGGATTTGGTTTTTGAATTTAGTTACTTGATCACATCTTATGATTTTAACCTTGTGCTCACATTGATTCTCATTTTCAAAATGAAGCTCTTCAAGATCTCAGGGGTCTCATACTCAATTCTAAGAAAGAAGACGCAAGTGAATGTTATGAAGTCATCTGTGATCACCAAATAATACGAGGTCCTTCCTAGACTCATTACATTAGTAGGGCCAAAGAGCTCCATATGTAATAAGTGTAGGGAGTAGTGATAGAGTTCCTTTCCTTTGGCTTGTGAGACACTTTGTGTTGCTTCCCTTTCAGACATGCAACACAATGGTCATCACTGGTAAACTCTTTCTTTGGCATTCTAGTTACCAAATCATTCTTACTTCATTTATTCATGTTTTTAAAGTTTATATGGCACATTCTTTTATGCCAGAGGAAAGACTCATCACTGTTTGCTTTGGATAGAAAGCAGGAATCTTCTCCTGATGGGGATGTTTCTTGCAAGTCCATCTTGTACATGTTCCCTTTCCTGGGGGCTTTGAGTAGGATGTGCTCATGAGGAATGACCACCCCAGGCTTGAGAACAATGCACTCATGCTCAGTAAACAGCATGTTATGACTCTGATCACAAAATTGAGATACACTCAATAGATTGTATCCAAGCTCCTTGGCAAAGTTTACCTTGTCAATGCCAAGCTTACCATTTGTGACCTTGCCCCTTCCAGTAATGTAACCACCTGCATCTCCTCCAAAAGCAACTGGTCCTCGATCGAATTCTTTCAAACATTTGGAGTAGTGACCTATTGCCTGTCATGTGCTTGGAACAACCACTGTCAATGATCCACACATTTTTGTTTGTCTGTAGCTGTTCCTGTATAAAGAGATAGCTAGTTATATTTGGAAACCCAAGCCTCATTGGTCTTGGGCTTATTTAAAACAGTTGAAGACAATGCAACAGTAATAGATACTATAGTTGTGCTTTGAGGTTCTTATGTTGTTGTTGATGAAGAACCTTCAGTCATTTGGTCTTTCTTTGACTTCCACACCACCTTTGGAAGTTTGGACTTGACCTTCAATACTTTTAAAGCTTTTGAGACTTTGGATGTTTTGATGACTGGACCTTCGGAAGAACTTGCCTTTACTGCAGCAAGCTTCAGTACTTCGGAAGCATTCCTTTCTTCCGAGACCAAATTTTCTTCCTAAGGCAGTTTTCCACTTGTCTTCTTCTTTATTTTGGAACTTCCAGAGGAAATAGATTTTCCTTCTGAAGATAAGTTCCTCTTGGAATTCTTGGAAGTCTCTTTGTTTATCTTGTGAAGAGTACCTTTAGGATTATATGGAAAATCCTTGGCCAAATGAGAAGTACTCTCACACATGACACACTTTAGTTTCTTCTTTCCAAGAGTCATCTTCATAGAAGAGGACTGACTTTGGTCACATCCGTTCTCCACCTTCACCTTTATAGGAGCTGAGACAGTTCTTTTGGGTTGAGAACTGTTCTTGGAGTTGGATGGTCCAGGCTGTGTAGCAGTAACACACAACTGATCAGTCTTCTTCTTGTTGCTAAGATGAGTTGCACATGAACCAGAGTTCATGCCATCAGTCTTAACCACTTCAAACCCTACAGAGATAAAAACTTGTTTCTGCTTAGAGTCAAAGGTGGCCTTGATCTCTTGAGCCTTACTTGATTTTCTTTTGGCTTTCCTGATCAAGTTCTTTCTTCTTGACTTAGTCATCTCAACAGCTTTACTCTCCTCAGAGGAATGGTGACCCTTCTCAGAATGCTTTTCTTCACTCAAACCAAAGTCATTCTTTACCATCTCCTCTTCATCCTCTTCAGTCAAAGGATCTATGAGGGGAAGCTCATCTTCACAAGTTCCACACCTAGGAGATCTTACAGATAAGATTGTGTATGGAGGAGCTATCTCACTAGATCCCAGTCCCTGCTTGTTTTGATAATACACTTTTGCACGCAAGGATGAGGATATTATGTTCTTGAAGGTTTCTTCTTCAAGAACACAGTTTTCTGCCTTAGCTTTGCTGATCACACGCTCATCCTGGCATTCAGTTAACTTAGCTATGATATCTTTGATCAGAGTCCTGTAGTTTGTTAGCTCATGTTTAAGAGTTGAAATTGTTTTCTCTAAATCTTATATTTTCAGTTTATAATTATTTTCAGCTCTTTTAAAACCAGCTTTCAAGATGTTTAAGGACTCAAGGTCAGATCTCAGCTCTAAGTTATATGACCTGTATCTATTAACTTTAGCAATGTATTCAGAGGAGCAAAGATTTTCCAATACCTTGGTTTCATCATGGTCTGCCATAAGAGCTTGGTTTGGAGATGCATCTTCTATCTGAAAGCTCCAGTCAAAGCCTCCTTTTTCAACAGCAACTGCAGCTTGCTGCTTTGGCTTCTTATTCTGGTGAGCTTTCTTCGTGTAGTTTGGTCTGGTCTGTGTTTGGCCACCATTTGTTCTTGGTGCCTTACATTCTCTTGCAAAGTGCCCCATCTGATTACAGTTGTAGCACTTTACTTTGCTTTTGTCCAGCCCAAACTTTCCACTGGATGTATTGCTTGGAAACTTTCTCCCAGTCCTCTTGTAGAACTTCTTGGCTCTATGAGTGAGAAGAGCCATCTGCTGAACTATCTCCATATACTCCAGATCTTCTGGATGGATACAGTCCAGGTCTTCAAGAGTGAAAAGAAAGCTGCTAGAGGTTTCATCAGCTGAGACAAAGGCATGAGAAGAACTTGTATCTTGGAAGGGACTTCCTTGAGTGTAGCTTTCTCTTGGTGTCTCGAGGAAGGTGATGAAAGGACCCTTTTATGAGTTGTCAGGGTAGCATAGCAACTGATGTTGTCGTTCAATGCTTTCCCTTTCATTCACATGAAGAGCTGAACTCAGTTGGTTATTGGAGTTACCAGAGGAATTTTGCATGTTCATCTCCATCTGGAATGCACACAGGATACCATACAACTCTGTAAGAGTAAGAGTCTTAAGGTCCGAGGTTCTCTTGATCACAACAAATAATGTGTCCATAGTTTAGGAAGAGAAGACATGAACTTCCTTACTATGTCCCTGTTCTCAAGAGTTACTCCAATATCCACCAGAGTGTCCACTATCTCAACATACCTGAAGTATTGTTGAGTTAGGGTCTCACCAGCCTTGAAAGTGAAGTTTTCAAACTACTGCTTTAAGAGATCCTTCTTGTTCTCTTTGGTTTCTTTGGATCCTTCATACATGAGCTTCAGTGCTTCCCATAAATCTTTAGCTGTCTTGCACTTTTTAAAGCCTCTATAGATGGAGTTTGGAAGAGCAGTTTGAAGACAAGTCATGGCCCTTTGATCAATCTCTATTCTCTTTATGTCTTCTTCTGAGTAATCATCTACATTTTTTGGGATGATACGATTACCAGTAGCAGAAGTAGTGCTTGGTATGAAGGGACCATTAACAACTGAGTCCCACATCCTTGAATCTTGACACTTGATGAAGCCTTCCATTCTTGTGCACCATGTGTCAAGTCTTCAGGAGTGATCAGTGGGGACTTGGTCATAGTACCAGTTTCAATATCAGCTTTAGAAAGAGCTGCCATTTGAGTTGTTAAGTATTTTGTGTGTGTGAGGGATCTTAAGATGGTGAGATCTTATATCAAGAGCCTGGAAAGCTCTGATACCAAGTGCAGGACCGGTTGAAGGGTGGCACTTACAACATAACAACACAATGAGGAGAGTGTATTAGAACACTTAACAGATCAAATGGGGAACTGGTTATGGTGATGCAAACAACACAAGTAAACTTAGAACAGAACAGAACAAGATAACAACATAAGTAGTTGGTTTTCAAGGATGCTGTATATTGCTTCTCAAGTTCAAAGTTACAAGTATTCAAGCATAAGCATACACCTCTACTAAGTTACAAGACTTGAGACACTATATACTACAACCTACAGACGGCCATACTTTGAAGGCCAGCTGGATACATGAACTAGACAACAAAATCCATGTAGAGTCAAAAGGAAGATTGCCTTTTGACTAGTGACTATGGCATGCCATAGCTCACATCCTAATATATTACAAAAAGGATAAAGTACATAAAGTAGAAAGGTTTGACCCCAAGACCTCAATGTACAGTTTTCCTAAAGCATGGACCTTTTCACCAACTCATGCAAGTTGGTGACCAACCAGAGTGGGCAGCGGTAAAGTGGTTCAGCTTTACAGAAAAATTACATCATAAAAGCATGTATGATAAAAGCCTTCGGAAGAATCTATCTTGGTTCTTTGGCTTCGGAAGACTTTGTCTCTAAAGCTTTGGAAGACTTCATTTCTGGCTTCGGAAGATATTGGTCTTGGCTTCGGAAGATTTTACACTTAGAATATTTCTGAAGTGTAAAACTTCCGAAGCATTTCTACTTCATGTTCTGTGCAGCATGCAGGAAGACTTAGAGTGTTTTGGCTGCATCAGACTTATAGAAATCCTTACAAATACCTTGCTTCTCCCTAGTCAGCCATCAGTTCTTGGTTAGGAAAAACATCTTCTACCTGGAAGTTCCGGTCAAAGCCGCCTTCTTCAATAACAATACCAGCTTGTTGTTTTGGTTGGCTTGGCTTCTCAGATCTGCGAGCAGCCTTAGTGTAGTTTGGCTTGGATTGTGCTTGGTCACCATTAGTTCTTGGTGCCTTGCACTCCCTAGCAAAGTTTCCTATTTGGTTACAGTTGTAATATCTCACTTTGCTTTTATTCAGTCCAAACTTTTCACTGGATACATTGCTGGGAAACTTCTTTCCGGTTGTCTAGTAGAATTTCTTTGCTCTGAGAATGAAAATAGCTAGTTATTGGACTATCTCTATATACTCCAGGTCATCTGGATGGATACAATCCTAGTTTTCAAGAGTGAAGAGAGAGTTGCCATAACTTTCATCAGGAGACACAAAGCCTTGTGTAGATCTTGTCTCTTGGAATGGGCTTCCTTGGACATAGCTCTCCCTTACTTTCTCAGGAACTGTGGTGAAATGACCTTTTTGTGAGTTGTCAACGTAGCAAATAAGATGATGTTATGGTTCTCTACTATCTATTCCAACCATATGAAGGGCTAAACTCTGTTGATTACTGGAATAGTTACTTGATGGATTTTGCATGTTCATCTCCATCTGGTAGCTACTAAGGATACCATACAACTCTATGAGAGTAAGCATAGAGAGGTTTTCATTTTTCTTAATGGCCACACAGTAGTGAGTCCATTGTCTGGGAAGAGAGTCCATTGTCAAGTATGATGTATATTGCTTGAAGAATTATGTATATTGCTCTCAAGTTCTTACCAATGTTACAAAGCTTACATTGAAATTACAAGTACTTAAGATACATTATACGACATCCTACAGCCGACCATACTTTAGAGGCTAGCTAGAAACACTAATATGGACAACAAGATCAATGTAGAGTCAAAAGGCAATTTGCCTTTTGACTAGTAACTATAACATGCCATATCTCACATCCTTATCTAATACAAAAGGATAAAAGTGCAAAAGTAGAAAGTTACAGACAAAAGACCTTAATATAGAATTTGACAAAAGTATGGACTTTTCACCAACTCATCTAATTTAGTGAGTCATCAGAGGTGGCAACAGAAAGTAGTCAGCTTTTGTTAAAAGGTTTTTCAGAAAAAGCATGTCTTCTCTGTTTTTGGGAAAAATCAGTCTTTGGCTTTAAAAGACTTTGCCTATGCAGCTTCACAAGACTTCATCTTTGTCTTTGGAAGATTTTGTATTTTGGCTTTGGAAGATTTGATACTTAGCATAATTCACCGAGTTATATCAAATATTTCAAAGTAATTTACATGTACTTCACATGTGCATTGTGAGAGCTCTTTAGTTTCATCGGCCTCTAAGTGTAATCCTTACATGCTTGGACATGAATCATTTTCACATGCCATGAGATCATACTAGTCTTAAGTCCTTATTGAGTTGATTTGATGATTTTTAGAATAGACATAGACTAATACGATGTTGATTATCGATATTTTTGTCCACTTAAAATCATGCATGGTATTAATGATTGATTTAAACGGTGAGTGATTATCATATTTTTGAGTATATTTAGATGATTTGTATGTACCCCACACCTGATTGTATGTTGAGATCAACCCTTCTTAACATATGCTAGAAAACGCTTTCAATACTTATAACCTAGCTACTTAAGAGTATAAACGCTCAATTTGATCCTTATTGATTGATTCATATTAGGATTCTTTTGCACTTCACTTTGGAAGGTGATACTCCTTGGAATTGTTTTGATTAATTCACAAGGAATGTAGTCTATGAAGGACTTTATCGATGAGTCATCCAAGATGGATGTGTTCCTCATTGGGAATCTTTTTGGATCATAATGTAGGTCATCTAGGTCTATGCTTTGCACAACAAAGGATGCCTTAGTGTACTCTAGGTCTATGATAATCATAACAAAGGAGACACTTGTATAATTGAGTAGTTTATAAACTATTTCACTTGGTGTATATGAGTTACTTTGCAAGCAATCCATAGTGGATAGATCAAAACTTACCATACACTAAAATGGGTGTTTCTTACCACATAATAATGAGAATTTAGTTCTTCACTATTGTATATGATGTTAGGTGTCACATGTTGAGCCTATCCAAACATCAAACAAAGTATGTCAGTCTTTATTGGTGGAAAATGACTCAAGTGAAAAGTAATCTAGTGTACTATCATTTCTCATGAGTAGTCTTATGTGATTCAAACTTGTTTGTTATTCTGAAAACATGAATGTGTGTTTGATATCTTGATTTCAAAAGATGAGAGTTTGATGATAAACTTGGACTTTAACAAAATCAAGCTTGTATGATGTTAATGTTTGAAAACATTAGTTGTTTGGTTCATAGTTGATCATACCAAATGACTGAAACAAAAGTTCAACTCTTGTTGAATCAAATGGTTTTTTAAAGAGGTCAGCAAATTGACTGTCAGTGCGAATAACATAAAACAATATATCAATAGGTAGCTAGCATATGTTCATGTTACTTAGAGTTTCAAAATCACTGCTGACGATTTGATTGTTGTTTTCCTTCCATCACGCCTATCATAAAATAGTGACTAAGTATTAGTCAATATTACACATGTTTGACCTATAGTTGAGTTGGCACGACTAACACGAGTGAGGTTTTTCAGACCCAGTAGTACTACTCAAGATTACCATGACCACTCATTACTAATGGTTTGGTATGTAAGGACTTTTATGATATTGTTTGCGCTACAATGAACATGAGATATAATAGTAGTACTAAATAATAAATATTTGCTTTGCATGTTTCTCCCCATAAAAGGAAAGTATGTTAAAGAGAGGTCATGAATACTCATCTTAGATTGTGTGTAAAATAAGAAATGCATGAATAGGGTTAAGTAAGAGTTACATATCAAATATAGGTCTATGAGTGTGTGTTCATTATAGTCTATATAAACCCGTTATATCCAAGAAACTCTAAAAATTTGTGTGTATAAGAAAATTAACTTGTTTGACTGGTTGAGAAAATCTAACTTCTTGATGACCAAAGTTCATCAGTTTGACCCGACAACCTGTTGGTGACTCATTTAGTGTAATCATGTTTAATCATGTTTTTACAATCTAAATCACATTGCAAGTAAAGTTTCATGTTGGATTTCTATAATAGGAAATTTTCATTTTTGGGATAGTGGGGTTTTCCATTACATATATATGATTAAGCACTTTAAACATCATACCAATACATGCTTCATAAAACAAAAGTAATTCATAAAGCTCCCTAATATAGCAGGTTAAGAACATCTAGAATATCATCTCAATAAAGTATACATTTTTAGTAATGTATGATCACAAATTGTAAATTTCATAATTCAAGTTCCCAACATGTTCATATAATCAATCTAAACCAATTCATTCATCCATAATATATTAATATATATATCAGAAGGACAAAGTAGTCTTTTTACACCAAATCTCTTAAAATTAAGAGATGTACAACCCTTAAGGCATTATGTACACTACCTAAAGAATACTTAAGGCAACTCTTAGATAAAGTGGATTCAAAATTCAAAAAGGTTGAGTCTGCTCCTCGAACAAAACCCTTACCCCTCCCATTCATTGGTATAGATCTGGCAGTTGAAGGTTAAGACCTCTTCCCCAACTTCTCCTTCACCAACTTCTTTTGATCATGATCATCTTCTTCCCCTGAATCATCATCCTGGTAACTTCCACATTTTGGTTGTATTTTAGTCCTAATAAATTATTAGATATTTTGCTTAATTGTTTTCTCTTATAATATTATATGGCAACAGCTCGTGAAGATGGTGGTTTTAAGCTCATGGTGGAGCCCCATGCTGGAGCCGAATCATCAACGTATGGATCTTGATTCTACAGCTCTCCATGATCTATCTCTCAAACCTCAAGGTCTTTATCATCATTCTACACCTATACCTACATCTGTGTCTCTGTGTTTATGATGATTTGTTGCTTTTTTATTTTTTTCATTTTTCACTCCATGTTTATATTATAAAGGAAAGATAACTATGGTTATTTACATATATAATTAAATATAACAAGAGAGAGACCTGAGAGATACGGAGGGAGGGATGGTAGCCTTCTCCGGCAACCACCTTCGCTAGGACTCTGATGGCATAGCTACACCCCTAGCGATGGTGGTTTGTCCAGATTGTCTCTCCAAACACTATTTACATCTTACCTCTTTATCATCATTTGGTGCGTTTGTTAAACGGTGTTGTTTTCTCACCTCTTTGTTGACACTACGAGCAGGCGTATCTCAGGCTTCTACAGCGATTTCAGGTGAGAATGAAGTTCTTGCAGCCACACCTGCTGTAGGTCGTGAACAGGCGAATCCTATTTAGGCGACGATTCTAGGTCAGGCCGGAGTTTCTACCACCACACCTGGTAGCTACTAGGGTTTCGTCCACCGATTAGAAGCCTGAAAATAGATTTAGATTTTCAACTTATAAAGCTAAACTCAAACGCCTGTTAGGTTGAAGTTTGCTTTTCCTTTTCTTTTAAAATTATCTGTTTTAGGTTCTAAAACCATGAATCACACGACACACTCATTTGGGTCCGTCACTCACATATTTTAAAGTTTGGATTCTAAATTGGTATTGTATTTTGGGCTACTTATTACAAAATACACTAATCCTTCAAACACCATGAAATAAGAAACAGACCCATTTGGGTCAGTTTGAAGCCAATTTTAAGGTATTGTTACAGCTTCGCCTATTTTCCTTGTTTTTTTCCTAATAATATGAATATCAGGTTCCAGTTCCTTCTGTTTGTGTAGGTAACTAGGTTGTATTTCATGTTTTCTACCTTAACTTCTCTATGTGCTTTGAGTTACAAAAGGTAAGTAGACCCACTTTAGTAAACGCCAATTTTAGTTTGGTGTTTAACATTTTTTTTGATTCCTCATACCGCCTTTTGCATTTAGATTGGTATACATGCTTTACTTTCTTTTTCTTTGGATACTTCGTTTTTCATAATGGTTTTTGTTCATTGGTTGCTGTTGTTTCATGTTTCTATGTGGTTCTATATTTCAGTTTTTGTTATTGTTTTCTGTGTGGAAATTATGTTTTATCAATTCGGCCCAACTGTAATAAAGAACCTATACAACCTATGAAAGGATCTAAGCATCTAGTTTGATCAATTATATTGGATTTTCAGTGGAATAGCGTACGAATTAGAACAAATTATAGCAAGAACACAAAGATGTATCAATGAAACAGTATGATTATAGAGAGAGAGAGAGAGAGAGAGAGAGAAATTTTGCCAAAAGGTATATTTTCATTCAACACGCGCTTCGGCACCTTTACAATTAGGTCATCTTTCCTTTTATAGGAATGATGACGTCAGCTGATGTCACTTGACAGTGACATCTAACCGTTATTACAACAAACTACTGAAAGTAGACTAAACTACTGAAGATGTCTAACAGCTGACATCTTCTTACAAAAGACAAGTGTAAACTATTACAACTACTGAAAAGAAACTACTGAAACTACAACGTCTGAAGAACATGCTCTTCAGACGTTTAACAAAGTACTGAAACATAAAAGAAAACTACTGATAAGAAACTACTGAAAGGAAACAACTGAAAGGAAACTACTGAAAAAGAAAACCATCATAACAACTGAAGAATACTTCTTCAGCTGGTGTGACAACCTCTGAAGTCTTCAGTACTTAAACCTCATACTTGAACTTCAGCTGTTGTCATCAGCTGATGTCTTCAGCTGATGTCTTCAGTTGTTGTCTTCAGTCTTTGTACTTCAGCTGATGAAGTCTTCAGTTGTTGTCATCATCAGCTGATGAAGTCTTCAGCAGTTGTTGTGATGTCTGTGAGACTTAAATGTTTTTTTAATCTGGCTCATTGGTTCTTTTGGTCTAACAAACTCCCTCTGAACCAATACAGCCAAAACCTTTAAGCTTATTTGATGTCCCACTTATTTGGCAAATCAACACAGGCCTGGGAAGAGGTTTCAAAAAGTATGATTATCAAAGGATGGATGTGAACTTTGTCTTACGGAACTGGACACAGAGCTGTTACCCCATCCATGAAACCTACTTCCCAACTATGAGTCTGTAAGTCTCTCTTATGTAGGCCTCAATGAAGACTATTTGTTCCTCCATGGTGAGCTCTTCTGCTTCTCCCTCAAAAAGTGACTCAGGCCCATAGTACTCAGAGAGGTATTTGACCTGTTTCCCATTCTTGATCTCCACAGTTATTATTGCTCTGTAGGCAAATTCATCAGGGTGATTACCCTCTAGAAACAACTGGAGCTCATTCTTCCTAACTTCCTCAAGCCTCTTATACACTAACCCCTTTTTGACCACTTTATTCTCCAGCATCTTTTGTGGGGGCTGATTAGCTTTATAGGCTTTCTTGAAGTCATCAAGGATCTCCCAGGGTGATACTACATTGGCCAGTGTGATCACTTCATCTACGATCTTTTTTACTTGGCCATTGTATCTCTGTGGAATATCTTTTTTATGAATCCTATGAGACACCCTGGGATCAGGCCAAATCCTCACTCTCTTTTTTTGATATTGAAATGTTTGTCTGAGAGTGTATAATCTCTAAGCATGTTTCTTCATATTTATGATTGATGAAGTGGCAGCATAAGCTTTGTCAACCCTTCTCAACAATTCCTCATCATGCTGTTTGTGAAGCTCTTCTTCTTCTAGCTTCACTTTAACAGTTTGCCTTTGGATCTCAGGAGTAATTGTTGGAGGGTGACTTTTGGCCTTCGGCAATGGAATGACAGCTGAAATTGGCAGCTTGTCCTCATCTTCATCATCATCTTCTTCTTCTTCTTCAAGCCTCAACACCCTTCTCTTCCTCTTCTGGGGTGCATCATCGACTATTGGTTTTGTGGGTAGGGAGTTTGTTTTGTGTGTTGTGATGTGGATTGTTTTGGTGTGGGAGATTGGGCAGGCTGTTCCAGCAATTTGGATGAAAGTGAGGCTTTGGTGTGCTTGGCTAGTTCAGTCCTGCTTCCAGCACCAGCTTCACTTAGGGCTTCTATGATCAGCCCCTTGGTGAATACCTCAGACGAATAGATCTTGGTGGTTATTTCCAAGATGTTGTCCCTGTACCATGATTTAACTTCCAGGACTGATCTCCCCAGATACTTCAAAATGAATCTGGCCATAGCTTCTAATCTCTCCTTTTCTTGTTCACTATGACCAGACCATCAGCTTTCAATCTCCTGTACTTCCAACTTCCTTATCTCAGTATCTAGCTCAGCAGTGTCAAACCCTTGCCTAAACAGCTGATCAATGATTTTATCCATTGACCTGCTGTGTTGGGCATCAACTTCCTTGACAAGGACTGCTAGCTCCTTTTCCTTCTCCTTTTCTCCACCCTTCTTCTTTTTATATGTGACATGAAAGTCTTTTTCACTTTCAGTCACCTTTTCTATTTCTTTTCCCTTCTCACTCTCCTTCTCTTTCTTAGTCTCCTCTACCATCTCCCTCTTAATTTCTACCTCCTTCTCTACTTTTATCTCTTTCTCTTTCTCCTCCTCCATTCTCTTCTTCTTCATTGCTTTCACTGACTGAGTCTCCCCCTTTTTAGTTTCATTAGTTGCAGGGTTGGACTGTCAGAAAGCCTTTTAGTCACAGCATCATCCACTAGGGTTTGTATGTTTGAGGAAAGCCTCTCATCAAGGGTTTATTCACTATATCAGTGATGATAGGTGTGATGAGAGGTAAGGAATTTTGAAAGATAGCAACCATTTGCTCAGGGGGTTCTGTCCCTGAGAAATAGTGCTAGAAGCAGGGGCTGGTGGCTAAGATTTTGGGAGTGGCTCTATGTTTGTGAGACCTTCAGAGAAGGTGTCATCTGTGGTGAATGGTGGCAGATGGACTTGATTCTTGAGTCATTTTGGCAAGTAGCTCTTTGAGTCTACTCGCCTCATCCTTAAGAATAGTATTTTGAGCTAAAACATCATAGAAGAAGCTTAGGTCATCATTAGTTGTAGCTGAATCACCTGACCTCCTGATTAGATCAGGATGTACATGTGCTGAGTGTGGCTCAGTAAACACATGTGCCCCTTTGTCTTAGTACTGGGGACTTCCTGCCTCAGGAGAGGATCCTTCATCGGCAGTTGCCTCTGGTGAGGACTTAGAGATGTTACCAGCTGCATCCTGTTCATGTGCTGAATCAGGAAGAGTGGCAGCCTCACCAGATATTCTTATCTCCTTTGCCACACTGGAAGATAGAACATGGTAATTCCTATGCTGGGGGTTCTCAATAACACTTGGTTCCTCCCTCTCATTGGTTGGGGTTTTCCCAATTGTGATAGGTTCCTAGGGAGAGGGTGGAGTGTTAAGTTGAGTCAGTACTTCTGCTATGATAAATATGGGGCTTTTTGGGGCGGTTGCAGTGAGAGATTGGGGTGAATCTGTTTGCACCTGGGAGAGTGGTGCTCTTTAATGGTAACCTTCTCAAGTGAGATAGGTTCCAGAGATGTGGCTGCCCCGGAAGTGGTTGCTTCAGGATCCTTTTGAGAGGATGCCTTAGCGGTTGAGGCTGGTAGAGTCCTTGTAACTACTGGGGGATTAATTCCAGTAGCTACTTCCTGCCTTTGTAGTGCAGGGCATCCTCAGGGGACTCAACTCCCTAAGTAGCCTTTTTGGGCTTTTTGGCTCATGGCTTGGTGGGGACTTTGGATTTGGAGGTGGAGGCTGTGGGTTCCCGCTGCTTGGGTTTTAGCAGCTGGGCAGCCTGTTTGAGATGTTGGTCTGAGTTGTGCCTGGAGTATACTTCAGGCAATACTGCCAGAGCAGGCACTCCAAGGCCAACAAGTCCCTCAGCTTGAAGCTAGTTTTCAATGATGGCCATGATGAACATTGGATATAATATCCATCGGTTAGCCAAAGGTTTCACAGCCATATCTTTAAGTTCTAAAAATTGTAGTTCAAAAATTTAAACTTTGTTGCTCTAGGATGGAATACATACCTGTTGCCACCTGGATGACATTTGATCCCATAAAGAAGTTTTAGGGGCAAGACAGACATTGACCATGTGAAAGATCAATCGTCCAGCATCATGGAAGTGCTTCTTGAGGATGGTAGAAGCACGAAGGTCACCCTGGTATCCATGGTGGGCAAAAGATAGATCAGTTGTGCCCTTTGGATACTCAGTGATAAAGGTGGCATCATTCAAATTTAGGGTTTGGCAAATGATTGCAGAATTGATGACCACCTTTTGGTTGTTGACGAACGACGGGAGAGAGACCTCGGTGTCATTCTCCCCAGTGGTAAGGGTGACGTTCGTCCAGAACTGGTTTAGGGATTCGGCATAAATGGTTGGATTAAGAAGAAATGCCGTTTTGT
Source organism: Flaveria linearis (assembly GCA_024085815.1). Classification (NCBI taxonomy): domain Eukaryota; kingdom Viridiplantae; phylum Streptophyta; class Magnoliopsida; order Asterales; family Asteraceae; genus Flaveria; species Flaveria linearis. Next base: position 53,631,098 of record CM044001.1, read on the forward strand.
ATAGAGAATGGACCATTAGATCAATGGCATTATCAAACTTGGTCCAAAAGGGTGATTTGGTAAGGTAGGCAACACAGTTGTGTCTTGGTTTGAGCTGCATGGTCGCCATTAATGTAAGGAGAGAGGTTTTAGAGTTTTTGAACGTTAGGTTTGTGAGAGAATGAAAAACTCTGATGTTAGGGTTAGGTATTTATAGGATATGGGTATGAAACGGCTGAAAGAAAACGACTGAAGGTTTTGGTGTTAGTCATCAGTTGTTTTAAATGACTGATGACCTGGTTTTAACCTTCAGAGGTTGTAAACAACTGAAGACTTGGTATTAGTCATGAGTAGTTATAAACTACTGGCTAACCCAACACCAACCCAATAGAGCTAGCCAGCAAGCTCAGGCACTTTTTATTTTATTGCCTTTCGTCTGAGGACTTGGTGTTAGTCATCAGTAGTTGAAACTACTGAAGACATGGTTTTGTCCAGATATTTTAAAATGAAACATCAGTTGTTTGAATCAGCTGAAGAGTAAAGTTACTCATTAGATGTTGTCGTCAATTCAGTTATTTCATTCTGACCTCAACACTTACTCATCAGACTCTGATTTTTCAGACGTTTCGTTGGTCATCAGCTCTTGTGAATATTTATTCTTCAGCTCTTGTGAACAGATGTTCAGAAGGTCTGATGAAATAAATTATTCTTCAGGGCTTGTGAACAAATGTTGTCTTCAGTACTTATATGTAAGATTACACATCAGTACTTGTGGACAAAATTTGTTCTTCAGTACTTATTTGTTAGAAATAGACATCAGTAGTTATAACCACATCAGTAGTTGTAACTTCATCAGTTCTTTTCAGCAATAATGTACTTCAGTACTTTGAAGTATTTTAGCCTTTAGTAGTTATAACACATCAGTAGATATGAAAAATACCGAAGACACAAATACTCATCAGTACTTATTTTTGACTTTGTATACTAATGCTCATCAGTACTTGTGACCTGAGAGCATCAGTATTAGTCAATTATTCCAGCTGCAGCATACCAAGCCTTAGCACCAGATTTTGAAAATGTGCACTGTCTAAAGGCTTAGTAAAGATATCTGCAAGCTCATCAGCACTAGGAACAAACTTTGGATCAATCAGACCTTTTTCATAACAATCCCTAATAAAATGATGTCTGATCTCAATATGTTTGGTCCTAGAATGCTGGACTGGATTCTTAACAATACAAAGAGCTAAAGCACTATCCATGAGTAATGGTGTCTTAGTCTCTGTAATGCCATAATCCAATAATTGATTCTGAAGCCAGAGTACCTGGGATGTACAACTTGCAGTAGCAATATACTCTGCTTCAGCAGTTGATGTAGCAATTAAAGTTTGTTTCTTACATTGCTAAGAAACTAAACAATTGCCTAGAAATTGGCATCCACCAGAAGTTGATTTACTGGTGACTTTGCACCCTGCATAGTCACTATCCGAGAAAGCAACTAATTTGCAAGAATGCCCAGTAGAATACCAAAGTCCTAGAGATTGAGTACCTTGCAAGTATCTAAAGATCCTTTTGACTGCAATCAAATGGGATTCCTTAGGTGCAGCCTGAAATCTATCACAGACACATGTTGCAAACATAATATCTAGTCTAGAAGTTGTAAGGTACATCAGGACCCAATCATACATCTGTAAAGGGTTTCATCAACCGCTTTACCTTTCTGATCAACATCCAGTTGTGTGTGTGCTGCTCATGGGAGTAGAACAGGGCTTACAGTTTTGTAAATCAAACTAATTCAAAAGATCTTTGGTATATTTTGTAACACCCGTAATTTCTTTTAAAGAAATAAAAGAATAAAATAGAAAGAAAAAGGAAGAAAACGAAAGTCAACTTAAAGATAAAGGGTAAAAAGTGCCAAAAGGACAAAATCATTGAAAAGTTGGTGTAAAAGAAGGTATGGCCGCCCATAACCCCTACACACTTCTTTGCATTCGGTTTTTAGAGAGAGAAATAGTAGGGACTTCGATTCTTAGAGAGAGAAAGAAGAAGAAATCGGATTCAAGGTAAGAATTGGTGTTTTTAAGTTGTGTTTTGGCTAAGAAACCGAGAATGCATGTTCTTATGTGAGTGTGTTTGTGTTCGGGTTGCACTGTGTGTGTGTGTTTTAGGTGTAGAAACGACTGGGGAGTTAAGAAAGGGTATCCAAAACCCGAAGACAACTAAGGTGAGTTTCTAGACCCCCTTTTTACCTGTTTTAAATATTTTGGGGCTGGAAAATGCATGTATATATGTTTCTATAAATTTGGGTTTGATACCCGTATGATATGAATGTATGTATGTTTATGTTTATGTTAGATTTATGCCTAGAATCATGTGTATATGTTTAGTACTAGGCATTCTGATGTTGGGAATTTGAAATATGAATTAGTCATATGAGCAGGTTACTAAAACGACTAACAAGCCCAATTAGTAGTAATATGCCTGAAATTTGGACTTAGAATAACTAAGTGCAAGGTAATGTGTCCAATAGTGCTTATACGCCCAGGAAATTGCCTTAGAAATATTCTAAGTAAGGTTATGAGTCCAAGCATGTAATATGTCCAACAGTCCTAAAACGCCCAGACTTATAAGTCTGAAAATTTTACTAAGTATGAGGGTGAAAAGTCTGGACCTTGGTCGTATGACCAGAGAAAATTTTCTAAGTGTAAGCTCAAAAGTCCAACAGGGATAATACGACCAACAGGGCTAATACGACCAACAGGGCTAAAACGACTAACAGGGGTCATACGCCCAGCAGTGCTTATACGCCCGAAGCCTGAAATTTTTCGAAGTGTAGCTGATGAGTCCGACAGTGGTGAAACGCCTAGAACAGGGCTCATACGCCCAAAATACTTAGACTTTTTAACATATTTCCCTTGGAGTTTGTGCAGTAGGGTTTCACCTGACTGTTGACTAGGACGTTATTGAATGTGAGTGATGATGCTATGTATGATTACGTATGTATGATGCTATGTATGATGATGAATGTATGATGATGAATGTATGATGATGAATGTATGATGAGTGTGTATGTTCCTTGTAATTATGTATGCTTATCTTTCCGAAACTTTACGAATAACGAGAATGAACTAATGAAGTATTATGTAACGTAAAGTGAAAGATAATGAAAGAGGAACATGATGATGAATGCATGTATTAACGAATGAACGAAAAGAAGAATGATGATGAATACATGCATTAATGAACGAACGAATTATGTCTTGCAAGCATTGAATAACGCGATTGGTCCTTCTCTGTGATTGACCATGGTCATGGTACCTCTACCGCTTACCTCTAGTACCGTGGCATACGTTTTGTTGTTCATATGTTGACTTCGGCCCGGTAGCTAATAACGATCGGGGTGTAGCATATGGTATTGGTACAATTCACCTTTCAATGTGCAAGTAAGTATGAACGGGATTCTTGTCATTCGACCACAGTAATCATAGCCAAGTGCTATGAAGTGGGTAAAGCCTGACAGAATCCATACGAGAAGTTAAAGACAACGATGAATAACGAATGATGAAGATAATAACGAATATTATCTCTGTGTACGTATGATGTATGAACGAATGCACGAAAGGATACTTTTAAATAAGTAAAAGTATGTTTTATTACAAAACTAGAACTCACTCAGCAACGCTGACTTTTATGTGTTTTCCAGTTGGCAGGTAGTGTTGCTGAGGATGGCACGAGGCGGCTACTCAGCTCTTTTGGGATGGCATTCTTTTGTTAATGTTTTTGTATTGTAATGCAAACAAATGATATTTTGTAATGAGTGTTGTATTACTTTGCAAAAGCATTATTAGTAAATTCAAAGTTTCCACTGCATGGTTTTTATTAAGTTATATTAAAGGTATGTTTTATGGGTGATGACGACCAACTGTGAGGTGCCCAGGAACGGGGCCTTACAAGTTGGTATCAGAGCCAAAGTTTAAGTGAAATGGGTAAATTTTTAAAATAAACCTAAACTTAAACTGAAAATGGGACAGAAAGGAAGAGAATGCCATCTGAGTAGTTGAGTGCCATCAGGTATTTTATTAAAGTTAATCATGATTTCGTGCGCATGATATGTGTTTATGTGTACTGTTAGACTTAGATACTAATGTAGTCAGGACAGGTAATGCTCGGGGTACGAAGAGTAGAGTAAGTGGCTAATCACAACTGGCCACTGTAATTAGGGACTTACTATACTCGACATAAACTGAGCTATTTCCTTGAATGACCGTGTTGGTGTTTAAATCTTTCAGTGTGATAGAAGATGGTCGGTGGTAGATCATCTAAAGCTTCCCGTGGCGGTGGACGTGGTGATGAACCGCGTAACACGCGAGGAAGACTTAGGACAGAGAAAGTAGTTCATGAGGAAAACGAGACTCCTCATCAGGAGGAGGCAGACGAAAGCACGAATTTGAGAGCCTCGGTAAAAGAGGCAGTGGTTGAGGAAGTACATCAGGTCATGCAGACTATCTTACCGTCTGTAGTGACCGAGGTGATAAAGGCAGTACGTAATGATGAGAGACGAGGGAGGAATCGGTCCTCAGGTAGACAACAACAGACAGAAGCAGAAACAGTATTATCCGATGATGAAAAGGAAAAGGAAGAAGAGCAGTTACGGGAGACAGCCCGGGGTTGTAACTACGGGGCATTCATGAGGTGCAAGCCCCCAACTTTCGATGGTTCTGGTACTGCTACTAATGCTCACCAATGGGTGATGGAAATGGAAGCCGTCCTCGCTATTAGTGATTGCCAGGAGGACAAGAAGGTGAAGTTTGCTACCCACTCTTTCACAGGGCCGGCTTTGTGCTGGTGGAAGAATATAGTCCAAGCCGAGGGTAGCAGGGCTATAGGGAAGATGAAGTGGGCTGAGTTAAAAAGGCTGGTGATTGAGGAATTCAGTCCTCGTCGGGAAATGGACAGAGTTGAGAGAGAGCAGGTGACGCCGGTGTCTCGAAAGATCACCAAGTTTAACGAATTGGCGCTGTTTGTGCCAGAGCAGGTGACGCCGGTGTCTCGAAAGATCAACCGGTATATTCAGGGGTTGCCAGCTGAAATTCGTTGGCACTTGATTTCTGCCCGACCAAGCACTTTCAGGTCGGCAGTGGATTTGGCGGGAAGGTTATTTGATGAACGGGCTGCGTTGGTAAAGGCTGAGGGTAGCAAGAAAGGAAGTGGAGAGAAAAACTGGCAGGGGAAGAGATTTGGTCGGGGTGATACTTCGACGAGTAACAAGAAGGCGAGGGCGGATGATCACCGTGTGGTCGTGACGGGAGCTGGGGTGAGGAAGTGTGGTAAGTGTGGAAGGGAGCACTCAGGGGAGTGCAAATGGGGATCCAACATCTGCTTTGAGTGTGGGAAGACGGGACATATATCAAAGGATTGCCGGATGGGCAAGTGTTTTAACTGTGGGGAAGGCGGTCATATGAGCAAGGACTGTAAGAAGCCGAGGGCTGAGGCTTCAGGGGTAAAGAAGACGGGAAGTGAAGGTCCGAGAGCAAGCGCCAGGGCCTTCACTATGACGCAGGAAGAGGCTAGGACGGACCCCGATATGGTGTCAGGTACGTTTCTAGTAAATCAAACTCTTGGTTCTGTGTTATTTGATTCTGGTGCTAGTAAGAGTTTCATTTCTGCTACTTTCTGTGCTAAATTGCCTGTTAGTTGTAAATGCATTGATGAGCCCTTTGAAGTAGAAACCGCTATTGGTAAGTCCACTAGAGTTACTGATGTGATAGAGGACTGTGCCATAGAATTAGAAGGTCATAGGTTTGCTGCTAGATTACATGTGATGCCCCTAGGTGGATTTGATGTAGTACTAGGGATGGATTGGTTGGCAACCTATGAAGCGAATATCGTATGTCGAAAGAAGATGATTAGATTGACGGCATCTGACGGAAGTCTGGTGACAATATACGGTGATCGGGTAACGGTGATTCCGAAGGTGATTTCGATGGCGGTGGCGGGGAAGTGCATGAGGCGTGGGTGCAACGCCTACCTATGTCATGTGAAGGATGTGGAGACGCCAACACCACAACTATCCGACGTTCCGGTTGTGTGCGAGTTTCCAGATGTGTTCCCGGTAGACTTATCGGGATTGCCACCTGACCGCGAAATTGAATTTCAAATTGACTTAATACCTGGTGCCCAACCTGTCGCCAAGACACCGTATCGATTAGCTCCTACGGAGATGAAGGAGTTGATGGAGCAACTGCAGGAGTTGCTTGACAAGGGCTTCATTAGACCGAGTATCTCTCCTTGGGGTGCTCCGGTCTTATTTGTGAAAAAGAAGGACGGTAGCATGAGAATGTGTATCGACTACCGTGAATTGAACAAGTTGACCATAAAGAATTGGTATCCGTTACCGAGGATCGATGTCTTGTTCGACCAGCTCCAGGGTACCAGTTGGTTCTCGAGGATAGATCTTCGATCTGGTTACCATCAATTGAAGGTAAAGGAGCAAGATATTCCTAAAACAGCTTTTCGGACGCGCTACAGTCACTACGAGTTTCTCGTTATGTCATTTGGTCTAACTAACGCGCCAGCTGCTTTTATGGATTTGATGAACCGAGTGTGTCGGCCAATGTTAGATAAATCAGTGATTGTGTTCATCGATGATATCCTGATTTATTCGAGGAGCGAAGAAGAACATGCCGGTCACATTCGGGAAGTATTGGAGACTTTGAGAAGGGAGAAACTGTATGCTATGTTCTCCAAATGTGCTTTCTGGCTACGCGAGGTGCAATTTCTGGGTCACGTGGTAAATGCAGAGGGAATCATGGTGGACCCAGCAAAGGTTGAGGCTGTGATGCAATGGAAATCACCAAAGACGCCATCCGAGATTCGTAGCTTCTTGGGATTCGGCGGGCTATTATAGGAGATTTATTCAAGACTTTTCAAAGATAGCCTCACCTTTGACAAAATTGTCTCGTAAGGACGTGAAATTCGTGTGGGGTCGAGAGCAGGAGACGGCTTTTGAGGAGTTGAAGGCAAGACTAACACAAGCTCCTGTTTTGACTTTGCCCGAGGGGAATGAAGAATTAGTGGTCTATTCAGATGCATCTTATTCCGGGCTAGGTTGCGTGTTGATGCAACGTGGAAGGGTGATCGCATATGCATCTCGACAACTGAAGATCCACGAAGTCAACTATCCCACACACGATCTAGAATTAGCTGCGGTGGTTTTTGCGTTGAAGATTTGGCGGCACTATCTATACGGGACGAAGTGCACAATCTTCACCGATCACAAAAGCTTGAAGTACTTCTTCGAGCAGAAAGATCTAAACATGAGGCAAAGGCGATGGTTGGAGCTCATAAAGGATTATGACTGCGAAATCCATTACCATCCGGGCAAGGCCAACGTGGTGGCCGATGCCCTTAGCCGAAAAGAACGACCTGAGCCGATTCGGGTGAAGGCTTATCAGCTCATCATGACCCCCGATGTGATGACACAGGTTAAGGAGTTCCAAGACGAGGCTTTGAAAGAAGATCGTCTTAACTCCAAAAGGATGAGAGGCCTAGTTACGAAATTGGGTGAGAACACTCTTGGTGTTAAGACCCGATTTGGGCGAATGTGGATTCCTCGATACGGGGATCTACGTGGTAGAATTATGGACGAGGCCCATAAGACCCGATACTCCATTCACCCCGGTGCTACCAAAATGTACCACGATATGAAGAAAGACTATTGGTGGCCGGGTATGAAACGCGACGTAGTGGAGTACGTAAGTAAGTGATTGACTTGCTTACAAGTGAAGGCGGAACACCAGAAGCCCTACGGGAAGATCCAACCGTTGGATATACCCGAGTGGAAGTGGGAGCACATCACCATGGACTTCATCACGAAGTTACCACGTACCCCAAAAGGGTATGATGCTATATGGATGATAGTTGACCGCTTGACAAAGAGTGCCCACTTCCTACCGATCCGCGAAACGTACTCATCCGAGAGATTGGCGGATCTGTTCATCAAAGAAATTGTAGCTCGTCATGGTGTACCGGTGTCTATTGTGTCTGATCGTGACACCCGGTTTACCTCTAAGTTTTGGAAGAGATTTCACGATGCAATGGGGACGAGACTACACATTAGTACAGCATATCACCCTCAGACAGACGGTCAGTCTGAGAGGACGATCCAAACCCTCGAAGACATGCTTTGGGCGTGCGTGATCGACTTTGGAGGAAGTTGGGACAACCACCTGCCGTTAGCAGAATTCTCGTACAACAACAGTTATCATGCCAGCATTGGCATGCCACCTTACGAGATGCTATACGGTAGGAGATGTAGGACGCCCGTGTGCTGGGGAGACATTGGGCAGAAAGAGTTAGGAGGTGTTGAGGTGATCGAAGCTACGACTGAGAAGTTGGAAAAGATCAAAGCCTTCATGAAGGCGGCGAAAGATAGGCAAAAGTCGTATGCTGACAAGAGGCGAAGACCGATAGAGTTCAAGGTTGGTGACCGAGTTATGTTGAAGGTCTCACCTTGGAAAGGGATTATTAGATTCAGGAAAAGGGGTAAGCTAAGCCCGAGGTACATAGGACCTTTCCGAATTGTCGCACGAGTAGGAGAGGTGGCCTATCGACTTGAATTGCCAGATGAGTTAAGTGGAATTCATCCCACATTCCATGTATCTCATCTGAGAAAGTGCTTAGCTGATGAAGGCATGGTTGTACCACTAGAGGATATCGAGGTGGATGAGCGGCTCAACTACGTGGAGCAACCAGTGGCAATCATTGATCGTAAGGAGAAAAGGTTAAGGAATAAAGTGGTTCCTCTTGTGCGTGTACAGTGGAAGCACAGGAAGGGATCCGAGTCTACGTGGGAGACTGAAGATCTCATCACTACCCACATCTGTTTGAGGAATAACAAGTTTCGGGGACGAAACCTATATAAGGGGGTGGACTTGTAACACCCGTAATTTCTTTTAAAGAAATAAAAGAATAAAATAGAAAGAAAAAGGAAGAAAACGAAAGTCAACTTAAAGATAAAGGGTAAAAAGTGCCAAAAGGACAAAATCATTGAAAAGTTAGTGTAAAAGAAGGTATGGCCGCCCATAACCCCTGCACACTTCTTTGCATTCGGTTTTTAGAGAGAGAAACAGCAGGGACTTCGATTCTTAGAGAGAGAAAGAAGAAGAAATCGGATTCAGGTAAGAATTGGTGTTTTTAAGTTGTGTTTTGGCTAAGAAACCGAGAATGCATGTTCTTATGTGTGTGTGTTTGTGTTCGCGTTGCACTGTGTGTGTGTGTTTTAGGTGTAGAAACGACTGGGGAGTTAAGAAAGGGTATCCAAAACCCGAAGACAGCTAAGGTGAGTTTCTAGACCCCCTTTTTACCTGTTTTAAATATTTTGGGGCTGGAAAATGCATGTATAAATGTTTTTATAAATTTAGGTTTGATACCCGTATGATATGAATGTATGTATGTTTATGTTTATGTTAGATTTATGCCTAGAATCATGTGTATATGTTTAGTACTAGGCATTCTGATGTTGGGAATTTGAAATACGAATTAGTCATATGAGCAGGTTACTAAAACGACTAACAAGCCCAATTAGTAGTAATATGCCTGAAATTTGGACTTAGAATAACTAAGTGCAAGGTAATGTGTCCAATAGTGCTTATACGCCCAGGAAATTGCCTTAGAAATATTCTAAGTAAGGTTATGAGTCCAAGCATGTAATATGTCCAACAGTCCTAAAACGCCCAGACTTATAAGTCTGAAAATTCTACTAAGTATGAGGGTGAAAAGTCTGGACCTTGGTCGTATGACCAGAGAAAATTTTCTAAGTGTAAGCTCAAAAGTCCAACAGGGATAATACGACCAACAGGGCTAATACGACCAACAGGGCTAAAACGACTAACAGGGTCATACGCCCAGCAGTGCTTATACGCCCGAAGCCTGAAATTTTTCTAAGTGTAGCTGATGAGTCCGACAGTGGTGAAACGCCTAGAACAGGCTCATACGCCCAAAATACTTAGACTTTTTAACATATTTCCCTTGGAGTTTGTGCAGTAGGATTTCACCTGACTGTTGACTAGGACGTTATTGAATGTGAGTGATGATGCTATGTATGATTACGTATGTATGATGCTATGTATGATGATGAATGTATGATGATGAATGTATGATGATGAATGTATGATGAGTGTGTATGTTCCTTGTAATTATGTATGCTTATCTTTCCGAAACTTTACGAATAACGAGAATGAACTAATGAAGTATTATGTAACGTAAAGTGAAAGATAATGAAAGAGGAACATGATGATGAATACATGTATTAACGAATGAACGAAAAGAAGAATGATGATGAATACATGCATTAATGAACGAACGAATTATGTCTTGCAAGCATTGAATAACGCGATTGGTCCTTCTCTGTGATTGACCATGGTCATGGTACCTCTACCGCTTACCTCTAGTACCGTGGCATACGTTTTGTTGTTCATATGTTGACTTCGGCCCGGTAGCTAATAACGATCGGGGTGCAGCATATGGTATTGGTACAATTCACCTTTCAATGTGCAAGTAAGTATGAACGGGATTCTTGTCATTCGACCATAGTAATCATAGCCAAGTGCTATGAAGTGGGTAAAGCCTGACAGAATCCATACGAGAAGTTAAAGACAACGATGAATAACGAATGATGAAGATAATAACGAATATTATCTCTGTGTACGTATGATGTATGAACGCATGCACGAAAGGATACTTTTAAATAAGTAAAAGTATGTTTTATTACAAAACTAGAACTCACTCAGCAACGCTGACTTTTATGTGTTTTCCAGTTGGCAGGTAGTGTTGCTGAGGATGGCACGAGGCGGCTACTCAGCTCTTTGGGATGGCATTCTTTTGTTAATGTTTTTGTATTGTAATGCAAACAAACGATATTTTTTAATGAGTGTTGTATTACTTTGCAAAAGCATTATTAGTAAATTCAAAGTTTCCACTGCATGGTTTTTATTAAGTTATATTAAAGGTATGTTTTATGGGTGATGACGACCAACTGTGAGGTGCCCGGGAACGGGGCCTTACATATTTGGACTGATGAATGAAGGTTCCATCAGTCCTTTGTTTGATTTGCAAACCCAGGAAGAACTGTAATTCTCCTATGGCACTCATTTCAAACTTCTTTTGCATTAACTTTGTAAATTCATCACACAACTGTGGATCAGAGGATGCAAAAATAATATCATCAACATAAATTTGAACAAGTAGCTTATGCTGCCCTACTTACTTAATGAATAAAGTTTTATCTATGGAGCCTCTTGTAGGTCCATTTGATCGGTTTTCAGTGCAGAAGAATGCTTGAATTGCTCAATACCAAACACACACAACCAACACTAAGAGAAGGATGATCAAAATAACACCAAAAAGCTTTCAAACATGGTTTTAATGATGAACAACAATGAATGAATTGAAATAAGCTCAATGTATTCAGACAGAACAAGCTTACAATAGCCTCTTGCAACAATAATACACGATTAGGGTTTCTTGCAAGGATGGATCACAATTAGACAAAAGAAATCTATATATAGCTGTCATAGTTTCGCATATAGTTTCGCTGTCGGCGAAACTATATAGGCGAAACTATAATTTCGCCCAGTAGAAACTAACAGTTTCACCGGGTAAACATGATCTGAGCTCAATAGTTTCGTCTGGCGAAACTAACAGTTTCGCCAGGCCGAAACTATAGTTTCGCCCGACAGCTAACATATAGACTTGCACTAATCAAACTTACAAAAGGAAACTAACAAGGATCCTATTACAACGAAAGATAAACAAAAACTAATCCAATGGTGAGTCCAACCTATCTTGATCTTCAATACTCCCCCTAGGTTGGATCTCACCTTTCTTCTTGGCTTTATGTCTTCATTCAGCTCCAACCTTCTCGGTACCTGCACATGATGTTTCCAGATCAGCTCCTGCAGCATTACTCTGTTGAGCCTCAGCACTTGATCTTCTTTGGTTGCCTCCTGCCTCATTGGCTCCATCAGGATGAGCACTAGCTTGTGTAAATTGTTTTGCTAAATCCTGAATGTCCATGAGTAAATCATCCTCAGCTCTAACTTTCTCTGCCAGCGCTTTTACTTCAGCTCTCACTCCTCTAACTTTGTTCACTACAATCATGAACAAGCTAGCTTCCCTTCTCGTTTCTTCTCCTGCCCCTGCCTTAATATGGTTCTCACACAGAACCAGTAGATCATCATCTGAAAAACCAAACAACTCCATCGGGTCAAAGATTCGGTATTCAATTCCACCCTTAACTCTGATAACAGCCTCCCCCGTCTGATTGTCATAAAACCACTTCTCAAACTCTTTCAGACGTGAGGGGGACGGATCTGCCAGTCTAACCCTTTGAACCGTCTTAGGAGGCTTCACGCTCAACACAATCCTTCCCTTCCCGGTAGCCCAATCTTTATCTTTCTTTGATCTCTTTCTTTCTGCTTTCATAAAGCTGAAAGCCTCAAAGTTATCGTTGAGCCCATGTTGGATTTCTTTTTCTAGAAATCTGGCTCTCTCACTCAAGTGTGCTCCAAGTAAAGGTAAAGATGCCAACCTTCTCAAATCCCATTTTGGCAAGGTCTTGAATGCCTTCCTCTTGTGAAGATAAGTGATCCCACCCCCTCGCCTTTTTATCATAAACATTTTCAAGTCGGGGTTGAACTTCCAGCTCACTATCTTCTTATCAGCCTCTTTCTTCTTCAGACTCTCCATATTCTGAAACAGTGGAGTTAACTCTTCAGGTTCCTTCTCTCTTACAAACCAATCACTCTTTTCCATCTCAAAATATCATTTTCATTTTCACCCTTCTGTATCACATATGTCAAAGGCCGTTCATCAACCTCATAGAACTCAGGCTCTGAGTCGTAATCTACCAACTGCTCCTCATCAACTTCCTCATCCACCAGACCCTCCTGAATGGGTTGTTTTCCCATTTGCTCTTCACCGGTAAAATCTCCAAGGTTTATTCCCAAATCTACAAAGCCAGCATCAACCACATCATCGTCAGTTTGTAAATTCTCCATCTCAGGATCTCCAATTCCTTTACCAGACCCTCCAGCTTCTTCTGTTGCTGCTCCCGAGGTGCCCTCTCCTGCCTTCGAAGAAGTACCCACAGACAGGAACGGGTACTTAGATGTGTCAGTTAAATCATCTAACTCATATTGAGTTAGCTGATTCGGCAGGCCGGCGGCAGCTTTCAACTCGTTTACTTCCTTCAATAACCTCTTGATCAAATTATTTTGATCAACCAGCATTTTCTTCATACCATCCAGCAATTCATCCTTTTGTCTCTCCCTCATCTCCTGATTTGTCAGCTTGGTCTTTATCATACTTAGTTCGTTAGAGAGAGAGGTATTGAGATTTCGGATCACATCCTCGTCTAAACTAGTGTGTCTCTCAGATTGTGGAGGCTCAGAAAATGTCTGATGTTTCTGTTTTGTCCTCCTCTCTTCCTCCCCGGTATCAACCGTCCTTTTTGACCTCTTTTCTTTCTCCATTTTTGCTTTAGCTGCCATCTCTGCCACTTCTTTCTCAAAGTTGTAATCCTTCTCCTTGGCATATCTCTTTCTCTTCTTTACTGCCTCCGACTCAGTTGGTCTAACTTCCTCTGTTCGTCTCGCTTCAGCCTGGATCACCTTCCTGATATAATCCCATCGATCAGGAGTATACATGTTTTCCCATAGATGAGTGATCCGACCACTGAAGTCGTGTCTTATGGCACAGCAGTCGGCAAAAATTCTAGTATTCATAGACACTAGATGCTTGACCTCTCCATGCCTCGGAATGTTGGGAACTTGATCGTCGATGATCATTTGAAGAAATCGGGGATAGAGCAGCCATTTGTCCTTCTTCAAGGCCATTACATTTTCGGCCATGCAGCTGAATATGAGATTAGAAATGTTAGCCTTCTCACCTCGGCAACATATAACCATGGCTTTTGCCCAGTCTAAGTTCAACCCATCTGATCCACCTTTTCGGTGATCTAAGCACATTATGAAGACATGGGCAATGTACCTCCACTCCTTGGACAGAAAGGATTTCTTGATTTCCTTTCTAGTCCCAAAAGGAGGACCTTCATATCCCATAGTTAAGAAGGCATCAAACACCTCCTGATCAGACAAATCAATATCACCTCCTGTGTCTTCTTCTAATCTCAACACCCTGGAAATAACTTCTTCTGTGATGTTCACTTGGTGGTCCAGAACCTTGGCTACAATACTCTCCGAATCTCCCCTTGTGATATACTCAGCAGTTCTCCAGAAGTCTCGAATGTGTAGATCATAAATAGTCGTGGAATGAGATATGGCGAATGCTATAGGGGATCTTTGTAGCCACCTAATGCAGTCTCTGAATCCCGCTGCTTTAGGATGTGAGTCGTCTAGAATAGCAGTGATATTGTTTCGAACATCAAACTTGAGGTTTGCCATTTTATCTGACAAACAAACACAACCGGTTAGGAATTATATTAGAATTCAAATATTTACAAACGTAATGTAAATAAACAAATTGTGATAAACGTAGTAATATAGAGATATATACATGTATATTTAGAATGAACTTATAGATTAATTAGTATATATATATATATATATATATATATATATATTTTTTTTATTTTAATTTTAATTTTATATTGTAGGTCCATTTGATCGGTTTTCAGTGCAGAAGAATGCTTGAATTGCTCAATACCAAACACACACAACCAACACTAAGAGAAGGATGATCAAAATAACACCAAAAAGCTTTCAAACATGGTTTTAATGATGAACAACAATGAATGAATTGAAATAAGCTCAATGTATTCAGACAGAACAAGCTTACAATAGCCTCTTGCAACAATAATACACGATTAGGGTTTCTTGCAAGGATGGATCACAATTAGACAAAAGAAATCTATATATAGCTGTCATAGTTTCGCATATAGTTTCGCTGTCGGCGAAACTATATAGGCGAAACTATAATTTCGCCCAGTAGAAACTAACAGTTTCACCGGGTAAACATGATCTGAGCTCAATAGTTTCGTCTGGCGAAACTAACAGTTTCGCCAGGCCGAAACTATAGTTTCGCCCGACAGCTAACATATAGACTTGCACTAATCAAACTTACAAAAGGAAACTAACAAGGATCCTATTACAACGAAAGATAAACAAAAACTAATCCAATGGTGAGTCCAACCTATCTTGATCTTCACCTCTAGTGAAACATTTTGAAGAAAAAAGTTAGACAATGTTTCATACCAGGCTCTAGGAGCTTGTTTCAACCCATATAGAGCCTTATCAAGCTTATACACCCAATCTGTATTTTTGTTATCCTCAAAACCTGGTGGTTGACACACATAAACCTCTTCTTTTATTTTACCATATAAAACTGCACTTTTGATATCCATTTGAAAAACTTTAAAATTACGAAAAGCAGCATAAGCTAAGAACAATCTAATTGCCTCTAGTCTGGCTACAGGGGCAAAGGTTTCATCATAATCAATACCTTCTTCTTGTGCAAACCCCTGTACAACCAGTCTGGCCTTGTTCTTAACAATTTGGCCCTTTTCATCTGTTTTATTCCTAAACACCCATTTAGTGCCTATTGCACACTTACCTTGGGGTAAAGGAACAAGCTCCCACACTTGCTGCTTTTTGAACTGAAGAAACTGAAGCTGCATTGCTTCAACCCATCCATTATCTCTTAATGCAACATGATAGTTCTTTGGCTCTTGCTGACTGATGAAGAGAGCATAGAAGCAGAAATTGGGCAATTGACTTCTGGTTAAGACTCCAGCATTGATATCACCAATGATTTAAGACATTGGTTGATCCTTCAGCTCTTGATAAACAATGAGGTCTGTGTAAGTGTCTGTAGGACCTTCAGCAGCAACAGATGTTGATGAATATTCTTGAAACCATGTTGGTGATGGCAACTCAAATGAAGTAGAGGATTCAGAAATATCATCAGCATTTGTTGTGGATGAAGCTGCTGAAGCTACAGGAGCATCAGGTTTAGATGACTCAGGTATTTGGTCACTAAATTTGAAAAGGTGAGTACTGACTACATCATCATCAGTACCACCGGGTGGAGAACTATTGACAGGAACAACAGCTGGAGACTGATAAGGAACATATTCCAGTATGTCCAAATCAAATAACTCCATAGGGTTTTATGGAATCTTGTCCTTTGGAGATTTATTAAACTTCACATGCAAAGTCTCTTCAACCATCTTTGTTTTGCAGTTGAAAACCCTGTATGCCTTGCAAGTAGATGAATAACCAACAAAATAACCTGCATCCACCTTTGATTCAAACTTCTGGAGTGGATTCTTTGTGTTGAGAATGTAACAGGGACACCCAAATGCTCTAAAGAATGAAATCAAACAGGCCAAATGATGTAGCACTTCATAAGAAGTCTTCATCAACCTGTGATTTACTAATACTCTATTTTGCACATAGCAAGCTGTGTTGATAGCTTAAGCCCAAAATGTCAATGCCAAGGCTGAATCAGCCAACATTGACCTGGCACCTTCAACCAGTGTCCTGTTCTTTCTCTCCACTACTCCATTTTGCTCAGGAGTTCTTGGAATGCTGAACTGCCGCTTGATTCCCTTTGACAAGTAGAATTCATCAAGTGTGTGATTTCTAAATTCTATGCCATTGTCACTCCTCACACACTTGACTGGAAGGGAATATTGTTTCCAACATACAACACAAAGTTCATAAAAGCTTGTACAGCTTCATCTTTGGAGTGCAAGAAGAAAGTCCATACAAATCTGGAGTAATCATCCACAATTACCAGACAGTATTTCTTCTTTGCCATGCTCATCACTCTGACAGGACCAAAAAGATCGATATGCAATAATTGCAAGCAGGAAGTGGACTTTGGCTCTTCTATAAGAGGGGATGATACTTTGTGTTGCTTCCCTTTTAAGCAGGCAGTGCAGTTGTCATCACATTTGAACTCCTTCATAGGCAACCCTCTTACTAAACCATGGTGAATCAGCTGGTTCATGTTTTTGAGATTCACATGACCAAGCCTTCTGTGCCATAGTTCAGATTCCTAAGGAGAAGCCTTGGAGAATAGGCAAGGAGGCCTTTTAGATTAATTTTCATTAAAAGATCTAAGGCATATACTCTTCCTGTCCTGTTGGCCTTCAGGAGAGTATGTTCATCCAACACCTTGTCAATCAAACTCAGAACTTTGGATGACAGAATCCTGCAGTTCTGGCTGGTGAAGAGTGCAACATGTCCTTTATCACACATTTGACTGACACTCAAGAGGTTGTACTTGAGATTCTCCACATGGTTAACATCATCAAACCTTATTTCACCATTGGAAACAAAGCCTTTGCCGATGATGTAACCTTTTGCATCATTGCCAAAAGAGACAAACCCCTTCTTTCCTTGAGAGTAGTTATTAAGAAGAGAGCTGCTCCCTGTCATATGCATGGATCCTCCACTGTCTACATACCCAATGCTTCTTTGGCATGCTGAAGAACCCTGCATTCATAACAACAAATTAGTTAGTTTTTGAGACCCAAGCCTTTTTGGTTTTAGGTCTGTTCTCATCAACAGATTTAATACTAATTTGTTTATTATGATTAACAGTCTGAGGTGGTGGAGATGGTGTAGAAAAGGATTCCTTTGGCTCGGTTTTCCTTTTTTGTGGTTTCAGCACAGGAGCATCTAATTGGTTGACTCTCCCCAATAGATGTTGAACTATCATGACAAGTTGTGTCTGATTGTTTGCTAAAGCTTTCAGCTCATCAGACACATCAGCTCTTGGCTGTGATGGGTTCCTGTGTTGCATCATCTTCCTTTGAGCAACCTCAGCTGTTGCCTGATAAACCCCTTCCTTCTTTTTGGATTTATTTAAGGACTTTGGGGTTTCAGGTTGAGATGTTGCTGGTACAAACTTTGTTTCAAACTCATCTTTCATTTTATTAATCTTCTTTTTAATGTTTTGATTTCGATTGAGTTTGGAACCCTTTCTATACCAGCAATCATCAGTAAGATGATTGAATAAGACACATATTTCACATGGCTTCTTCTTCATCTTTAGTTGATCATCTACTAAAGAAGATGAAACTACTGAAGATTTGTTCTTCAGCCGTTTTCTATCAGTACTTGCAGTTTTCTTTCTTTCAGTACTTGCTTTCCTGATATCTTCTTCAGTAGTTTTCAAACCCTTTCTACTTGTAGTTTTCTTCCCTTCAGTACTTGGAGTAGTTTGGGTTTGTTTTTCAGGTGTTGTAACTTGTGCTTCAGTACTTTCAGTACTTTGTGAGACAACACCTGAAGTGATCAACTCTTTGATCATGTGACTGTCAGCATTTGAACCATCAGCTGTTTCAACATTAGCTGATTGGTTTTGTGAGGAATTAATGCTGACTTCATCCTCTGACTTTGGTGCTTTATCAGAAGATGAATCACATGATGAGGTGGATTGGTTATTGCTTTCTCCTTCAAATTCTACTTCTACCTTGGGAGTAAAATCTATAGGAGGAGCAGTGTGATTATAACCAATTCCAGACTTCACATTTGAAGCTGATTGCTTGCTGAGAAGCATTTCAAAACCCTTGCAGGAGGTTACCCAGCGTTCACACTCTACTTGGGTAGTTGCAAGTGTTTCTTTGAGGTCCTTATACTTCTCTAAAAGTACCTCTTCCTTAGCCTTATCATTAGTGATTTGACATTTTAATTTGTAAATCTCATCATTCTTTTCATTTAACACAGACTCAAACTCAGCTTTTCTTTTGGAAATTATGTTCTCTAGCTCAAGATTTTTGTTAATT
Source organism: Flaveria linearis (assembly GCA_024085815.1). Classification (NCBI taxonomy): domain Eukaryota; kingdom Viridiplantae; phylum Streptophyta; class Magnoliopsida; order Asterales; family Asteraceae; genus Flaveria; species Flaveria linearis. The sequence goes on from CM044001.1 coordinate 53,649,888, forward strand.
AAAGCAACATTTGCTTCTCTAATAGATGCAAATATGGCTATGCATGATTCAGAACATAACTTGGCCTTGGCCTCTGAAGATACCTGCGATGTTGGAGCATTTGAAGTTGAACCATCAGTAGACTCCAGGGCCATGAGAGCAAGGTTTCCAAAGGGATTGTCACCACCATGATGACCAGCACCAAGAAACAGTTGTTCATGACCAGACATATCATCTGGTAAACTACTCCAATCAACAACTCCTAGGGTGAAAAGCTGTGTTGTTGAGGTTGAGATTGTTGATGAGATCATCATCTGGAATGCCCTTCAAATCTTCCATCAAAAAGCACCAGTTATCACTGCAGCCACCTGAACTACCATCCACACCAACAAAAGCATGTTCTACATTAGTAAAGAAATCAATATGCTCATCATAGGAACTTTCTAATGCAGCATACTCTGACTCCTGACCTATCAGTGTAGTATTGCCTGATACAAAGTCATCAGTGAGCTTTCCAGATGAGGACAACTTCCTTTTCTGTTCTATCTCTCTTTCAAATGTCAGCAGTTTCCCATGAAGTTGGGTGAGAGATAGAGTGCTCAGATTTGTAATAGAGCGTAGGACAATAGTGTATGTGTCCCATCTCTCAGGCAGGGATCTGAGGAATTGGTTGTTCATCTGGCTGTTTGTATATTCTTGTTTGACCATTTTCAGCTCAGAAATCAAACAGGAAAATCGCTCAAACCATTGAGTCAGAGACTCACCCTTCTTATGAGAGAATGTCTTATATTGTTAGGTAGGGATTTCCCTAGTATTTGCCAAGACCTCATCAGTCCCTCCAAATTGTTCTTTCAAAGCAACCCAGAGGTCATGAGCAGTTTCATGATGCATAAGCCCTGAATAGATTTCATTAGGCAGTGCCATGGCCAGAATTCCATGGGCTTTAGCATCAATTTCAAACATCTTTAGATCTGCATCCGAATACTGATCAAGTTTCTTCGGAACCCTCTCATTTGTTTCCGGAGTACTCACCATAGGCTTGTATGGTCCATGCACCACAGATTTCCAACAACTTGCGTTGTTGATAGACAAGTGATGGAGCATACGTCGTTGCCATATGTTATACTCACTCCTAACAAGCATCGGAGGCTTTGTTGAGGAGCCAGTATTGTGAGGATCATTGGTTGGTGTCGCCTTTTCACAAATTCAGGTAAATTCAAAGTAATTTCAGTAAATCTAGCTCAAAACCACGTAGAACCTCAAATTGAATGACCAGAAGCAGCAGAAACTCAATCTTCATAACCAACTCTTGCAAATTTGCTAATTCGATCAAACGTAGATGTCTAAAGAGAAGTTTTAATGATCAATTGTTAAATCGATCAATGATTAACCAGCTCTGATACCATTTGAAAGGATCTATGCATCTAGTTTGATCAATTATATTGGATTTGCAGCGGAATAGCGTACGAATTAGAACAAATTATAGCAAGAACACACAGAGATGTATCAATGAAACAGTATGATTATAGAGAGAGAAATTCTGCCAAAAGGTATATTTTCATTCAACACACGCTTCGGCACCTTTACAATTAGGTCATCTTTCCTTTTATAGGAAAGATGACGTCAGCTGATGTCACTTGACAGTGACATCTAACCGTTATTACAACAAACTACTGAAAGTAGACTAAACTACTGAAGATGTCTAACAGCTGACATCTTCTTACAAAAGACAAGTGTAAACTATTACAACTACTGAAAAGAAACTACTGAAACTACAACGTCTGAAGAACATGCTCTTCAGACGTTTTACAAAGTACTGAAACATAAAAGAAAACTACTGATAAGAAACTACTGAAAGGAAACAACTGAAAGGAAACTACTGAAAAAGAAAACCATCACAATAACTGAAGAGTACTTCTTCAGCTGTTGTGACAACCTCTGAAGTCTTCAGTACTTAAACCTCAGACTTGAATTTCAGCTGTTGTCATCAGCTGATGTCTTCAGCTGATGTCTTCAGTTGTTGTCTTCCGTCTTTGTACTTCAGCTGATGAAGTCTTCAGTTGTTGTCATCATCAGCTGATGAAGTCTTCAGCAGTTGTTGTGATGTCTGTGGGACTTAAAGGTTTTTCTGATCTGGCTCATTGGTTCTTTTGATCCAACAACCTAGACTTTTAAAGTTCAAGTCTTTTCATAGAAATTAGTATATGAATTTGTTTATCTCTTTATTATATTGTTGAAGTTAACTCATAATGTAGTGTGGTAAATGTGTAGGACCACATTGAGTGGAGAAATCTTGAATTTAGTTCACTGAATTTATGTATCCTTGATGAAGCTGATGAAATGTTGAGGCAAGGTTTTGTTGAAGACGTGGGGTATATTTTATATATATATTGTTGTATCTTCAAAACATTAGTTTAGAGAGTCGGTCAGTTTCAAAACAATTATGATTGGTCATTACTACATATAAATGCTTATTTATTTTTTAGTTGTGAACTCTCTTTTTATTGTACACAAGGACTTTTGGTGTTAGTATTTTTATAATCATTTTGTTTAATTCTATGATACTTTGTTACAGCAGATGGTAATATAATAATTTTCATCAAGAGGCAATACTTTAATGGTCCTGCCAAACCTCTTGGTTCGACGGCTCCGTCATATCTGGCTCGGAGAAGAGAAAACGACTTTTGGACCCTTTAAACTGGACAATAATCTGATTTACAAAAACTATAGTCGGTTGTTATTTCAGTCTATATTCTTCTTATAATTAATATGATGTTTTTTGAAATTGCTTGATTTATTGTTAGTTGTTACTAAACAATTTGCTGACAGTTGATCGTATGATTCCATACATATCCGTTTAGAAATGAATTTAACAAGCTAGAGGTTACATGATACTTTCTCATTGATTTTGAAACATAAATAACTTTTTACCCAGTTTGACCTGCAGACTTTTGAAAAACAAATATCTTGCTGACCTGGCTATTAAGGACCCAGGTATGGTCGATGTTGTTGATTCTTCATGGAGCTACAGATAAAGTTACCGATCCCAATATCAGGAAATTTTGAATAAAAAGGCTACAAGCAAGGACAAACTTTGAAGATATATGATGAAAGTTGTTATTGCATTTTTTAACATGATTCTAATGAGAGAATACTTTGAAGTAATTTATCACTACATGGCTTGATTCTCATTGCTCGATTAGATAGATGTTTTATTGTAGCAGTTGTCAAGGAAATCTCGTGCCTAAGCGCTAGGTTCGCCTCTGCACACAAGATTGAATTCTTTGTTCTTTGCTTTACAAGATTGGATTCTTTATTATTTGTTATCAAAATAATGTTAATGGCTTATATTTTCTTATTCGTATCTTTGTTATTATTTAATTGATATCCCTAAGGCTTAAGACATAAATCAACTACATTGATGCCACGATAAGGAAATCTAATAGACGTACAATACAATATATCATGATTCACTTAGAGGTGGAAAGAACGGTTTGAAAAAAACACCGGTCAAAAAAACCGAACCGGTTTGGCTACCCTATCCGAACCGCAGGTTTGGTAGCCCCATTAAAAATAAAAAACTGGTTAAACCGGTAAAAGAACCGGTTTCAAAGCGGTTTGATAGGTTTGAGTATTCAACGAGCCAAACCGATTTGTAACCCAAACCAGTTTGAAGAAAAACCGGTTTGACTCCATGACAAAAAAACCGATTCGGTTTCGAACCCGAATCGGTTTTGAAAAAGAAAACGGTTTCACCTCTAGATTCACTAGAGGATTGATATGCTAGAAAACGGATATGGGTATGTTAAATTGTTGTCGCCACCGCATTGCGCGGATGGCCTACTAGTTATAACATATATTAGACTTGTAGAGTTCATCATACAAGTTACTAATTTAACAAATTTAGTATTATCTGAAAGCTATGAACATACGTCTATTTCTATGGTTTAATCATTTCAAATTCATTCCTATGTGCTAAACAATGCACAAGTATCATCACAATTCATTACACATGCTCAAAATCCAATTCACATAACATATTTGTAAATAAACTTACAATAATAAGTATGTCTATGATATCAAGCCAAATTCTCAAACCAAATCATCAAACCACATCATCATATTTCATCTAACATCCTATCATTAATATAACATTCCAATTATGACAACAGTCTATGTTTCATAGCAATTCCCAAACAAAAGTTGCTATAATACAAAAGTCGCGGCTTTTAACTAAAACTAGGGTTTTTAACAAAACCAATATATACAATCATCATAGTACATCATATAAACACAATCTCAATATTTAATTTGGACTAATTGATAGATTAGGCACGTGTTTGGACAACTTATGTTTCCATGAACATAATTGAATAAAAATGCATAGAAATCATCAAAATTATGTGGAAACTTGTTATACTTAATCACTAGTGCTCACTAGATGCAAGAAACGTTGGATTCTACAACTAATTACTTGAACAATAATCAAATGTAGGTGTATGTGTGTGTGTTTTGCAAAAATTATGAGAGAAGGGAGGGGGCGTGGCCGAGAATGAGGGTTGGATGGTGGGGAATTAGGTTATTTTTTATTTATAAATTAAACTTGAATTAAAAATGTGTGGCTAAAACTAAGACTATTGACCTTTATCTACACAATTGATCAAAGTGTAACCCTAAGGTTGGGCGTGGCCGAGAATGAGGGTTGGAGGGTGGGGAATTAGGGTTATTTTTTTATTTGTAAATTGTACTTGAATTCACTACTAGAAAAATCGAAAAAGATGACGTGCATTGCACGTCATCTTGGGGGTCAGATGACGCGCAAATGCGTGTCAAGGAAGGGGTAGTCATAAATGATAGATGACGCGCATCCGCGCGTCATCTTTTTATGACGCGCATTTTATGACGTGCAAAAGATGACGCGCAATGCGCGTCAAGGAAGGGGTAGTCATAAATGACTAGATGACGCGCATCCGCGTGTCATCTATGAAATTTTTATGACGTGCAATAGATGACGCGCAATGCACGTCATAAATTTAGCTGCATTATTTTATATATATATACACATTAATTTTTGTAAATTTTACCTGCTGTTTTTATAAAACTATAAATCAATAACTGTCAAATGATAGCAAAACAAAATTTATTTAATTAAATACTAACAAAAATTACAAAGTTGTTCCAAGAAACCTTGCTGGGATTTACTTATAGACTCACTTAATGATCATATTAATGTATTTTTGTTACATTCAGATTGAAAAAAAACAAACTAGTGTGTAGTAATCAACGAGAAAGAAAACAGAGCTTACCAGTAACCTCATACACAGTGGCTTCTTTGATTTCAGCAGTGCTTACAGCAATAGACTCTTGATACGAAAAAGAGTGACCAGAAAATGATTTATCCCTGCAAAACATATAGAAATCATCAATAACCCCAATATTTCACCAATAAACAATCTTTCAATTCGAAGGAGCATATAAACATATATAGAAAACTATTGTTCTAATAGTAATAGAAAACATCATCACAATACCATTATAAACAAATCAACAAATTACAATGCCGATACCCTGAACTCCAAGATCACCAAGACCCATTATTCTGCTTCCATCAGTGACAACAATCATATCAACCTATGAAACAGGATGTATTAATTAGTATGTAATATAATTAGTTCAAAAAAAAACTTTAAAGCTTGTTACATAATTCAAAATTAAGGCACCTGATCAGCAGGCCAATTATAAACCATTGACATCATTTCTCCACGATCTGCAGCACTGAAATACAGTCCCCTCCGCCACTGACTGCATTAAAAAAACAACATTACAATAAAGGTAATTAACTATTATAACACCAACCAAAGAAAGACCGCCCACTGATGTCTGATCTCTTTAAAAACGATGAAAAAAGATATATGAATATATTAATCGTATGCTTATATTACTAATAACTTTCTAGGTAGTAAACACAACTTCAAATAGAAATTGCCTTCTGGAGACAATAGCTTGGCAACAAAACTTGAAAAGATGCGGAACATGGTCTGATATAACCACTCTAAGTCTTTTGTGTTCCTCAAATTGATCATTGCATTGCATGCACAAAGAAAGCAACTTATTTAAAAACTGGTCAAAAATTACTTTAAGAAACATATTCATGACCTGCACTTTCTACCAACACACTAAGCACATTCTTATTTTCTTTAGGTTTTTATTGAACAAATTAAAAAGACCGCCATGCCTTTCTAGATAGAATGGAGACTTTGAAATTAAGCAACAATCCTGTTACAATGCAAATGTATTAACATTTTTCGCATTTGCATATACTTGCAGAATAATAATTATAATCACTACTTTAATAAACCAACAGAAAGAATGGTATTATTGATCTAATTTAATCAAGCAAACCTTTTGGTTCATAATTACTTATATTAGTATCTCTTGTTGTCTATATAGCTGACCTCAGTTAGATGGATTAGTGGTTGCAACTTGAAAACATAAAAACAATGAATTTATAGCAACAATACGTTTGACCTAGGCAACACAAGCATGGCATGTCACTAAACTAACATTCTCAATAATATGAAACCAAGGAAAGTAAACATAAATTTAAAGTCCATTCAAAAGACAAGAAAATAGAATTTGCATATTCATATGACCTTGTACCTATCAAACTAATAGGTTTATTTAACAGGAAAAAGCACCCCTTCCCAAGAGGATTATTTTGTGCGGAACCACACCTCTTAGGTCGGGTACACACGATGCAAGATCAATCGTTGGCCCATAGTCAAGAGATTGACTATATATGATTAATCAATCATCTTTAACAACATATCTCTCCTTGAGGTATTTCTATCCTGCAATGACGTATGCGTATGTATTACATTATGATGACTGTTATGATCACAAGAAACTATATTTTTTCTAAAACGATGACCATGGAATATGTTCGAATAAAAACCTATCATGTATATGAAGTTAGATATAAACCTTTCTGGTTGAATATTTTTTACTCAAAAAGTTATATTAGTAAGAATTAGTAGCTAATATTTCAAACGTGATTAAAAGAAACTAAAGTACTGAAGGATTACCAATTAAAGGAAAAAGAACAAATTTCAAGATATTTATACTGTAAAAATGTAATAAGAGAAACAGATAAAGTTCCTTTGATGAAGGGTTCCCCTGATTAAGGAATCCTATTGATCAATAATTCCACTAATAAAGGAATCACTTGCTCGTAAGAGCCAACCCATAAACACAATCATTCAATAAGAGAAACAGATAAAGTTCCTCAAATCAAAGGAGAACCCTAGACAAAGAACCTCTGACTGCAAGCAATCTACTTGTAAGCACAATCATTTAAAGGACAAATAAGGTTACAGGGTAAACAGGACCAACAGACCACCCAATAGAGATGTATTGCGTCTTGGCAAGAACCTCAAAAATCACAAATCAAAACTCTAAATCAGAAAACCTAACATCATAACGAAGAAACGGAAAAACAATTCAACATCGAATAGAAATCAAACCTAGTGGAACACAGTCCGAAATCCTGAAAATCCAAATAAGAATGATGGAAGAAAATTATCTGAGCATGGTTATGATTCGAACCTGGTTTGTGATTCGAACAAAAATCAAAGTTTCACAAAATTGAGTAGATGATGATGAATCTTTCGAATGGAATCTTTAATCGATGGAATTAAAGTTAAGTCGCTGAAATCGAAATTAGGGTCACCAAGATTGAGCATACCTATATGGTTGTTCCAGCAAGAAGCGGCAACGTACACTCCCCACCATCATGAAACAACACCAAAGCAGGCATTCTGGAAAAATAAAACGAAATTAGGGTCACCAAGATTATGTTTCCACTGTAAAAGGGGGAACCGATTAGGGTTTTAGTAATCGAATTAAGAAGAAACAAACAACTTACAATGTGGTGATTAATCTCCGGTGGTAGTGAAGAGAGCATCTATTGAAAAAGAGGGTCTTTGATTGAACTCGATAACGGTGATGAACGATTCGGATGAGAGCCCCTATGGCATCATTGAATCTTTAGCCGTCCTTCATCTCAACAGCACATATCTTAAATAGATTAGGTTGCAGCAGAGGTTACCTGGGTACGTGGGGCGTTAAAAGGGGAAGAAGGATCCGAGGAAGAAGGAGACGGTAATTGCAACGATGTGGGGAGGAAATATCGGAGAACTGCGTGTAACCTCCAGATAACAACTCTACCGCTCAATTTACATGGACAAGATTGAATCCTACTGGTTTTCGACGGTCAAGATCTCCCAAAATCATATAAACTTCGACTGCACCTGCGATGGCTTGCTGTGGCGGTTGGCGGAGGGGACTGTGCGGCTGTGTGTGGCCGGAGAGGACTGCGTGGCGGTGGGTGGCCGGAAAGGACGACGCGGCGGCGGAGGTCGACTGGGGCGGTGGGGTAGATTGGGGGATTGGGGGATTGGGGGATTTGGGGATTTGGGGATGAAATAAGAGAAAGGGGGGGAGGGGTCGATATAGGCGGGTTACCAAATTTTAAAAAATGACAAACGAAGATGACACGCAAAAATGCGTGTCATCCTTTCTAAGAATTTTTTAAAATATGACATATATTTTATGATACGCGTAAATGCGCGTCATCTTTTTTCGCGCGTCATCTTTTGCGCGTCATCTATTAACAGTTTTCTAGTAGTGATTAAAAATGTGTGTTAAAACTAAGACTATTGACCTTTATCCACACAATTAATCAAATGTGTAACCCTGCCGTTTTTTAAAAGTGTGGTTAAAAGCCCAGTTTGGCGTAGTTGAAAAATATTTAGTTGCCACGGAATCATCCATCTTAACATAAGTAGCACATAACTCCATCGTCCTAACCGCAAACAATGGATACTAGGCATTTTGGGTATCGATCCTTGTAGTGCTCTACCTGAACACATTTATGTGTCTAGCATGATCAGGAGTATGTTTACAAGAATGAAACTCAAAGGAATTGACAATAAATTGAAAAATGTTTGGTTTGCTTCGATTTCCAAAAACCTAGTTTTGAATATGCTTAATTGATTAATTCAACTTACCAATGGAATATATTATATTGATTAAATAAAAACTAAATTAGTGCTAGAGAGATGCGCCCAACACAAAGATATAAGATCTCAAAGCCCAGCCATCTAGCTATGACACAACAACTAAATGTTTGGTTAACCATATTACTTAATATCCAATCATGCATGTCGCGCACACAATTTTTTAAATGGTGTTAAAAATTGCCACATTTTGGTTCCCTAAATGTCTAAAAACTTCACAAAGGTTTTTAAATATTAGATCAAATTAGTATTATGCTCCTCGCATTGCAAAGTGAGTAAAACCATATCAAATGGTACTAATGACACCACCGTTAATAACTATCAACATTGAAAAAGCTCATGTTAACAAAAACCAAAAAAATAAAATTAATAAAATATAAACATAAAAACATTGAAACATGCAGACGAAACATATAAAAAATAATAAAAGTAAAACTGAACGGAAAAAAGACTTAAAATTTTTAAACCATACAGGCGAAATGTAAAACATATAAAAGAATAAATAAGAGGTTGGATTATAATTAGCGCTCTGCGATGGGACTATTAAATGGGAAAAAATAAGCATCAAAAAATGAAATCACACACGCACGCTGTGTCATTTTAACTCACAAAATTTTGAAAAGAAACATAAAATTAAAATTTTATAAAATATGAAAAGTAAATGGTACTAAAGTTAAAAGTAAAAGTGTGTTGAGGCTAAATTGTAAAAAATATAAAGTGGTGAGTTAAAATAAAAAAATTAAAATTTAAAATAGAAAAAACAAAAACATGAATACAACCAACTAGCACATGATACAACAATCTCAAACACAAACCATTTGATAAGCATGAGGTACCACACTCAAATTCACAAATCATTTGATAACTAGCATTACATATAATCACACATCAACTGAAAGTACGCTTTGTTTTAGCTTGTAAATAACTAAATGGTTTAGCTGTGGTTCTATAAGCATGCTATACTCACTACAAGAAAATGGATTTTTTGCGGCGACTTTTATCGTCGCAAAAAACTCAATTTTCGTCGCAATATATTATTTGCGACGAAATTTTCGTCGTAAAACAGTAGCCGTAAAAAAGTGGTCGCAAAATGTTATTTGCGACGAAATTTGCGACGATCTCTTTTGTGGGCTCCACTTATTTTAAAAAAAGTGAAATTATGAGAGAAATCTTTTGCGACGATGTTTTTTACGACGAAACCTTATTTTTTGCGGCGATATATCGCCGCAAATATTTTGACCAAAATCTTTTTGCGGCGACTTTTTCCAAATAATTTACTCTTTTTTGCGACGAAATATCGCCGCAAAAAAGAAACTTTTTTTTAAATAATTTTGCTGCATTTGCAGCAATCCACCCAGATTTTATGGGTACCAAACCAAACCTGCTGTTCCAAATCAGTACACACTATCAAAACCATCAAACCAATCGCAAAACATAGCATATAAACAAAAAATTGTCCAAATTTAATAAGTTAAAAGTCATACAAACAAATGTTTTAAAATATTAATAACAAGAGTCAAACTGAACATCCTATGAAGACCCACCATCATCATCTTCTTCATCTTCATCATTTTGTTGAGAATGGTCACTTCTCTTCAAGGCGCTCTGGACTTGGCTTTGGATTTGACTTTTCATTTGTGTCATCATATTAGCCATCATCTGGGACTGCCATTGTTCTTGCTCACTGGCCGGTCTCGCTGCTATCATCTCCTCAACCTCAGATTGTGAGAACATCCGCTGATCTGTTCTATGAGGTGGTGGTGGGGGTTGTGAAGGCACGCTCGGTATTGGACCGATGCCACGTTCCCACCCGGGCCGCTCCCCCAACACCTGGCGCATGATCTGTTTCTCTGACATTTCTGGATGTTGTTGTTGAAGCGCGACCATTTGCACCTTTATAGTTTACAAAAAAAATAAACAGTTTTATATATATGATGATGTTATATATTACTTTATTTTTACAAAATTGTAAGACATGTACATTACTTACATAGTATGCAGTGGGTTCAGGTTGATAGAAATTACCGCTTGAATCGGTATAGAAGCGACGATATGCTAATATGGCACTCCCAGATTTATTAGAACCTTCTTCCCGCTGTAAACACATTATATAGTTATATAATAATATAAAAGTAACTTACAAACACATAAAACAAGTTATAAACACATTAGATTAAAACAACTTACAAACATATAACGACATTGGGCTAAAGATGTCCGGCCGCCATGTCCCTTGATCGTCTGCTTCCCTTTGTTGGACTTGTTGGTTGCAGACAGAGCCTTGACTTCAGGAGAAGTGTAGTAATCCACATAGCCTTTCCATTCAGAATCTTGCATATCAGGTGGCACAACATCAGAAATATCAACCCTGTCCTCCCCGCCTATTTTGCTAAAATGCTTTTGCTTGAACCGGTATTTGTGATCTTTATACCGGTTTGCAGCATATTTCTCAATGCCTGCCCGCAGGCCTTCGTGGGGAGTCATATCAAAATACATCTGCAAATTATGAAAACAAATAGCTTAGTGTATATATATTTAATTACTGAATTTAATTATCAAAAACTTAACCTGTAAGTCAGGCCAGATAGTTGCCTTCAACTCTGCAGGTATCTTTTTTCAGCTCTTGTAGTTTTCAGGATATTTGTCAACGAGTGTGCCAACCAGTGAAGCAAAGGTCGCCTGATTGACACCCATAGGTTTGTAGGTGTCATGCGTACCTTGCTAAAATTCAATTGTGAGCAAATTTCCTTGTAGATTTCTCTTTCGCATACCTTGAAGTGTGGTCTTTCCACGCTTGCCTTGTCCTGCAAATTGATAATAATATAAAAATTCTATGTAAATTATATATTTTCATTTTAAAAGATAATAGTATAAAAAATTCGTCATACCTCGTCCGCTGCCGCTGCCGGAGTCATCACTAACCTCGCACTGTCGTGGCGGCTGCCACGATCGATCATCATCGGGAGGACCACCACCAGGTGGACCACGGCCATAGGTATCCCCACCGTGACCTCGGGCCACGTCTGCCATCTGTAAAAAAAGATTATATAAGTATACAAATATATCGTAATTATATCATTAGCTAAACACACAATTGAAAAAAACAATTCAATAAACATAATAGATCAAACATAATAAATGATTCGGTTAAAATTAAAAATTACAATCAATCGGATTCATCGGTGTGATAAGAATCTTCTCCACAATCATTATTAAATTCGTCTAATTCATCATCTGAATTATCAGAAACGTCAACAGCTTTGTCTGCATCGTTGTCTTCACCCTCATCCGTATCTTCATATGTCTCGTCCTCTACATTGACATGCTCAAGGGAAACATCGACTTCTGTAGCTTCATCTCTACTCATACCATCATAAGTTAAATTATCTAAGTCAACAGACAACAAAAGCTCAGATGAAGTGTTGCCATGAATTAAATCTACTTCGTTATTTTCCATTATAATATCTCGGTCCCAAATCTTTCGATGATTCACCTCTTGGACGACCTTCCAATATCTGATTGATTGAACTCTTTGACTGGCTTTAGACGGTTCGTCAAGATAAAAAACTTGCTCTGCTTGTGTTGCAAGAATGTATTGGTCATTTGTAAACCATTCAGTTTGGGTAGAAATACTGGTTATGTTATTCTTAATGACATAAAGTTTGTTGTTATTAGTTTTAAACCATTTACATCGAAACAACACAACCTTACAACTGTCTAGATAGCCTAGCTCCAGAATCTCTTCCAACAAACCGTAATACTTTGTTCCATCTTGACCAGTTGTTGAGATGCCGCTATTTTGAGTTGTACGACGTACGTCTCGGCTATGAACTACAAATCTCAGACCGTTAACTATACAAGCGGGGTAAGAGTTTGCATGTCGTGGTCCATTTGCTAAAGCAAATAACTGAGGACTAACACTAGATTCATCATTTACTCGTCGACGGTTGATCTATTTGAAATAAGAGAAAACTAGGAAATTTTGTATAATCGGTTTGTATAATCGGTTTTATACATAAATGAGTTTACCTTCTGTTTAAACCAGTTAGGAAAATTTGCTTCCAAGTCAGTTCCATGCGGCATTTGAGTAATAAATTCACTATAAATAATGTTACTTGCGTTAATAATAATCACTATAAAGATAACTTACGAAAACACAATCCGAAATAGAAAATACTTACTCTTTGTATTCTTCGATCTCGGAGCTGTTGTTAAGGACAAACCAATTTAGATTTGCCCAAAGCACACCATCCATTTTTTTTATCAACCCCCTTACTGATAGGTGTGCATAGCGATTGGAAGACATAAAACTCACGTGTGGGAACTGGGGCGTCTTCGTTTCTGTCCGGCCGATTAAATCTCGTCGGTACACCGTTAAGATACCTTGAACAGAAAGTTAAGGCTTCATCTGCGACATACCCCTCCGCAATGGAACCTTCGGGCCTAGCCTTATTTCTAACATAATTTTTCAGCTTTTTCATGTATCTTTCAAATGGATACATCCACCTCATATAAACTGTCCCACCTTGAATGGCCTCCTCAGGTAAATGCATAACCAAATGAATCATTATGTCAAAAAATGACGGAGGAAATATTTGCTCGAAAGAACACAAAATTTTAATCAACTTCTCCTCAGCATCTTGCATGTCAGATGACATCAAGTTCCGAGCACAAAGTTGCTTAAAGAATAAGCACATCTCAATATTGATGTTGAAATGTTTTTATCCAAGTACGCTTGAGCACCAATCGGAAGCAACCGTTGCATCATTATATGATGATCATGTGATTTCATCCCCGTTATTTGGGTATCATTATCGGTTACCTTATGTTTAAAGTTAGAGCCAAAGCCATCAGGTAGTTTTACTTCCTTAATGAATTGACAAAAAAGACTCCTTTCGGCGTTTGAGAAAGAGAACTTGGGATGAGGCTTTGAGATCTTACCGCGACCGTTATCTACAAGCCACAAGTCACGTCGAATGTTCCATTGTTCTAACACCATTCTTGCCTTATTAGTGTCTTTGGATTTTTCCTTGTTCATCATCAACGTATTCAATAAACTCTCGCACACATTCTTTTCGATATGCATGACTTCCAAATTATGTTTTAGTTGAATTGAAGACCAATATTCAAGCTCGAAGAAAATAGAACGCTTGGTCCAATTCAATTCAACATCGGAATCATGTTTTCTCTTCTTACCACCAAACTGAACATGTTTCCCAGAAATACGGGGCGGCAATTTATTAAGTTGTTCCAAAATCTTATCATTAGTTTCCTGTTAGGAGGACGTCTAGTCTCGTTCTTACCATTGAATGACTTGTCCTTCCTCCATTTATGATTTGTTGGTAACCATCTTCTATGCCCAACATAAGCAGTTTTTCCCAATACATGAACAGATGGAGTGTCTTCCTTACATGTTGGGCATGCAAAGTAACCTTGCCCACTCCAACCAGACAAGATACTACGAGCAGGGAAATCATTGATAGTCCATAAAAGCATTGCACGCAATATGAAGAAAGTGTTTGTAACCGCATCTTTTGTCACGACTCCGTCCGACCAAAGACTTTTCAATTCATCAACCAATGGTCTTAAAAAAACATCAATGTCCTTCTCAGGTGATTTAGGGCCAGGGGTTAATAACGTCAGCATGAATGAAGACTCTTTCATACATAACCATGGCGGTGTATTGTATGTTGTCAATATTACCGGCCACATGCTATACGACGTACTCATGTTCCCAAATGGATTGAAGCCATCAGCAGCCAACCCTAATCTAACATTTCTAGGTTCTTTGGCAAAATCAGGATACATTGAATCGAATTCTTTCCATGATGTACCATCCACCGGGTGACGTAACTTACCATCTTCCGTGCAACGTCCAGAAGCATGCCATGTCATATGCTTTGCAGTGTGTCTTGAGCTATAAATGCGCTTTAATCTAGGAATTAATGGAAAGTAACGCATAACCTTGTTGGCAACTTTCTTCCCCTTAGTGTTTGCGTCCTTCCATATACTTTCATAACATATTGGACATTTTTCCAAATCTTTGTTATCCTTCCCCCAAGATAAACAACAGTCGTTCTTACAAACGTGGATCGATTCATATCCTAACCCAACTTTCTTCATTATCTTCTTGACTTCATAGTTTGATGGTGGGATTTTAGCAAGCGGAAATGCAGTTTTCAGAAATTCTAACAATTGGTCAAACGATGTATCAGTCCATTTATTGATGGCCTTCATGTGACTCAGTTTGCCAAGAAATCCAATGAAGACATCCCGTCACAACCAGGGTATAGTTCGGTGTCGGCAAGTTTCAGTAATTCAGCAAGTTCATCATTTGTATCACTCGGTGTATCTGTTGTGTTCATTGGCTCGTCGTCGTCGTATGTGTTGTCCTCTTATGGGACATTCTCCTGACGAACATCGTTAATAAAATCATGTATTGGGGCTGTCGTTTGAGATATGACTGGAACTACCGGTGACGGAACATATGATTCACCATGATGCGTCCACATTTTGTAAAATCGGCAAAAACCATTATTATGTATATGGCGCTCTATTGTTTGAAGAGGAAACCAATAACTGTTATTGCAATTATTACACGGACACCGAGCTTTATTTTGGCCTTTCGTATAATTCTTACACCTTTCCATGAATGCTTTAAGACCAATCAGATATTCTTTAGAAAATTTATTTTCTAAAGTAGTCCAAGTCTTATCAATCGTCATAACTGTGTCTACAAACAAATATTAATTATCTTAACACATCCATACATAAATACACATATACATCCATTTTAATCACAATTTAACATACATACACACATACACATATACATCCATACACAAATACACATATACATCCATTTTAATCACAATTCAACATACATATACACATACACATATACATCCATACATAAATACACATATACATCCATACACATATACATATACATCCATTTTAATCACAATTTAACATCCATTTTAATCTCAATTTAACATACATACACACATACACATATATATCCATACATAAATACACATATACATACACATATACATCCATACAAACATATACATACATTCTAATATATACACATACACATTCATACACAATTACACATATACATTCATACAAAATATACATATACATCCATTTTAATCTCAATTGAACATATATACACATATACATCCATACACAAATACACATATACATCCATAATATACATCCATACACACATCTATATCCATACACATCTATACACGTACAAATACACATATATATCCATACACATACACATATACATCCAACATAACTCTAATTTCAGATCCTAACCATTTTTAACACAAGAATTTTTTTAAAAAAATTAGTTATTACCTTTACAATGTAGTGGACTAGCGGTGGTGGTGACGACAAATGGCGGGGGTGGTGACGCGGCGGTGGAGCAGGTGGCGATGGGGGTGACTGCGCGCGGTGGTGGTGCGGTGGCGGTGGGGTGGCGGTTGGGTGTACGTGGAATCACGTTTACTGCGTGCGCTCGCGCGGTGGCTGATGGCCGTGGTGGTGACGGTGCGCGGTGGTGGTGCGGTGCCGGTGGACGGTGCGCGGTGGTGGTCCGGTGCCGGTGGACGGTGCGCGGTGGCGGTGCGGTGGCGGTTGGGTGGCGGTGGTGGGGGCGATACAAAGAAGATTTGGGCGTTTGGTGTGAAAATGGGGAACAGATCTGGAATCCCGTTTTCATAAACCGAATAACTTTTTTGCGGCGATATATCGTCGCAAAATGTTTTTTCCGGCGACACAGTTTTTTATTATATTTATTTTTTATATTTATTTTTTATATTTATTTTTAATTATTTTTTGCGACGAAAACCTTTTGCGACGAAATTATCGCCGCAAAAACTAAGGCGGGAAATTTTCCCACCAACTAAAAATTTCAGGAAAATTGTAAAAAACTTGAATATATTTTTTGCGACGAAACTGAATTGACGCAAAAGATAATATATTTTTAATCACATAAAATAAATTAAAAAACTTTTTTTGCGGCGATAATATCGTCGCAAAAAATAAATTTGACTAGAAAAGTCAAAAAGCTAATTATTTTTGTCGTTTAGTTAGTTTTTTGCGACGAATATCCTTTATCGCCGCAAAAAACTTAGTCGCAAAAAATCAATTTCCTTGTAGTGACTTCCCTTGAACAAAATCATGTAATTTTGGGTTCGAACCTCATACTTGTAAATTAATGGCATGTGAAATTTTAACGTTCATTGGTGTTTCTGTGTTCTTTCCAAGAGATGCTGAAAATCGTGCGATGCCAATTAAGACAAAGATCGAGTAAAAGTTAGCTTTGAACTTATTTGGACTCATTCAATAAACAAACAATTGAATTTTCTTGGCTTATATATGTAGCTCTCTGCGGAAGAAGGTATTAATCAACGACCACCACTGTCTTTTCCCCATTTTCATATTACAATATTTTATTATTTCTTGATTACAGGATTCGGCACTCTAAATTAAAATATTATTTACGTAAGAATTTGTGCTATAGCGATTGAATTCATATGAGACCTACCTCATATTATTTTCCAACTACTTTATGCATCATATTGATGCGCGTACATGTAAGGCTTATGTATGTATATGTACATATATATGGATACTCTGGTGGGGATCTTTATATATAATAAATGAAAAGAGATTTGACCACGTGACAAGATTTTAGAAAATACACTGCCACATGGCATCTTTACATCATACAATTGCCACGTGGCATTTTATTAGCAATATGCTTCTAAAAGGAAATGCTTAAATATCATTTAATTTCTAATTAAACAACTTCCAAAATTAGATTTTAAAAATTAATATTAGAAACGGAAATTTAAAAACCTTAAAATTCAAATTCAATATCCAATTCAATCTAATATTTTATCTAAAAATAACTAACTTAATTAGTTAAAATTTAAAACTAACAATTTGAGTATTCAAATGGAGCATAAGTAGTTCGTAATTTTAAATTCTAATAGTAACAATCAATCCAAGTATTTTGGATTAATAGTTTCAAAATTTGAGAATCTTCTATATTTTAACAATATTGTATAATATTTGTCTGCATTATATAACATAATACCATTATTTATTGTATATATATACAACAAATATTTTATGTTTACTGTTATTCCACTATCAAAGATATTTCAAAAATATATCAAATAACTATCAAATTAGCTTGCTCAACAGGACATTATCAGTATCAAAAGTAACTTTATTAAGAGATCTTGACATATCACGCTATGATTCGTATATGAAGACAAACAATGTATAATAATAAGGTAGAAACTTACTCTATTAGGTTTATTGTGATTGAGGATGAGATGTTATTTAACTAATAGAATTGTTATCTTATTCCTATAATATTTATTTTATAAAACATATTTGCTATATATCCTTAATTTTTTATATTTTTAATTATATAACACTACAATACATGAGAATATTCTAAATAGATGATTTATTAAATTTGAGAAGTTAGTCACTGAATATTGTTAAAGATTTATATACAATAAATTTTTAGATATTTATAAACATTAATATTGTTTTACTATGTATTTGATTTTTTTATTTAATTTACATGTATACATTTATTTTATCGACCTTCACATGCATAATATTACAAACTTATCAAGAATAACTGATAATTTATGTTTCTATTTATTTAAAAGAGTAAATTACATGGATGGTTCTTGTAGTTTGGTCAAAATTTTAGATTTGTTTCTTAAACTTTAAAATTTCAAACATAGTCCTAGATATTATATTTATCTTTAATCAATGGTCTTTATTTTGTTAGTTCAGTTACTAATGTTAAGCTTTTATTAAAATGACTATTTTACCTATAAAGATCATTAATGTAATTTACTTTTTATTTAGATAAAAATATTTTAAAAATGTTATTATTAGAATGTTCAGATTTTTAAATGTTTCTCTAAAAATTTTGATTTTTTAAATATATCTCTTAAAACTTTTTGATTTTTAAAGGTACTTTTTAAAAGCATTATCCTCTTTATTAAAATCATTTGATTTTTTAAATGTAATTTTTATAATTATCAATGTTCTAAATACTGTTTTTAAAACTATTTGTTTATTGAATGCTTAAAAAAATACTAAAAATGTCATTCGAAAATGAATTGTTTTTGAAAAAGATGTTTAAAATAGTGATTGTTTTTTTAAATATGATTTAAAAATAAATGGTTTCAGTAAAAATTCTTTAGAAAACAAATAGTTTTATAAAAACTTTTAAAATTTCAAACGGTTTTAAGAACAACATTTAAAAATGGACAGTTTAAACATGTTAAAAGCAAAAATTTTATAAATTATGTTATTATAAAATTTTTATTCATGTATTTAAAACGTATTTTATTATATAATAAACATATTAATAATAAAATAATAAAAATATTCAATAATAAAAACTTTGAAAAAACAAGAATATAAAGCTTTACTTAATAAAAATAATACTATAGTTTAAAAGGTAAATTAAATGGATAGCCGATGCGTGAGTAAAATGTCAATTTATAATTTTTAATATTATTAAATGTTGACTAACAGAACTTCAGAACATAGATGAAAAAGAAAAAAATTAGGAATCATATTAAAAAATATTAAACTTTAAGTACCAAATTCAAAATTTTAACATAACATAATGATCGTATGTGTAATTTACTCTATTTTAAATTTAAGTTTTCCACCCGTGTAACACACGGGTGGTTAAGCTAGTATAATATAGATGACAGAATTATTTATCTTACATGATATAGAAAGAGAGAGAGAGAGAGAGAGAGAGAGAGAGAGAGAGAGAGAGAGAGAGAGAGAGAGAGAGAGAGAGAGAGAGAGAGAGAGAGAGAGAGAGAGAGAGAGAGAGAGAGAGAGAGAGAGAGAGAGAGAGAGAGAGAGAGAGCATCTTTGAAAAAGATCTATCAACCTAGGGTTTCAAAGTTGTCAATGGTATGTTTGTCTAAAGTCTATGAAAGCATTTATTGATCTTCAGAATTTGATCAGGGTTCTTTCTTAAAATGGAAGGATGTGATTATGGAATTTGGGAGGAAACCTAGCTAATAAATCTGTGTTCAATGTTAGTAGGGTTACTTGCTTGAAGAATGATTGTTACACTAAGAGAGTGCTATTACAGACAAAAGGAGATCAAAGAAAGATCAAGTAGTTAAGCATGGCCAGAAGTGAAGAAACCAAGTGCTCGAAAACAAGTATAGATTCATACCCGAATGAGGAGGTTGAAGAAGAAAGTGAGTCCAAAGAAGTTGTGGAGTGGAAAGATGGAGGGAGTTCAAGCAACAGCACGGTAGAAGAGAGCGAGAAGAAGCCATCTGTTCGGCCCTATGTCCGATCCAAGATGCCTAGACTCCGGTGGACGAATGATCTGCATCTTAGATTTGTTCAGGCAGTTGAAAGGCTTGGTGGACAAGATAGTAAGTGATAATGATACACGGCTTTTTGTGTTTTTCAAACTTGGTTTTGAGCTTCTATACCATTAACGACTTTTGTGTGATGCTTTTCACTTCCATTTTTTGCAGAAGCAACTCCAAAATTGGTTCTTCAATTGATGAATGTCAAAGGACTTCACATAGCTCATGTCAAAAGTCATCTACAGGTTCTTCCACTGCTAATACATAATAAGAATGCTAAACTAAAGATCCTTTTATATCGATCTGTAATTATAAAATAAAAAAAAGGATTTTGATTTACTCTCTTCTGGTTGTGTATTTCATCAGATGTATAGAAGCAAGAAATTCGATGACCCAAACCAATTAGGTCTGATAACTACTGATTGTTTTAACCCTACTAGTCAATGACTTTGGCTTCATATCTCTCTTCTTTTCTGTTGTCTGATTCATGTAGTCTTTTCTGTATTGCAGTACCAAATCCAAGGATTGAAGTGGAGATCCTAATATTATAACTTAAGTCAACTACAAATGCTTCAATGCTACAACCGAACATGTGATTCAACGTTCAGGTATAACAGATTTGAACTTGCTAAGGAAAGAAAAACACTATAAAAGGTTAAAGATATGTATAAAAAGCTTTTATTCTTGTAGTATATATAAGAACTGCACCTTTAGATCTCAATTTTTCTTCTTTTCATCGCTCTTGAAAGTTGAATAATTGTATGGTTTTTTTGCTTTTAATTAAAGATATCAAGATACATCACCCTACCATCATGATTGGATGCATAATGCTTTAAAGGAGCATTGTTCATTTGAAAAGACAAAACCAAGATTTTATAACACGACCGCTGATAGAATTTTGGCATTAAATCGCGTGGGACAAACAAGTCGCAGTCTCCAACCTAATCATATGCCACCAAGTGAACAAACTTCATGCCGAATCCATGAAGTTAGTGATAAATTTAGATCAAGAATGAGTGAGAAGAAGGAGATGTTGCAAGGGCTAAACCATAAGCTGCCAAACAGCCCCTTAAATCTCAATCCCTTCAAGGTTCAAGAACATCAACATGTCGTGATAGATTTGGAATGTACAAGTCTCGAGAGTAATAAAGGAACAAAGAGGAAGGCTTCTGATCTGAATCTTGATCTAAATCTATCTCTTGAGGTCTGCTCTCGATATCCTGAAAGTCCAAAAGCTTTGGAAGTTGATAATGGTGGAGAAGAAGACGACGGTAATTTGTCATTGTCATTGTACTCGCCCTCCCTCTCAAGAATTAGAAACAAGTTAATAAGAGAAGATGATGGTTGTAATGATCAGAAAGCAAAAAGGGCAAGTACTCTGGATCTGACTATATGAATGAGACAAAATTCTAAGTGAGATCTTGAGGTACTTGTTCTAGACTATATATGCATTTGTGGTTTTGTTTCTTTTTCGTTCCATAATCTTTCTGAAGCTGAAAGAAAACCATATGGGTATTGATCTTGTTTTATTGTTTGTCATACTATGATCTCTACTTGTTTGCTACTATGGCTACATATTTGGCTTTAGACCTAATAATTGTAAGCATTTAGATTCCCACATATATACAAAAGATTGATTAGTTTTTCCCTAGCATTTTGTTTTTGTTGTTATAAACAAACAATCAATATGGTAAAAAGGGAAAAACAATCCTTCCATCTTGTAAGAATAGCTGTCTTCAGAATAAAAACACCAAATAAAAGGTCTTATTTTAGCATTCAAATATCCATACCAAATAAAACAAAGTCCACAAGTGTTTCGTTGAAGAGCAGAAAATGTATATATATATATATATATATATATATATATATATATATATATATATATATATATACATACATATATATATATATATACATACATACATATATATATATATATACATACATACATACATATATATATATACATACATACATATATATGTGTGTGTATATATATATATATATATATATATATATATATATATATATATATATATATATATATATACATACATATATATATATATACATACATATATATATACATATATATATATATATACATATATATATACATGTATATATATACATATATATATATACACATATATACATATATACGTATATATATATAAATATATACACATATATATATATATATATATATATATATATATTTCAAACTTTTGAATGAAAAAGAGATGTATACCATATTTGGATCATTTTTTTAGCAATATACGTTGTATAGTTGCAAGACGAAGCTAGCTTTTCTACATCTACCAGAAAGCCAAATGAAAGAAGTTAATCACTAAAATACTGAATTTTGGGATTTAAGCTAGGTCATCGCGCAACATGTTATTGTTAAGGATTACGTATTTGTGCAATATAATCTGTTTTGTCACTTCTATGTTATGCATGCAAGTGAAACATACATAACTGTTAAGGTTCTCTGTCTTTTAAATTCATATAATATATGTGGAGACATTTCTCCTATTCTGTACTAGTATAATTATGATGTATCTCCTTCAAACATAGTTTACTTCTTGAGCTCTCTTGAACTTGTTGAAGTGTCTTTTTGATGAAAAAGCTTCATTTACAAAAGAAAACTACACTTTCCTTCTCTATCTTGTACTTGCAAGATCAAGAAGCCATGAGTAGATCTGGTTCTTTATGTTGTCTTTTATAATATGTTACGAATTAGTGATGCTATGGGAAATATTTGTCTTGTCTCTAAAAAGAATGTGTCACGTACATGTGATTACTGGAAAACAGCGCGTTGTTAGTTAATAGCATCCCTAGGTAAGAGAGATATTCCTACATATTGCATGGATTTCATAAAACAACTACATCAACCCCTCTCATGTGACTATGTGGGAAAGATTCCATTAATTTTTCCACATAAAAATTATACTTTAATGACAAAATTGCGAGTTTGTGTGGTCATACAAGAATCCTTTGCTTTCTTATCCAGCTAAAATAAATATCTACTCTAAAAATTAGTTTTAGTAAACATATGTATTACCCGAAATAAATAAATAAAATATTAATTAGAAAAAAAAACTTATTAATTATAAAACGATATTATAAAATAAGATATAATTAAAATTACATATAAGTACTACTATGGCTAGATCTTATCCAAAAGTAAACACGAAATAGAATGGATTAATATAAATGAAGGTAAAAAATATTTCTAGGAGGATTCTTTGTCTTTCTAGTCTTCGACACAAGAAGAAGGTGTGAAAAATCCTATCAACTTTTTAATCTTCTATTTTTAAACTTTTTTTATTTTAAAATAAATAAACATTTTGTTTCCAAACAAACGCTTTAAGAAATGTCATTTTTAAGAACTTTTTTATTATAACTATCAATTTTAATTATTTTTTGTTTCTACAAATTTTAATTTAAAACAACAATTTCATATTTTTAGAAAACGTTTGATGTTCTGGAAAAAATTATTAATTTATAAAAAAATTATTTAGAAATAATATTAATAAAAAGATCTTTTTTAATTTATTAATATTAACTAATGTGATATTAATTAAAGAGAGAAGCGAAATTTTTTGTTGAGGGTGAAAATGATGATGTCATGTTTCCATCATAGTTATCATTTAATTAGACTAGGAAGATGTTTATGTGACACTGTAACACCCGGAAGTTTGACTTTCTGGAGTGATATGCGACTGAGTCTCAATCGCATGGAATTCATGCGATTGGAGGCCCAATCCCATGACGCAGGGACGAATGAATGACCATGCGCATAGAGCTCATGCGACTGGAGGTCCAGTCGCATGGTGTTCGTGCGATCGAAAGTCCAGTCGCATGGACGACGGGCGACTGAGATGTAACTATAAAAGAGGGGCAGCCCTCTTCTTCCCCACACTTACACATTTCAGTCGGGAAGGAGAGCAAAAAGAGAGAGGGCAGAGAAAGAAGAGAAAGAAAGAGAGAAAGTGGTGATCCGGGTTCGAGATTTGTCGAGTGGCTAGTCAAATCGTAGCTCTTCATCTTCTCCTCGATTATGTGAGTTCTAGGACCCCTATTTTACATGTTTTCAACTGATTTGGGGCTGGAGCACATAGAAAACCCGTTTTTGAAATATGTGTGTTTGACCCATTTGGGTGTGAATATGCATAATGTGTTTAGAGTGCGATTTTGGACTTGTTTATGCTTGTTTGTTGCCATACTATGTTTCCCTAAGGTTTAGGAGGGCTAATTTGGGCTGGAAATGAGTTTAGAGGGGTTTGAAGGCCGTAGGTTGCGGCTGCTGTTCGTGATGAACTCCAGTCACTGCCCAGTTAGGGCTAGGCGACTGAAGGGCCAGTCGCACAACTAAGGAAAGACTGATGTTCAATCGTACGATTGAGGCTCAGACGCACGACTCGGGCTCAGTCGCACGACAGACCATGCGATTGAGGGATTCAGTCGCATAGGTCCATTCGCATAGTAGTTCAGTCGCATGATGAGGGTTAGTCGCCTAGTAGTCCATTCGTATAGTGTTCATTCTCAGGATAGGAGGTCCATTCGTACGAATATATGCCCATTCGCATAGTTGTCCAATCACAAGGTTCAGTCGCATGAAGGCCATGCAACTGGAGTATGTTCAATCGCCCAAATAGGGCTGATGTGATTGAGGGGAGACATGTATGTAGCATGTATGCATGATAAGTATGATGTGGCCTTATATGATGGTAATTACTGATGAATTGTAAATATTGATGTCCTTGATTTGATGCATGTTTATCTTTCCACAGTTTACGTGTTATCATTAATAAATGAAACGAGAGTATTACGGAAAGTAAAGTGAAAGAGTATAAAGAAAGAGAAGGAACATAAATAAAGTTAACAAGGCTTGCAAGCTTATAGGAGGTACACGACTGTGTGTCGTTAGCTCAACTGTGTTGCGGGCTAGCTACCCATTGATGCACACAGGGTATCAATGAGATTGGTAGGACCTTTGTAGCATGCCCCGGGTGTATGGGTCGGCCTTGTACACAGTACACATAGCCCTTTCGAGGGATATAGTTGACCCTTCGGGGGATACACATAGCCCTTTCGAGGGATACAGTTACCATTTCGAGCGATATAGTTTACCCTTTTGAGGGATACAGTCACCCTTTCGAGGGATATAGATGGCCCGACATCCATTTTCCATCGCACATATAGTTGAGGTATTACTCGCTGGTCCATACAGAAAGTGAAACATAAAGATAAAGTTTACAGACAAGGCATACAGTACAGAGAACGAACGTTATTTGTTCATACAGTTGATGCGTGCTCGCATATACAGTACAGTATTGTATTTACATAAAAGAGTATTTTTATATACTATTTACAGAAAGTGTTTTACCACATATAAAACTAGAAGTCACTCAGCAACGCTGACTTTTTATGTGTTTCCAGTTGGCAGGTAAGGTTGCTGAGGATGGCACGAGGCGGCTACTCAGCTCTTTTGGGATGGCATTCTCCTTTTGATAATGCTGCCACGCAATATGTTGTGGGCCCATAAGGCACGCAATACATTATGTTGCATGCAGGTGAAAGATTTCCTGAAGATCCTGATAAACAGGATTATTTAAGAAATCTTCTTCATGATGAAAATTTTTTATATTTTTATACTAGAGGTCATTGTATATGACCCTATGATTGTTGAGGATTCACATAACGGGATTACTTAAGAAATCCTCGGTTTCACATGCTTTAGCAGCAATCATAGTAAAAGTTAGGCATTGTAAAGAAGGCTTGTATTTTATATTTAAATCACGATGTAATGCATTGTAAAAGCTTTTATGATGAAATGAGAATGACCCCTTTTTATCAATTCTGCTGCATTATTTTACTTAGTAAATGTAAACTATCAATGAATGACCAACTGTGAGGTACCGGGAACGGGGCCTTACAAGTTGGTATCAGAGTCAAAGTTTAAGTGAAATGGGTAAATTTTCAAAATAAACCTAAACTTAAAATGAAAATGGGACAAAAGGGGGAAGAATGTCATCTGAGTAGCTGCGTGCCATCAGGTATTTTCTTAAAGATTAACTGGTATTATGTGCTCGGGGTGCATGCTACTGTAATTAGGGATTTTTACTTGACATAAACTGAGTGAATGACCGTGTTGGTGTTTGAATCTTTCAGTGTGATAGAGAATGGCTGGGGGTAGATCTTCCAAAGCTTCCCGGGGTGGAGGTGGTGGCGGACGTGGTGCTGAACCGCGAGCCACAAGAGGAAGACCTAGGGTAGAGAAAGTGGTTCATGAGGAAACCGAGACCCCTCATCAGGAGGGAGTAGACGAGAGCGCCAATTTGAGAGCCTCGGTAAAAGAGGCAGTGGTTGAAGAGGTACATCAGGTCATGCAGACGATCTTACCGTCTGTGGTGACCGAAGTGATTAATGTTGTCAGGGAAGGTGAAAGAAAAGAGAGGAACAGGTCCTCAGGAAGACAGGAGCAATCAGGACCGGGAACGGTTCTTTCTGATGAAGAAGAGGAAGAGGAGGAGGAGTCGGTGCATGAAACAGCACGAGGCTGTAACTATGGGCGTTTATGAGGTGCAAGCCCCTAACTTTTGATGATAATGGCAATGCTGCGGCTGCTCATCGATGGGTGAGAGAAATGGAGGGCGTCCTCGATATCAGTGAGTGCCGGGAGGACCAAAAAGTGAAGTTCGCTACCCATTCTTTCACGGATCCGGCTTTATGCTGGTGGGACAATATAGTCCAAGCCGAGGGTAGCAGGGCGATCGGGAGAATGAGGTGGCCGGAACTGAAGAAGCTAGTGATCGAGGAGTTTTGTCCTCACCGGGAAATGGACAAGGTTGAAAGGGAGTTCTTGCGGCTGGAAGCAGGAAATATGACCCACCAACAATATACTACGAAGTTTAACGAGATGGCACGTCTGGTACCGGATCAGGTGACGCCTCTGTCCTGAAAGATTAAGAGGTATGTTCAGGGGTTGCCGACGGATATTCGCAGGCATATGATCGCCACCTGACCTAGCACCTTCAGGTCGGCGGTGGACTTGGCAGGGAGGCTGTAAGATGAGCGGACTTTTGTGAAGGTGGCAGAGGGCGATAAAAGAAGCGGTGGTGATCGAAACTGAAAAGGGAAGAGGTCCGGTCGGGGTGATGCCTCGACGAGTAATAAGAAGACGCGGGTGGATGACCACCAGGTGATCATGTCAGGTTCAGGAATAAAAACGTATGGTAAATGCGGGAGAGAACACAGTAGGGAATGCAGACTGGGGATGAACGTATGCTTCAGGTGTGGTCAGCCTGGCCATATCGCTAGAGACTGTAAGAAGCCTAGGGCAGAAGCTTCAGGGGTGAAGAAGACAGGGGGTGAGGGACAGAGGGCGAGCGCAAGGGCATTCACTATGACACAAGAGGAGGCTAGGACGGACCCTGATGTTGTGTCTGGTACGTTTCTGGTGAACCAAACTTTAGCCTCTGTATTATTTGATTCGGGTGCCAGTAGGAGTTTTATTTCTGCTGCTTTCTGTGCCAAACTGCCTGTTAATAGTAGACGTGTGGATGTACCGTTCGATGTAGAAACTGCGATAGGTAAGTCTACCAGGATTTTCGAGGCGATAGAGGGTTGTGATGTCGAGTTAGAGGGCCACAAATTTCCGGTTAGACCGTTTGCGATAACTTTAGGTGGTTTTGATTTGGTGCTTGGAATGGATTGGTTGGCGGACTTTGAGGCGAACATTGTGTGTCGCAAGAAGATGATTTATTTGACAGCGCCCGACGGTAGTTCAGTGACGGTTTACGGCGATCGGGTTACTACGATTCCGAAAGTGATTTCAATGGCGGTGGCAGGGAAATGTATGAGGCGTGGATGTAGCGCCTTCTTATGTTATGTAAAGGATGTAGAAACGCCAACACCACAACTGTCCGATGTTCCAGTGGTGTGTGATTTTCCAGACGTGTTCCCGGACGACTTATCGGGATTGCCACCTGACAGAGAGATCGAGTTCCAGATTGATCTGATACCGGGTGCTCAACCTGTCACCATGGCACCGTATCGATTGGCTCCGACAGAAATGAAAGAGTTGATGGAGCAGTTGCAAGAGTTGTTGGATAAGGGGTTTATTAGACCGAGTATCTTACCTTGGGGTGCTCTGGTCCTGTTCGTGAAGAAGAAAGACGGTAGCATGAGAATGTGTATAGATTACCGTGAGTTAAATAAGCTGACGGTAAAGAACAGATACCCCTTGCCGAGGATCGACGACCTGTTTGATCAATTTCAGGGTGCCAGTTGGTTCTCAAGGATAGATCTTCGATCGGGCTACCATCAATTGAAAGTGAAAGAGCAGGATGTCCCTAAAACAGCTTTTCGTACGCGCTACGGTCATTACGAGTTCCTTGTCATGTCTTTTGGTTTGACCAATGCGCCAGCTGCTTTTATGGATTTGATGAACCGAGTGTGTCGGGCAATGTTGGATAAATCAGTGATTGTATTTATTGACGATATCCTGATTTATTCGAGGAGTGAAACGGAGCATGTCGGTCACATTCGAGAAGTATTAGAGACGTTGAAAAGGGAGAAATTGTACGCCAAGTTCTCCAAGTGCGCATTTTGGTTGTGTGAAGTTCAGTTCTTGGGTCACATGATTAATCCGGAGGGAATTATGGTCGATCTGGCAAAGGTGGAAGCAGTAATGCAATGGAAGTCTCCAAAGACGTCATCCGAGATCCGTAGTTTCTTGGGTTTGGCGGGCTACTACAGAAGATTCATTCAAGACTTCTCCAACATTGCTTCTCCACTGACCAAGTTGACTCGGAAGGATGTGAAGTTTGTATGGGGTCAAGCTCAAGAGAAGGCGTTTGAAGAATTAAAGGCGAGGTTGACCCAAGCTCCTGTTCTGTCATTACCCGATAGAAGCGAAGACTTGGTGGTTTATTCTGATGCTTCCTACTCAGGGTTGGGATGTGTATTAATGCAAAGGGGAAGGGTGATAGCCTATGCATCCCGACAGCTGAAAGTTCATGAGGTTAATTACCCTACTCATGACTTGGAGCTAGCAGCGTGGTCTTTGCATTGAAGATTTGGAGGCACTATCTCTACGGGATGAAGTGCACCATCTTTACCGACCACAAGAGCTTGAAGTACTTCTTCGAGCAAAAAGATTTGAATATGAGGCAGAGGCGATGGTTGGAACTTATAAAGGACTATGATTGTGAAATCCACTATCATTCGGGCAAAGCCAACGTGGCGGCGGACGCCCTTAGTCGAAAGTAGAGGCCCGAGCCAATTCGGGTGAAGGCGTACCAAATGATCATGACCTCTGACATGATGAAACAAGTGAAAGAGTTCCAAGATGAGGCATTGAAAGAAGATCATCTGAACTCTGAAAGAATGAGAGGTCTGGTTGCGGAGATGGGTGAAAACACGATGGGTGTTAGAACCCGGTTTGGGCGTATGTGGATTCCTCGTCTTGGGGATCTGCGAATGAGGATTATGGATGAAGCTCACAAGACTCGGTACTCCATTCATCCCGGTGCTACCAAGATGTACCAAGACATGAAGAAAGATTATTGGTGGCCGGGTATGAAACGTGACGTGGTGGAGTATGTGAGTAAGTGCCTTACTTGTCTGCAAGTGAAGGCCGAGCATCAGAAGCCGTATGGAAAGATTCAACCTTTGGATATACCAGAATGGAAGTGGGAGCATGTCACCATGGATTTCATTATAAAGCTGCCACGTACCCCGAGAGGGTACGATACTATATGGGTGATTGTGGATCGTCTGACGAAGAGTGCTCACTTCCTGCCGATGCGCGAGACATATTCATCCGAAAGGTTGGCTGATCTTTACATTAAGGAGATTGTGACTCGTCATGGTGTACCGGTGTCGATTGTGTCAGATCGCGACACCCGGTTTACCTCCAAATTCTAGAAGAAAATTTCATGATGCTATGGGGACGAGATTACATATTAGCACTGCCTATCACCCTCAAACTGATGGTCAGTCGGAAAGGACCATTCAGAGCTCAGAGGACATGCTCCGGGCATGTGTTATTGACTTTGGGGGAAGCTGGGATGACCACTTGCCGTTAGCTGAATTCTCATACAATAACAGCTATCATGCCAGTATTGGCATGCCACCCTATGAGATGCTATACGGTAGGAGATGCAAGACGCCCGTTTGCTGGGGTGATATTGGTCGAAAGGAATTAGGGAGCGTCGAAGTGATCGAGGCTACGACTGAGAAGCTTGAAAGGATCAAGGCCTACATGAAGGCAGCCAAGGACAGACAGAAGTCGTACGCTGACAAACGACGCAGGCCGATTGAGTTCCAGGTGGGAGATCGGGTTATGTTGAAGGTCTCACCTTGGATTGGTATCATTCGGTTCAGAAAGAGGGGCAAGTTAAGCCCGAGGTATATAGGCCCTTTCCGAATCATTGCTCGAGTAGGAGAGGTGGCCTATAGATTGGACCTACCAGATGAGCTAAGTGGAATTCACCCGACCTTCCACGTATCTCATCTGAGAAAATGTTTGGCCGATGAGAATTGATCATTCCACTGGAAGATATTGAAGTAGACGACCGGCTCAACTATGTGGAACAACCAGTGGCGATCATCGATAGAAAAGAGAAGCGGCTTAGAAATAAAGTGGTTCCTCTTGTGCTTGTACAGTGGCGGCACAGGAAGGGATCCGAATCAACGTGGGAAACTGAAGAAGAAATGAGGCAACATTACCCACGATTGTTCGAAGAATAACAGGTTTCGGGGACGAAACCTAAATAAGGGGGTGGACTTGTAACACCCTGAAGTTTGACTTTCTGGAGTGATATGCGATTGAGTCTCAATCACATGGAATTCATGCGATTGGAGACCCAATCGCATGACGCAGGGACGAATGAAGGACCATGCGCATGGAGCTCATGCGACTGGAGGTCCAGTCGCATGGTGTTCGTGCGATCGAAAGTCCAGTCGCATGGACGACGGGCGACTGAGCTGTAACTATAAAAGAGGGGCAGCCCTCTTCTTCCCCACACTTACGCATTTCAGTCGGGAAGGAGAGCAAAAAGAGAGAGGGCAGAGAAAGAAGAGAAAGAAAGAGAGAAAGTGGTGATCCGGGTTCGAGTTTTGTCTAGTGGCTAGTCAAATCATAGCTCTTCATCTTCTCCTCGATTATTTGAGTTCTAGGACCCCTATTTTACATATTTTCAACTGATTTGGGGCTGGAGCACATAGAAAACCCGTTTTTGAAATATGTGTGTTTGACCCATTTGGGTGTGATTATGCATAATGTGTTTAGAGTGCGATTTTGGACTTGTTTATTCTTGTTTGTTGCCATAGTATGTTTCCTTAAGGTTTAGGAGGGCTAATTTGGGCTGGAAATGAGTTTAGAGGGGTTTGAAGGCCGTAGGTCACGGCTGCTGTTCGTGATGAACTCCAGTCGCTGCCCAGTTAGGGCTAGGCGACTGAAGGGCCAGTCGCACGACTGAGGAAACACTGATGTTCAATTGTACGATTGAGGCTCAGACGCACGACTGGGGCTCAGTCGCACGACAGACCATGCGATTGAGGGATTCAGTCGCATAGGTCCATTTGCATAGTAGTTCAGTCGCATGACTGAGGGTTAGTCGCCTAGTAGTCCATTTGTATAGTGTTCATTCGCAAGATAGGAGGTCCATTTGTACGAATGTATGCCCATTCGCATAGTTGTCCAATCGCAAGGTTCAGTCGCATGAAGGCCATGCGACTGGAGTATGTTCAATCGCCCAAATAGGGCTGATGTGATTGAGGAGAGACGTGTATGTAGCACGTATGCATGATAAGTATGATGTGGCCTTATATGATGGTAATTACTGATGAATTGTAAATATTGATGTTCCTTGATTTGATGCATGTTTATCTTTCCACAGTTTTACGTGTTATCATTAATAAATGAAACGAGAGTATTATGTAAAGTAAAGTGAAAGAGTAATAAAGAAAGAGAAGGAACATTAATAAAGTTAACAAGTCTTGCAAGCTTATAGGAGGTACACGACTGTGTGTCGTTAGCTCAACTGTGTTGCGGGCTAGCTACCCATTGATGCACACAGGGTCAATCAATTGAGATTGGCAGGACATTTGTAGCGTGCCCCGGGTGTATGGGTCCGCCTTGTACACAGTACACATAGCCCTTTCGAGGGATACAGTTAACCCTTCGGGGGATACACATAGCCCTTTCGAGGGATACAGTTACCCTTTCGAGGGATATAGTTTACCCTTTTGAGGGATACAGTCACCCTTTCGAGGGATATAGATGGCCTGACATCCGTTTTCCATTGCTCATATAGTTGGGGTATTGCTCACTGGTCCATACAGAAAGTGAAACGTAAAGATAAAGTTTACAGACAAGGCATACAGTACAGAGAACGAACGTTATTTGTTCATACAGTTGATGCGTGCTCGCATATACAGTACAGTATTGTATTTTACAGAAAAGAGTATTTTTATATACTATTTACAGAAAGTGTTTTACCACATATAAAACTAGAACTCACTCAGCAACGCTGACTTTTATGTGTTTCCAGTTGGCAGGTAAGGTTGCTGAGGATGGCACGAGGCGGCTACTCAGCTCTTTTGGGATGGCATTCTCCTTTTGATAATGCTGCAACGCAATGTGTTGTGGGCCCATAAGGCACACAATACATTATGTTGCATGCAGGTGCAAGATTTCTTGAAGATCCTGATAAACATGATTATTTAAGAAATCTTCTTCATGATGAAATTTTTTATATTTTTAGACTAGAGGTCACTGTATATGACCCTATGATTGTTGAGGATTCACATAAACGGGATTACTTAAGAAATCCTCGGTTTCACATGCTTCAGCAGCAATCATAGTAAAAGTTAGGCATTGTAAAGAAGGCTTGTATTTTGTATTTAAATCACGATGTAATGCATTGTAAAAGCTTTTATGATGAAATGAGAATGATCCCTTTTTATCAATTCCGCTGCATTATTTTACTTAGTAAATGTAAACTATCAATGAATGACCAACTGTGAGGTGCCTGGGAACGGGGCCTTAGAGACACATGCTATTTTTCTACCCCCCCACCTAGACTCCACCTACTTATTGTATATGTGTCATTAACATAATCAAAATTAACCGTTTAATAATGATTAAATGCTACTTATTTATGTACTTTTCAAATTATAAAACATATTGTTTGATAATTTAGAAACATAATTCTTTTTATCATAGGATTATTTTTTAAAAATAAATTTTTATGAAATATGAAGTTTTTAATGCGAAGGATTTTTTAAAAAATGACATGTTTTAAAAAAGGTATTCTAAAAAAATTTAAAGTGCTTAATAAAACAATTTTTTAAAAACAAAAGTTTATTAAAAATGAAATTTGAAAAAATATTATTATTGTTTTATTACATAAATTAACTAATATACATAATTTTAATAATATTTTATCCCATAAATTAGTTTTTAATTTTTAATATTAATAATGGAGATTTACATATTTCTCCCTACAAACTTCATCAATTACATTTATACCCAACTTAAAATTTTAATCATATATATCCCCTTGTAAAACTTAGTTAATTATGTATATACCCAAATTAAAAGTTTAATTACATAAATCCCGTTCTAAAACTTAGTTAATTACATATATACCTAAATTAAATGTTTAATTACATATATCCATTTTGATAAACATAGATATTATATATTTATCCATTTAATTATTTTTTTAAAATAACATGTATAATTAATATTTTACATTTATTTCTATTAAACTATAAAATTATGTTTTTTTCTTTAACTAACTTTTTGAGTTTTAAATATATACTAAAATTTTTATACTAACGTTTTTTATGTTTTTTACCTTTGATGCTAATTTTCTGGTTCCTGTACGAGACACTTACAGTCTCGTTATGCAACATGATCCGGACACATAAATTTATGTTGCATCATGAGACTGAAGGTGTCTCGTACAATTACCGGAAACAAATTGACATAAAATAGTAAAAACCAAAAATAACATAAAAAATGTTAGTATAAAAATATTAATAAATAATAAAAACTTGAACAGCAAGTAATGAAGAAAAACATAATTTCATAGTTTAATAAAAATAAGAGTAAAATAGTAATTATAAAAGTTATTTTTAGTAAAAATAATAAAATGGGTAAATATGCAATATTTATGTTTAATAAAATGGATATATGCAACTAAACTTTTAGTTTGAGTATATATGTAATTAACTAAATTTTAGAAGGGGATACATGTAATTAAACTTTTAATTTGAGTATATTTATAATTACTAACTTTTATAAGTAGATATATGTAATTAAAAGCTTAAGTTGAGAATATATGTAATTGATGAAGTTTATAGGGGGTATATATGTAATTAACCCTAAGAGCTATTAATATAATATTTTTATTCAATCTGTATATTACACAGATTTCTAAACTAGTTGTTATAATTTCAAAAAACAAAATCTAAATCTAATATATGTTAATAAAACTATTGACTCTATTGTAATAATCAAAAATATTATTAAGAGTAAATTACACTTTTGTTTACTATGGTTGTGCCACACCCCGGGCGCAGTGGGGCGGGACATAACGATTAGTAAACAACAACAAAACGCAGTGGAAAACCAAACACTTTATTACATAACATCTTATAAAATTTACACTAGGATATTTTCTTGATTCCAATACACGAAGTACCCTAATCCAATCTAATGGTATCATTATTAGGCTCTTGATCCAACAATACTTGAGTCTTTTGAATCTAAGGCTTCTATGCTCGACTTTTACCTTCTACAACTACCCTCAACTCTTGCTTTAGCTTTAGATCTCTTCTATGGCTCATCTAATTCTTTTGTTGTACCTGAAAGACATGCTCAAAAGATTTTTGTGTCAACATAAAGTTATTGAGTTCAAGTGATTAAAATTTAAAAACAAAAGGTACTCTTAGAGTCCATATATTTAAAGTTTTGTATCAAATATCACTGTTGTGGGGTTTGTACTGGTTAACCCCGAAGGGAGAACTGAGCCTCAAACAGTGGACCATACCTGCCGGATATTCACCATAGTATCTTATCAAAACCTGTCACATGCCACAAACGACCCCACAGGATCTCAGTGGGACACCCTTCCTACGTGGAAGGCACTGTGTGTGGGGGATTCCCCAAGTAAATATACCCATATAAAACAAGCGGTTTACAAAAGAATTAATGATTATGATACAAGTATAAGCATGTATCAACATTATCCACAACATATAAGCATCATAAAATAGCACAGTAATAATTTCAGTTCAAACAGAGCATGCTTCATCCCAAAACAGTAGTAAAAAGGGATCGCCAGAACTAACCTGGTATCCTTATATAGATTCTAAGCTCGACATAGAGTGAAGGGCTCCAACAATGCAAATCCTGATTTGTAGATATAAGATTTGTGTTTAGCATTAGCACGATGTTATCACATGCGTGCTGTTGAGCTCTTTACTTAACTTAACGTTGGTGATGAGTATGATTGTAGTATCTTAGCTTTTTGTACAAGTATTGGTTGTCAGGTACTAATTTGTGCATATTAGACTAATCCATGTTCTTATCCGAATATGGATTCTTAGTACAATGATTGTAGCAATAATCGGTTGTTATTGGAGATTGCAATCTTTATAGATGATTATCTTTGTTGAAATTAGCAATCTATAATATAATGTTCCGAATAATGTATTAGATGTTTCAATAATATTTATATTGTTTATGCTTTTATCCTAGCATTAAATTGATTTTTGCAGAATAATACAATTATCGATAATTGTTGTCGTTATATTGACCGAGGGATGATACTAATAATATTTATGCCATTTGGTTCATACCAGTCATAATAAGATGATCGACTATAAGTAATAATAAGATGATGGATCATTATAGTATCTATAGGTCTTTTGTCTTAAATAAATACGTGTAGATGTCGGTTTACCTAAGTATCTATTGTGTGTATATGCACGATCGTATTTGTATGTATTTTACATCTCGAAATCTTGTAAGGATTTCGTGTGACATGAGATCAACTGAGTTGTATCATCATTAACATGTTATAATCATTCTTATATCGTAATGATACATATATTTTTATCTAGGTCGGTTTCTGATAACTATCCTTGCTATTTGAGTCTCATGTCTGAACTAAGCAATTTAAATCAAATAATTATATCAAGTGACATTCATCTTTATTATGTAATTTATGAATTTTACAATTAGAGCTCAAGTGACATGCATGTAAATTATAATTAGATTTCAAATGTGTAGCGCGTGCGATTATACCTTTCACTCGGTTCACGTTCGCTAACCCATTCATATTGCTGTTGATCTCATCATGTTCTTGTTGTTGACTACCCATTGGCCTCAGTTGACCATGCTTGACCGACACCTGACATGCTACCTTATCATTCTAACGCAAGAACTACCATTATCAACTACAACAACCATCGTCAACACCACTGATCATCACCACTATACCATCACCTAAACACCATCGTAACCATGATTTTCGCTACCAACCTAACGGAGTTTTAGGCCATCATCATAGAAACAAAACTCACCACCCAAACTTGATAACCCAAACCAACAACCATAATCACATCTATCTCTACCATCTCCACAATCACCGTGCATCACCATCACTAGCCTTTACCAACATCACCACCTTCGGTTTACACCTCCATCACTAAAACACTCACCATTACCGTCGCTACTGACCCCTATCACAACCCTACCACGGCTGCCTCACTATCACCACCATCATAACAGCCACCTCCCTCAACATCGGAACCCAACAACCACTATCATTATTTTCATCCCCATCAGCCCATCACCTATTGTCTCAACCTTTATCAACAACCACTAAACAGCACCATCACCACGACCAACAACAACCACAACCATAATCACAGCCAATAATCAACACCCACTAACATCACCACTATCACCGAGCCTCACACCACCATCATAGCCACAACTATCAACAACAACCAACAACCCCAACATCGCAGCCATCACCGGGGTTTTACCATCCTTACCACCACCGTTAACAGTCACCACCCACAACCGACACCATCACTACCGCAACACCACTGTAGTATCGCCACCTGAGCCACACCATCAACATCGCGATCACAACCACGACCAACCTCCACAACCACGACAACCATGACCATGACCACCGCAGACAACCCCTGGTCGCCACAGCACCTCTTTCGGGATGGAAATACCAACCCAGCTAGCAAACAACCACAATCATCGACCTCCTTCGACGCGACAACCGTGAACCATCATCATCACCACCTCCAAACCGACCTGCAACCGTCACTTCCGCCTTCGATTCTCGTCACTTTCTTGCATTTTAGGAGAAATCAAAGCCACCATCGTGATTGGGGCGTCGAGGAGAGTTCGGTAAGGTATGGCACTTGCCACCACTCGCCGGAGGCCATCGCCGATGGCCGGAAACCGGTCGTAGTTTGAATTGAGGGGGGGGTGGGTTGCGGCTGCCCCTCTCTTTCTCTCTCTAAAATGTTTTGAAAACCCTAAGATGGAGAAATATGTGCTTATATAGTGGGGTTAAGGAAATAGGTTCGTTAATGGGTTAGTTCACGTTGTGTTCGAAACCATCTCTCATAACTTTTAAGTTTCGTTTCATAATAGTTGTAAATATTAAATGTAATAAATATTCAAGAATATTTACTTATTATTACTATTATTATTATTTATTTATTCTTTTTTTTGTTATAAATTATCTTGTGACTAAACAAATTAGAAAACGTTAAAAGGGTGTTTTTAATGCATTTAACCGTTTTATAGTTTGAACATTCATTTGTAAGTTTACAGAGGTTCACGCTATGACTTGTTAAACTTATCTTTAACTTTCACGCTTAGAATTACCAAATCGGGCTTCAAAGAGCCTTATTGGGCCTTGTTTATAAGTTCGGGCCTTATTGGGCTTTATAATGCTAGTTCGTTATCCATGTTTTCTTTGGTAAGCCCAAATCAATCTGGACCTTTGTTGGGCTTTTATAATACTTTAAGGTTTTTAATTGGGCTGAATTTCTAGGGAGTTACAGTTTTCCCTCCTTTAAGAAATTTTGTCCTCAAAATTTTAGTATCGCTAATATTGTTTCCGAGTGTGTTTCTCTCATAGTATGAGTCTTAAGGATTTCAAACTTTTCAGCTTAGCTTACCAGGATGAATATTGTTGATTATGTGTCAAGATAACGGGGTTTGATCCAGATTCAGGTAAGTATCCCGATGTTTGAACATGCTTGTCAAAACTAGTGAGTCATTTCATGTATAGATAGTTGGCTTCAGTACCTGATTATTTAACATTTGTACATATTTGACAAGAAGAGATTCCCAACTGTGGCTCGCTGCACCGTCCTGCTAGATAAATCTAGCAAGGAGACGATCGCCAAAATCTCGGCGGTATTACCGTTCTCACGGAAAATCTTATGAAAAATTGAAAAGAAAAGATGTTGGTGTGAATGTCTTTAACTAGACATAAGAGTCAAGATGGCTATATGTCATTATTAACTCCTAAGGATCATAAGGAAAAAGGTCATAAGATGTCATAGATTAAAGACTTCAGATCAAGGAGGATTAGAGTTTTCCCAAGAGTATAGATTAATATCTAGAACTCGCGCATTTATTCCAGCCAAGTTAAAACTAGAAAGTTTTCACGACTGATAAAAACTAAAAAGATAGGTCACACACAATGGTCACTTCCTTTCCAACCTTCCTCCCCTAGAAACGATACTGTATATGGTAATCTTAGTCTTCAAGTAGGTCCACCTATCTTATCTGATGCAGGTCGAGAGTTTTCCCATCTGGGTTGTGTCATAAGCTCTTGTGAACTGACGTTGGAGGAATTCACAAGTTTCAGATCCGATGCGGGTGAAGGCAATAGAAGGAAAGCCTAACTGTAGGCTATCTGCATTCATCAATGGGGGTAAGTAGAGACAAATGCGGCCAAGACTTGTTCTTTCGCATTTAGAAATGCGGGTGTCTTAAGAAAAATGCGGATGAAGGCCTCTTATCCGCACTTGTCAATGCGGTTGATATTACCGATTGTTGATCACTGTATTATGCTTGAACTAGTATTCTAATGGGTAGTTGGTAAAGTAGTACAGATAATGTATCCAAATGTATATTTTATTTTGCAGAAGTCACTCCCCATAGTTCTAGTTCATGCATAATGTAACTCTTTACATGTTTCTCGAATTGTCGGGCGGGTAGAAGATTGCCTTGTACCGTTGCATCAACACACATCCGAAACCTTCTGATCTGTGCCCAAACAAATTTGGCATTTTTTTTCCTGGATAATGATGCCAGTCGTATAGCTACACGAGTGAAGCTTTTATTGATCCTTCTACCATTTTCATTTAACCCTAAACATTGACGTATCTCATCGGGGTTTTTACTACTTCTCAGACTTTGATAGCCTTAAATTTTAGCGAATTGTCTTGACTTTCAGACTTATTAGTAATGACAAGATAACAGACATGTCTAAGTATGGCTTACAAATCCCATTCATCAGGCTCATGAATACCGTGGATGCATCAGTCAGCCCAAACAGACCTGAATATGACTTTCATATTGGCCATATTTCATTTTAAATGCACCCCTTGTAACGTCGTCTTCCTTATAGTCTCGGCTGACAATATTTGAAATGTACTTAGCATATTGCAACTGATTAAGCAGGTTAACAGTTCTGGGAAGAGGGTATCGCTTCTTCTCGGTGACTTTATTTAATTCTCGATAGTCCATCCACATTAGAAGTATTCCATTCTTCTTCCCACGAAGAGTATTAGGTTCCTCAAGGTGACACCCTATGCCTTATGAACCATTTATCTAACAACTCTTGGATCCGCCTTCCTTCCACAAGTTCTTAACATAAGCTTCAAATGCAGTACTTCCATACATCACTACTTCTCTCCGATTCAAATTCCTTAAGAGCAACCTCACTGCAGTCTTAAACAACAGAATTGCTGCAAACTTTCCCACTATTTCCTTTATAGTGCTTCCCAACAACCTTCTAGATGACCTCTTTCTCGCTCCATATTCTCCGAGGTAACCATGCCCTGTAGAGGGTCTATTCATGAAGCAAGTAACTCCATTTAGATCTCAACCCCTTATAAGCACATCGATTATCCCAACGAGATATGGAAGTAAGACTTTTAGCTTGAGTTTCTAAGGTACGGAGTTTTCTAGAGTATGGCATTGGAGAATTACTTTAGAAAAATTTTAAAAATTTAAGAGGGGAAGTAATTAACTCTTACGACCGGTGCTTGTCATGCAGGTCTTCTTTGTCTACTATCTACT
The DNA here is from genome assembly GCA_024085815.1 of Flaveria linearis. Taxonomy (NCBI): domain Eukaryota; kingdom Viridiplantae; phylum Streptophyta; class Magnoliopsida; order Asterales; family Asteraceae; genus Flaveria; species Flaveria linearis. The sequence continues at coordinate 53,690,732 of CM044001.1, forward strand.
GCATGTTTATCATTTCATTGTAGTTGGAACTTAATTGATTTAATCACATTAGATTTCTTGTAGCTGATCTTCTATGCTTCTTAATACCTCCTTTGGAGCAATACCATCCTTTAAACTCAACCATAACTCTTCCCGCATGAATTCTTCATTATCATCGACAACATCAACTTGAACAAGTTTAGAACTTTATTAAGGTGCTCGCTAGTAAAAGGAAGCTAACTACTGCTCTAATAACTAATTATGTAGCTTCGATATTGTACTCCAACTTCATGATCTTCGCTCTCGTGTCATGAATTTATCACTCAACTAGTAGAGCTCTCTGGATAGAGATGACTTACAAGGTTTCAATGTTGCCCACATCGACAATCATGTGTTTTCAATGATAAAGGTCATGATAGTGGGTTTAATGTGAGTAGCACCACTCGTTAGACCAAGAATTTTATAGAGAATAAATCTTGAGCAGAGGTTGGGTGAAAACCGGGAATTAACAGAAGTTGTAAATTCGGATTTTTGTTTTGAAAGCTCGAAGGTTAGTTTTTTCTCGGCGAATATCTCTGGAACTTGAGCCTTTATCTCTAGGGAATCGGGATTTTAGAACGAGGTCTCATCTCCTACTTATTCTGGCACTCAGAAGCTTACCAACAACTTGGTCGGTTTAAAGCATGGTCAAAAGAATCTAACTTATGTTGCAAGTGAAGATTGTTAGTGGGTGGCTAACGGTTCATTCATGATGAAGGAATTCACATGCATATTGTACTAAGAAAGGTTATTGTTAATCACTATCGGAGATGTTAATAAGAATATTTCTTTGGATTAAGTGGTTCTATGATAATGATTAGGTATAGAGAAGTCATTCATCAAAGACTTTAAGAAATTGATAGAGGAATTCTAGACTCTAAACATCCTATGAAGTGCGAGCTCATGAGGAGGAAAGAAGTCATAAGACATAGTCTTCTATGTCATTGATCACATGACGTGCTTCTCGACAATCCATTACTCCAATCCGTTCTCGGTTGTAAAGTTTATGTTAGAGAGTCTCTTACGATACCGAAAAAGTTGAAACGAATTCTGTAATAAGCAGGAAGAAATCTTTGGACATCGTGAAAAGAATGAATAATACTGCTAAAGTACGCGTGTATCTTAGGTGAAGTACCGTACTTTCAACACGAGACTAGTGGAGTTTGAGAAAGGACATTTGATGATCTGAGTCAGGTAATTGCATCATTATAAATCCAATAGAGTAACAAAATAAAAGGAAAGAGAAGAAGAAAATGGATAGTTACTACAATGTCATCCTTGGTAGCTCTGCATGTGTCACGTGATTTCACCCAATGTGAAAGTGGTGAATATTTAATCATTGATTATACGTTAGGTATTGGTGTTTGTACTTGTTTCTATTAGTTTCTTAAGTGTTATACTTTGACATTAATTATATAACAGGACCCACCAGAATTCAAGTGTACTTGTAAATTCACCATTACGTGCGCACCCGTAATCGTCAATTTACCATACACAATCATTCTAGTTATTTCCCATCATAAGTTCCAAGTTTGTGTACGTTATTGGGTTTATGAAGTTATACTTCACATTTGGATTTCATCTGGAATTTAGGCACACCTAGTGTCCCTAATTATGCTAGCAATCTACCTAACCTAACCAATGTGTCCAAGTAAAGTTCAACGAACCAGGTAATGAACTATCAGGTTCAAAGCTATAGTAGGGAGCAAATCAAACAAAAGACATCATATTTACTAGCCTGTCACTGCATCCAAACAAGTATTATCAATACATGAAGCATAAACAAGTTTGCAATTTAAAGTAGTTGTTTCATATAGTGACACAAGTCAACTGTGTAATCAGATATGTATCTCTCCAGTCAAAAGTTTAAGTCCTATTATATGCGAACGCATCTGATTTCTAACATTCATAGTACTCAGTGTCTGGAGGTCCTAATAGTCAGCTCCAAAAGGCTCCATACTTTCGTATCTTGGTTTGCTCGGGTATGCCTATCATGGCTAATACCCTAATATAACAAGGTTTCTCACAGGGCAGGAGGAATCTTAATGGTAAACATTCCTCGAAGTATTCAGATTAAGGGTGGATGTCCTTACGAGACCCTAAATTGGCAGCAAACTTTGGATTACTGAATCGTGGAAACAACCTACCAGGCTGGTCCTACAAGATTATAGGGTTGTAACTTAGGTCCACATAGCAAACCACCTTCCTACAACCTTGGCTCAACAAAACTCAGAAAAGTCATCCTACTAAACTGGTCCTACAGAGTCGTTCCTATAGTTGTAGTTTAGGTCTCGCAAAGTAGACCTACTTCTCTACAACCTTTGGCTCTGATACCAATTTGTCACACCCCGGGCCCAGAGGGGCAGGACATAACGATTAGTAAACAACAACCAACCGCAGCGGAAAACCAAACACTTATTACATAACATCTTACAAAATTTATACTAGGATATTTTCTTGATTCCAATACACGAAGAACCCCAATCCACAATCTAATGGTATCATTATTAGGCTATTGATCCAACAATACTAGAGTCTTTTGTATCTAAGGCTTCTAGGCTTGACTTTTGCCTTCTACAACTACCCTCAACTCTTGCTTCAGCTTTAGATCTCTTCTATGGCTCATCTTATTCTTTTGTTGTACCTGAAAGACATGTTTAAAAGATTTTTGTGTCAACATAAAGTTATTGAGTTCAAGTGCTTAAAGTTTGAAAACAAAAGGTACTCTTAGAGTCCATATATTTAAAGTTTTATATCAAATATCACTGTTGTGGGGTCATAATCAACCCTATACTTAGTCCCGGCTAGCCTCTTCTAAAGTTGTGTTTGTACTGGTTAACCCCGAAGAGAGAACTGAGCCTCAAACAGTGGACCATACCTACCGGATAATTCACCATAGTATCTTATCAAAACCTGTCACATGCTACAAACGACCCCGTAGGATCTCAGTGGGGCACCCTTCCTACATGGAAGGCACTGTATGTGGGGGATTCCCCAAGTAGATCTACCCATTTAAAACAAGCGATTCATAAAAGAATTAATGATTGTAATACAAGTATAAGCATGTATCAACATTATCCACAACATATAGGCATCATAAAATAGCACAGTAATAGTTTTAGTTCAAACAGAGCATGTTTCATCCCAAAACAGTAGTAAAAAGGGATCGCCAGAACTCACATGGTATCCTTATATAGATTCTAAGCTCGGCATAGAGTGAAGGGCTCCAATAATGCAAACCCACTCTATTTGAGTCTCGTTTCTGAACTAACCAATTTAAATCAGATAATTATATCAAGTGGCATTCATCTTCATTTTTTAATTAATGTATTTTATAATTAGAGCTCAAGTGACATGCATGTAAATTATAATTAGATTTCAAATATGTAGCGCGTGCGATTATACCTTTAAGTCGGTTCACGTTCGCTAACCCACTCGTATTGTTGTTGATCTTATCATGTTCTTGTTGTTGACTACCCATTGGTCTTGATTGACCATGCTTGACCGACACTCGACATGCTACCTTATCATTCTAACGCAACAACTACCATTATCAACTACAACATCCACCGTCAACACCACTGATCATCACCACTATACCATCACCTAAAAACCATCGCAACCATGATTTTCGCTACCAACCTAACGGAGTTTTAGGCCATCATCATAGCAGCCAAACTCACCACCCAAACATGATAACCTAAACCAACAACCATAATCACATCCATCTCTACCAACTCCACAATCACCATGCATCACCACCGCTAGCCTTTACCAACATCACCACCTTCGGTTTACACCTCCATCACCAAAACACCTACCATTACCATCGCTACCGACCCCTATAACAACCATACCATGTCTGCCATCACCATCACCAACATCGCAACAACCGCCTTCCTTAACATCAGAACCCGATAGCCACTATCGTAATTACCATCCCCATCGGCCCATCACCTACTGTCGCAACCCTCATCGACTACCACTAAACAACACCATCACCATGACCAACAACAACCACAACCACAATCATAGCCAATAATCAACACCCGCCAATATCACCACTATCACCGAGCCTCATACCACCGTTACAGCCACAACTATCAACAAAAACCAACAACCCCAACATCGCAGCCCTCATCGGGGTTGTACCATCCTTACCACCACTGTTAACAGTCACAACCCACAGCCGACACCATCACTACCGCAGCACCACCGCAGTACCACCACCTGAACCACACCATCGACATCGCGACCACACTTACGACCGACCTCCACAACCACGACGCCCACGGCCATAACCACCACAGACAATCCTTGGTCGCCACAGCGCCTCTTTCGGGATGGAAATACCACCCCAGCAAGCAAACAACCACAATCATCGACCACCTTCGACGCGACAGCCGTGAACCATCATCTTCACCACCTCCGAACCAACCTGCAACCGCCACTTCCGCCTTCGATTCCCGTCACTTTTTTGCGTTTTTGGAGAAAACAAAGCCATCATCATGAAATTGGTTCGCTAACGGGTTAGTTCGAAAACAAAGCCATCACTCTTTCTCTCTCTTAAATGTTTTGAAAACACTTAGATAGAGAAATATGTGCTTATATAGTGGGGTTAAGGAAATTGGTTCGCTAATGGGTTAGTTCGCGTTGTGTTCGAAGCCGTCTCTCATAACTTTTAAGTATCATTTCATGATAGTTCTAAATATTAAATGTAATAAATATTCCAGAATATTTATTTATTATTACTATTATTATTATTTATTTATTCTTTTTTTGTGTTGTAAATTATCTTGTGATTAAACAAATCAGAATACGTTAAAATCATGTTTTTAACGCATTTAACCGTTTCTTAGTTTGAACATTCATTTGTAAGTTTACAGAGGTTCACGTTATGACTTGTTGAACTTATCTTTATCTTTCATGCTTAGAATTACTAAATCGGGCTTCGAAGAGCCTTATTGGGCTTTATAATGCTAGTTCGTTATCCATGTTTTCTTTGGTAAGCCCAAATAAATCCGAACCTTTATTGGGCGTTTATAATACTTTAAGGTTTCTAATTGGGCTGAATTTATAGGGTGTTACAGGTTGTGTAGAATTATGGATGTGATGCATATTATACCTTTCACTAAAAGAATTAGTTCTTATGCTGATGATGATAGGATCAATTAGAGCAATCTGTATCAATTAGATGAACAATTCAAAGCAAAATACAATCAAGTGTAATCAAATCAAGACAAATCAACAAAATTCATATTCCATTGATTGCAAAGACGATTACAAGTGATAGAAAGCAGTTCTCATAAAACATATGCAAAAACTTACTATCTACACTACGTCTAAGCTATTTATACTAGAACTAAGGAACTAAATTTACACAACTAGTCCCTATACTAGTATAAAATACAAAAACAGACACTAAACAATAAAAGACTAAATGTTAATCTTTTAAGGGACCTAACAATACTCCCCCTAAGATTGACATTGTCTTCAGTCTTTTGTTCAGCTCCATCCTTTCTTTTTCTTCTTTTGTTTTGATCTTGACTTTGTCTTCATTTCTTCTCAGCATCCTTTGACTTTTTCTTTTCTCCTTGAATCTTCTATCTTCAATCTGCAATGAAATCCTCGGGCTCTTCTTTTACTTTAAACATTGGCTTTTGCTTATACATGTCAATCTCCCTCAATGCATTATCAATTGATGACTTGAATTTACCAGCAAGTATTGCTTGTTCTGGTTTTGAATCATTTGTTTTGATCTCTAACATCTTCATTCTTTCCAATGTATCCTTAGAGAGACATGCTATATCAACATTAGCATATAACTCTATAGGATGTTTACTTTCTTTGCAGTACACTTCTAAAATACCTTTCAGAGAAATTCTCATAAATTCAATGTCTTTTATATCTCTTTTTACTATATTTGCATATGCAAGAGCCTTTCTCAATGAAATTCGCTCCATTGCAGCATTCATTACATTGATGATTGAGATGAAGTATTTCTTATCTTGTTCTGCAATCTCAGGAGTCACTTTTTCAAACTTCTGTACAGATAAGAATGAAATATAACTCGGGTGTAAAAGTTTTAGCTCAAAAGTTCCAAACAATGAAATCAAGTCCTCATCCCAATTTGTGAGATTTCGGACCAACTTCAACTCAAAAGTTGATGTATTATAAAACCATCTCAAAATCGGTTTTGACTTTTGATTTCCTTCTATAACCTTCAAACCTGGAGAAGTTACTTTCTCGAAATACTTATCTGAAAATTCAATCATAAAATGTTCTTCCTCTGATTGTAAACCTCTCAACTTTTTGTTTTTCTTTAGAAAAGCAAAGTACTCCTTGTCTTCTTGATCACATCTTGTTTCAAGGAAGTTATTTGTCCTTGCTAGTCCTCTTTTCAAAAGTTCTACAAACATTGACCCTCGTTTTGATTCAGTAGGGTTTATCAATTCAAGCTTACTCAACTCCTTCAAGTCTTGCACTGGAAGTTTAATGATGCTAGAGTAGAAGTGATATACATCACACACAGCATTTACTCGTTTTATCAAAAATGCATCAAATATCTCATCATACTTCCATGCAATAATTTTGACTTGATTTGTAAAATCTGGAGCAATCATTGCATTTAAAAGCTCAGCAACAGATTGTCCTCTCTGCAAAACATTTCTCACTAGATCACCAGTGGATCTTGACTTGTCAAAAATTTGAATTTGTTCAGAGGAAGCTTTGTATACTTGTTTCTCTGTTTGTGGAAACATGCTCATCAATTCTTTCCTTCTTTCAATCACATTGGATTTCTGAGCCATCTGCTTGATTTCTTGAGGTTTTAACATTCGTGTTCTTTTTGTAATATCTAAATACTGAGGATTATCAGTATCTAGAATGATCATGTTATTTGATTGCTTTTCAGTCAATTGAAAGCTTTTGACTAAATTTCTCAACGATTCTCCTTGTAATCTCTTCAGTCTTTTCCATGGATAATTTCTAGCTTGCAACCAAGATCTTAAAGCAGTTATACTCATTTCATTTGGATCTGGATGGTGCAATTCAGAACTAGAAATTTCCTCAACATTTATGCTCTCCTGCCTTCTATCCCATTCACCATGTTCTAAACTTATTTCGTTTGGATCAACTGGTGCATAAGACTCAGCAGCTAAGCACTTCTCATATTCATCATTTATTTGTGAAACAGTCAACCCATCTAAAAACACTCTGTTATACTTCATCTTTATAAGATACTGATATCTTTCTTCAAAATCTGTGGGTATATCATCATAACTTTGATCAAAATCTCTTAAAGATGGATCTTCAATCTCTTCAATCACATCTTCATCATCCAAAACCTCATTATACCAGTCATCATTAAATTCTTCTTCTAAATCTTCAAGAGCACCAATTTTATCTTGACTCATTTGCTCTTGACTTTCTTGATGTTCTTTTTCAATAGGTTCTTCAACTTTTGTACTTTTGAAGAAGTTCCAGGAACAAATTCAACATCAGCTTCATCTAATTTCCTCTTTCCTTTCTCCCTTTCAGATACTTTTTCAATATCAATTGGAATGTTTTCAGCAATAATCACAATTTCTGGAGAAGAGGGCTTTGCTGATTCTTTAAACTTTGTGAATTCTTCCTTCAATCTTTCATTTTCTTCAGACAGATTCTTGAATTTTTCTTCCAGCAAATCATAATCTTTGATCATAACTTCAAAGTTCTTTATAACATCTTCTTTATCTTTTGCATACCCAACAATCTTTTCATCTTTTGACAAACCATCTTCTTTCAATTTTTCATTAGCTTTCTTCAACAAGTCAAGCTCTGCTTTTAGTTCTACAATTTGTTTTTCTTTTGCTTCATTTTCAGCTTTTAAGCTTTCGAGTTCATCAACATCAAGAATTTCTTCAGTTTGAACTGCTACATCAGCTTTAGAAATAGGTATATCTTGATGAATTTGAAATGACTCAATAAACTCATAATCAAAGATTTGATCATCAACATTCATTTCTTGTTCATTCTCAAAGTGAGCTTGTTCCTCTTCATGTATTTCTTCATGAGCAGTTTCATCAATGATAAAATCATCTACATCATCTACTGCTTCATGCTCACTTTCTTGTTCATGAACTTCATCACCTATTATATCTTCATCTTTGTTTTGAGCTTCAGTTTCATGCTCAGAAATTGGTGGTTCATGAAGTATGTCTTGGTGGGTTTCAGTTACACCACCATCATCATCATTATTATCATCATCATCATCATTGTTATTATTATCATCATCTTCATCATTGTCATCATCTTGATCATCTTCATTATCTTGATCATCTTCTTCCAAAGGAAATTCATCTATAAGATCAGTAGGATCAATTGGTTCTCCCTCTATCAAATGATAATGCTCCACATTAATATCAACCTCATCATTTGCTACATTTAACATGTAGTCAAACATAGGTACATTTTGAGCACCTGTTATCATTGATAACTTTTTATATGTCATTTCAGACATATTTTCCATCTCCAATCGATCTCCACCAACACCATACACATGAATGTCAGGATATTCCTCATTAATAATCATTTGAAGGAATCTTGGATACATTAAGTATTTATGCCTTGTTCCTTTTTCCAAATTGAATACAAAGCCATTCAGTATCCATCTTGACATATTAAATCTTCTATTTGTAGCAACAGCAACAATTGGTGAAGCTATGTCCACAGGAAATGAGTTCCAACCAGCACTCCTTTTGGACAAGCAATGTTGAAAGATGTAACACAGAAGCTTCCAGTGATTATATACTCTTGCTCGAAAGAATTGTTTCTTGGGAAACTGATCAGGGTGACCCATAGCCATAAAACTTTCTCTGCATTCATCAAAAGAAAATTCACATCTATTTTCTGGATCATTTTCTCCCAATCTCAGAGCATTTCTGATAGAATCTTCGGATACTTCTATCATTCTATCTCTTGTTATAAAGCCCCTTACAAATTTTCTTCCATCTTCAAATTCAACCTGAGCTGTATTCCAAAACTGTCTGATAAGCCTTTCATAGATTACTGTTTGGTAGCACATGGCATAAACATATTTGGTTCTTAGCAGAAATCTGATCATTTCTTCATACGAGAAAGCATCTTGAACTTCATCATTCAAAAATGCAACAATATTATGCTTAGGAACAAATTTCAGTTCTGCCATCTGCAAAATTTAAGAACAAAGATGTTAGATAATGTGTATTTTGAAGCAAATGATTAATTGTGAGTTTAAAATAATGATGATTTAAGAAATTATAAACTGATGTGTTAAATTTAATTTGAATTTTGAAAACAACTTGAATTTTTAATTTTAAGTGTACACACTTAATTTTGAAAAATGATGAATTTTCAAGATTGTTTTTGATTAGCATTTTAACACTTCTGTTTATTAAATCTTATATCACTTTATTAAACTCTTAAATTCCTGAGATGATGATTTGTATCAATGTTGATTTTATTTTGAATTTTGTTTTATTTTATTTTGAAAATTTTGAAACTGTTCATCTTCTTCAATCAGTTCAACATCCCCGAGACTGTTCATCGAAGACCCTGAACCAAAAATTCAATCAAACATCAGATTATCAAAAGATTAACCTAATATAATGATCGAAATCATCAGATGAACATGAATCAATCATCAATTTTTCTCATTTTTCTCTCGATTTGAAGAACTCTGTGATTTTTTAAGTGTTAGGGTTCATACGACTCACAGGGATCGTACGACCATCAAAATGTTTCATTTCAAATGAAATCAGTTGACTATGATTCTTTTACTTACATTCACGATCACAATAATACTATCAACAATCGGGAATTTTTGTTCGAAGTTAATACAATCGATTAATAAGGGTTTTGGTCGAACGAAGGTCGAAAGTTTGAGTGTTCAGAGGGTTTTGTGAGGGTTTTTGAATTTAGAATGAAATGAATATCACAAGTGTTCTATTTATACTAAGTATAAAAATTTTAGACTCATGAGTACTGTTGGTCGTTTTAGGATCATTCAGACTCATTAGATCAAAAATTTTACTAAGTATCTAGACATATGAGCACTGTACAGCAGTCGTATTAGCACTGTTAGACACATTAGTCTAGCCGTATGAGAACTGTTTCAGACTTATGACAACTGTTAGTAGCATAAGCACTGTTGGTCGCATAAGAACTGTTCCAGTAGCATGAGTACTGTTTCAGTAGCATAAGCAATTTTTCAGTAGCATTAGCACTATTAGTCGTATAATAAATCTGAAATGTCCACATTCACTTGTAATTTTTTCAAGTCTTCCACCTGCACACTGTTTAAACAAATTAGTAATATTTCATACTAATATTCAAACAATATTGCATATTTTTACATTTTGACCCTCAAAGTTTCAAATTTACACTTTTGACCCTCAAAGTTTCAAATTTTCATTTTTGACCCTCAAATTTGAACTATTTACAAGTTTGACCCTTCATCTTAGTTTCAAAATGAACAACCAAATATTTCAACATCTGTCTTGATTTAAACTTTTCAAAGAAGCTTTTCCTTTCTAACAATTATGAGATCATTTTATCATTTGATAAACACACACATACTTTGAAATTAAAGCATCATCCGTTCAATTCAATCATGATCATTTTCATTTTGATTTTCTGAGAATATTCTTACTGTATTATTACTCCCCCTAAACTTTTAAGTTTCACAAAACTTAGAAGTTTATTAATAGATCATAAGAATATCATACTTAACTTTGTTATATTGCCTGCACACAAGAAAACATGCATAAAATCAAAATTAAAGCAGAATAAAAATCTAATATTTACACTAGAATCTTTAATTGCAGTGAGATCATATTAGATAAGATCAGACATTAAAATAAAAAATTGTGTGGATAGTCATAGACAATGATTAAATCCTGATCAAGTGTGTTCCAGGTCAGTGATTATCACAGCAAAGGAGACACAAGATCTAAGGACAGCAAATGAGTGTTTTTGACATAAACTATCAGCTCACTTACTTTTTCAATTCTTGGATGAGTATGGTAGAGGTGTATGACAAGATATGACTCATACCAAGACAAAAAGGATCAACCATCATCAAGACATGCAAGAAAGCACTTATTCTCAACTTATTACCTAACAAATATGCATAATCAGAGTTCATGTTACTTAATGTAATAGAGAATGATCATGGATAACCATTTGATCAACTCTAACCATCCTTTTGAATGGGTTGTGCACATTGGCATCTTTTGCATCAAATGAGAATATCCAGGTCTGTAATGACTTACAACAGAGGATATCTCGGTACTTCAGGTCTATGATGACTCATAACAGAGAAGTAAATGATGCTTGTAACAGATCTCATGATTAGTCACATTACCATTAGGTGTGAGCAGGAGTAGCTTAACAAGCAGTCAATCTGAGAAGCTAATACACTCAAATGTACTTAGATGAATACACAAACAAGCATAAGAATGTGGGTAATCACAAGAATTTACTTGTTCAGTATACTAGCATGATAGCGTCTACACAACAATTCCTGATCATGTCAGACTTTATTAGCGAGTGAAGTATGTAACTGATCTTACTAATGTACTATCATTTCTCACAGAAGGCAAAAACAGATTCATTACTAAAATAAAGAATGAAAAATGAAAAGCACTCTATTTTTGGATTTTTGATTTATATTTTTCTATTTGATTTTGGGTTTTCTACTTTTGTATTTGTTTTTCTATAAAAGAAAACACACACACACAAACAATCAGGCAAATAACTATGAAAAGTTATCCTTATGAAAATTTTCAGATTTAGGAAAGAATTTGATCATGAAAAGATTCAAATTTGTAACCAGGTTTACACATGGTTAATAAGGCCAATTGACTCCACTAAGTACTCAAACCTTCCTGGTAGAAAAGCTTTAGTAAATAGGTCTGCCAACTGTTTTTCAGTTGCTCTTTGAATCAAAATGATTAAACCTTTTTCAGAATTATCTCTTAGAAAATGATATCGAATTTGATATGTTTTGTTTTTGAGTGTTGAACTGGATTAGCTGTAATGAACATAGCAGCAGTGTTATCAATGTAAATAGGTGTTTTAAGAAAATTGAACCCATAATCTAGCAGTTGGTTTTGCAACCAAAGGATTTGAGAACATCCTGCTGATGCAGCTATGTACTCAGCTTCTGTAGTTGAGACAGAAACATTTGTTTGTTTCTTACATTGCCATGAAACTAATCTGGGTCCAAGAAACTGACAACCACCCGTAGTAGATTTTCTATCTTGACAACATCCACCATAATCACTATCTGTATATCCATGTAACTCAAAATTACCTTCATAAGGATACCAAAGCCCTAAGGCTGGTTTACCTTTGAGATACCTGAATATTCTTTTGACAGCAATTAAGTGAGATTCTTTCGGGTCTGATTGATACCTTGCACAGACACAAACAGCATACATTATGTCTGGTCTTGATGCAGTAAGATACATCAAAGAACCAATCATAGATCTGTATAATGTTTGGTCTACTGATTTTCCTTTAGGATCAGGTTCAATCTTGGTGTTTACGTCAGCTGGAGTTCTTATGGATTGACAATCATGCAGTTTAAATTTCTTTAAGAGTTTATCAACGAATTTCTCTTGATTAATAAAAATACCATCTGCAGATTGTTGAACTTGCAATCCAAGAAAGAAATTGATTTCTCCCATAGAACTCATTTGAAACCGAGATTTCATGATTTCTTCAAATTCTTTGCACAAAGTTGGACTGGTAGAACCAAATATGATATCATCTACATACACTTGCACACATAAGAGATCATCATTATCCTTCTTTATGAATAAAGTTGGATCGATTTTCCCTCTTGTATATCCATGTTGGATCAAGTGTTGAGATAATGTTTCATACCAAATTCTAGGAGCTTGATGTAGTCCATATAAAGCTTTGCTAAGCTTATACACACGATGTGGAAATTCTGCATCCTCAAAGCCCGGAGGTTGCTTGACATACACATCATCAGTGATTGGACCATACAGAAATGCACCTTTTACGTCCATTTGATACACCTTGAATTTCATGAATGATGCATAAGCCAGGAAAACACGAATAGATTCGAGTCTTGCAACTGGAGCAAATACTTCATCATAGTCAATTCCTTCTTCCTGTGTGTATCCTTGTGCAACAAGTCTTGCTTTGTTTCTGATTACAATGCCACGATCATCAGTTTTATTTCTGAACAACCATTTGGTGCCTATGGCATTTTCTCCTTCAGGTAATTCCACCAACTTCCACACTTCTTGTTTTCGAAATTGTAGAAGTTCTTCCTGCATAGCTTCAATCCAACCATTGTCCTGTAATGCCTCGGTGACATTTTTAGGAACAGTCTGAGAAAGGAAACAAGAGTATAAACAAACATTTGCATGTTCAGATTTACTCCTAGTAGTTCTTTCATTCAGAGGACCAATAATCTGTGATGTTGGATGGTTCCGGTGGATACGAGATATTGGAATCTCATTTCCTTGAACAGTAACATCAAGATTTGTCTGGTTCAGATTGGAGAGCTGTTGCAATAAGGTAGAGGAATGTGGAGTGAAATTTGGAACTTGAGTTGGTGAATTGATAAAGTAATCAAAGTTACTATGATCAATTGCATCTCCAGAGATAGAAGATGTGCCAGACTCAGGATGTCCAATTTCTGTACCATCATTAGGAATAGATTGTGATGCTTCTTGAGCAGCTGAAACTGAATGATCTGAAGCTGGAGAATCAGGAACATTGTCATGGAAATGGATTGTTGAATCCTTGACAAATGAAAAAAATGGATAATCTGGACGAGCATCATCTGAATCATCAGAATCTGAATCATCACTGAAAGATCCAAGATCTCCTCTTGAGTTCTTCTTACCTGAAAAATCATCAGATTGATTAAACAAGTTAGACTGAAATGAGTTTGACAAAGAATCCAAATCAAATAACCATGCAGGACCATTTGAAACTGATGGAAAAGAGTTTTCCAAAAATTTAACGTTGAATGTTTCATTAATTGTGTTTGTCCTAGAGTTATACACTCGATAGGCTTTTGAAACAGATGAATATCCAATAAAAAATCCATTATCAGCTTTTTCTTCAAATTTTCCTAAATGATCACTTGAGTTAAGAATCATAACTGGACAACCAAATGATTTTAAAAAATTTATGTTTGGTTTCCTGTCAAACATCAACTCATATGGAGTTTTCTTTTTATCTTTAACAAGCAAGATTCTGTTCTGAACAAAACATGCTGTGGATATTGCTTCGTCCTAGAAAGTGATTGGAAGTTTAGCATCAGCTAACATAGAACGGGCAGCTTCAATCAAAGTTCTGTTCTTCCTTTCAGCAACTCCATTTTGTTGTGGAGTTCTGGGAGCACTGAACTGATGAACTATCCCTTTTTCTGCACAAAACAAATCAATGTTAGCATTTTTAAATTCAGTTCCATTATCACTTCTTATTATTTTTACTTTTTGATCAAGTTGATTTTCAACTTTGTTAATAAATTCTTTTAGAAGATCTGCAGTTTCAGATTTAGCTTGAAGAAAGAAAACCCATGAAAATCTTGTATAATCATCTATGATGACTAAACAATAAGATTTTCTACCAATACTCCTAACATTAGTTGGTCCAAAAAGGTCCATATGTAACATCTGGAGTGGTTTGGTATTTGAGTTTATCAGCTTGGACTTATAAGACGCTCTATGTTGTTTTCCCTTCAGACATGCTGAGCAGTGATCAGTAGTTGAAAACTTCTTGGAAGGAAGTCCAATAACATGATTTCTTGCTACAAGCTTGTTCATGTTTTTGAAGTTGGAATGACCAAGACGTCTATGCCAAAGCTGGCTTTCATCATTTGAAGCTTTAGCAATCAGGCAGGTAGTTTCAGTTGCAGGATCCACTTGAGACATATCCAATTTGTATACATCTCTGTCTCTAGCAGCTTTAACTATCACCCAGTCATTGCTAATCTGAAAACCTGGTTACAAGACATAACAGTGAGATTCATCAAAAAGAACAGAGTAAGATTTGTCACAAATCTGGGATACACTTAGAAGATTAAAGTTCAACTGTGAACAGAAGTTGACTTTATCAAAACTTAAAATCCCATTGGACACTGTTCCCTCTCCTGTTATCTTTCCACCTGCATCTCCTCCAAAAGCAACATGAGTACCGTCCTTTAACTTAAAGTCTTGCAATAAGGCTTGATTGCCTGTCATATGCCAGCTACACCCACTGTCAACATACCATGAGTTGATTGGTCTCCGCGGGCGTACCTGCATTCACAAAGATTTAAGGTAAGTTAGTAACCCAAGCCGAGATGGTCTTGGGCTTGCCAAACTTGTCAACAATTGTAAATTGTTTAAAATGAAGTTTGTTGACATCTGGTTTCTTTTGAATTTTATCATGTTCAAATCCTTTTTGAGAAACCAACTGATTATCTCTTTGAGATTTTGATTTGAAAACATTATTAAGAAATCTTGAACTCTTGTATGAATCATTTGAGAATGTTCCTTGGTTTATTCTCACAGATCGAGGAATAAACTTTTCTTGGTGATATTGCTGTGATTTGACAAATTCTGAATTGTTTCTTCTGAAAGATCTCAAACCCAAGGAAGATTGTTGTTGTGAAAATTTAAATCCAATATTCTGATTTCTTATAAATTGTGGATTTACAAAACCTTGATTATTAAATTCCTTCCTTGTAGAGTTCTTCCTGAAGTAACAATCAGTGGTATTGTGATTTCTTTCATCACACAATGCACAGTATTTGTTAAAATAACAATCAGCTGTGGTGTGATTTGTCATATCACATATGTAGCAATACTTGTTAAAGTAACATTCAGAAATGTCATGATTGTACATGTCACAGATATCACAATACTTTTCAGAATGTTTAAACAACATTTTATTAACCCTTGATGTTGAAGCAACATTTGATTCTTGTTTGAATTTTGGGTTAGGCAATTTAATTTGTTGTTTAATTTGAGTAAAGTTTGTCTTTTGATCTTTGGGATTTTTCTTTTGAACTTGAACAGTATTCTTTGACTCCTTTGATTCAAATCTTTTGTACACAGCGGAAGTCTTATGATCTGGACTTGTTCTCAGATCAGAGTTAGATTTGATCTTAGGTGTATTTGTTATTTTTGTGTTTGTGTTCAAGTCAAAAGTTCCAGCAGACACAAACTTCACAGGTTTAATTTGAGTATTGTTCTGTGACTGATTAGTTGATTCAGTTTTCTTTGCTTTTGCAGCTTTTCTTCGTCTTTGATTTCTCAATCTCGATGAAGTTTTCTTGCTTTGAAGTTTAGTTGAATCTTGAGAAGATTCCTTTTGACATTCTTTCACTTCAGTTAGTTCATTAGAACTAGAATCATCAGAATTATTGTTATCTGATTTAACCTCTTCATATTTTTCTTTCAGTTTGTTATTGACATCAGAATTTTCACTCTTTAGTTCAGTTTGTTCAATAACATTTTCACTTTTTGGTACGAACAGCTTCTTTTGTTTTTGTTGAGGTTCATAAGATTTAACTTTGATTGGATGACCATTTTTGATCTTGTTTAAGTCAGTTTCTTCATAAACTTCAACATTTTTCTTTTGAATGTTCTTTTGATCTTGAAATTCCTTCAGTTTAGCTTTGTTTTCTGGTGAATGATCATGAGTATTGAAATTATCAGGTAATGTTTTTGAGATAGATTCAGGCATAGGTTCATGTGTGAATCCTAGTCCTGTTTTGTCTTTTTCATTCCTTCCATTCACCAGTTGTTCAACCATTTTCTTTGAGCTTTTTACTTTGGCTAAGTCTATTTGAGTTGCTGCATGTGCCAATTTTTCTTTTTCAAGTGTTTTGTTCATCTCTTCAAGTTGTTGTTTGACAAGTTCAAGTTCTTTAATGGTTTTGTTCCATGATGCTTGAAGAGACATGATCTTTTCATCAGCAATTTTGTGATCTGATTTTAGCTTATTATGTTTTGATTCTTCTTGTTTTAGCTTGTCACAGATTTTAAATGAATATGTTCTGTAGTGTTCAACTAGCTCAAAACATGCTTTTGTGCACATTTTCTCTCTCACTTCTGCTGGTATTTCAGGATATGAGTGTGAAGATTCAGTATTAGAAGAATTAACAACCTTTGGCTGTTCTGATTGAGCCATAAGAGCAACTTCTTCAGATGTATCTTTTGGGTCTGATTTGTCACTCCAATCATACTCTTCTTCTTGATCTGATTCATCATATTTAGGATCTTTAAATTCTGACCAGTCTTCATCATCAACTTCAGCAACTAGTGCCAGATTAGCAGTGAGATCAGCAGTAAACTGCTCTGCATATGCACTCCAGTCATAACCATCTTTGATGTTTACAACCAGTGCCTTCTTAGTTTCCTCACTGTTTTTCTCTTCTTTTGATTCTGGCATTGGTAGACTTTGGTATGGCTTCTGAAAAGTCTTGTTTGCCTGTTGCTGATACTTTTGACCATTTGAGCTGCCTTGAGTGTTTCCTCCTTGGTTTCTTGGAGCTTTGCATTCTCTTGAAAAATGACCATAACTGTTACAGTTAAAGCATCTTGATTTTGATTTATCAAACCCAACAGTTTTGTTTGCACTGGGTTTGTAATTTCTGTTAGTGTAAGCATGCTTTTGAGTTCTGTAAGCTATCATGACCATCTGCCAATTAAGATCCATTTCTTCTACATCATCTGGATCCATTTCAAACAAATCCTGTAGAACTAGCTCCATTTGAGTCAGATGACTGCCTTGATAAGCTTGAAAGCTTGCCATGAATGTAGTGAAAGCAGTTTTTGACTCTTCATCTTGTAAAAGAATGTTAATCACATCTTTCACTTTGCTTGGATTGGGAGAGTTTGAGGAGGATGGCATCTCAGTTGAAGGTTTTGGCATTTGAGCTTTAGGTGAAGATTGTGATTGTGGTAGTGGTTGAGTGGAGTAAGCAGGTGTACTTGTGAAGAATCCTGCTCCCACAAATAGATCACCTTCATCTTCAGGAGTAGATTGATCTTTGACCAAGAATGCATTCTCAACAGTATTTGCTGGTGAAGCAACATACTTATACTGAGTTGTAGATGCATGTCTATCATTATTTCTTGAGCTCTCATCAATTTCTACAGATTCAATTTTAGCAATGAGCAGATCAAGATCCATTGGAAACTTCTCAGTATGTTTCAACAGAGTGACAGTTTGTTTCCAAGAAGATGGTAGTGCATTCAGAAGTCTATTGTTTAAGTCCTCAAGATCATTCTTGATTCCCAAAGTAGACATCTCTGTAGTTAATTGCACAAACCTGTTCATCATTTGGTTTATTGTTTCTCCTGAGATGTGCTCAAAAAGTTCCAATTGCCTTTTCAGTTTCTGTTTTTTCAGATCTTGAATCTCTTTCCCTCCTTCACATATAATCTTCAAGGCTTTATACATTGTATATCCAGTCTGATAGTTTTCAAGCCTTGAAAGAACTTCCAGTGGTAGTCCTTTACACATGAGAGAATATGCTTTGATGTCATTCTTTACTTTCTTTAAATCATCACCATGAAGATTATCTTCTGGATAAGGCTCTTGTGAATCTTTAGAATACACAAATCCTCTGTCTGGACCATCAGTAGTCACAGGAATGTATGGACCTTTTTCAATTGATTTCCACAGATCAGTGTATATGGAATTCAAATGATGTTTCAGCCTAAGAGACCAATTTTTAAAATCAGCTCTGTTTTTAAGTTTTGGAACTCTATTCTCAGAATCCTCTGATTTAGCCATTTTTTATATTTTTGTTGTTTTTCTAATCTTTTGAATTAAGAAATGAAAAGAAAAAAAATATTTTTGGGTTATTGAAATTTTATGAAAAATTTCTAAGTGTTAAGGCTGAAAAGTCCGAAACAGTGGTCAAACGTCCAACAGTAGTGATACGACCAGAAGTGAAACTTCCAATAGTTGTAATACGTCCAACAGTGAAAAAGTCCAACAGTAGTGATGAGTCCAACTGTGATGAATCTAAGGGATTGCCTTAGAAAAAATATCCAACACAGTGCTGAAACTACCAATCAGTAGTTATACGACCAAAGCTGAAACGACCAACAGTCGTTATACGGCTAAGCTGAAATGACCAACAGTCGTTATACGGCTAAGGTAAAACTACTAACAGTAGTGATGTGTCTAACCAACAGTGGTTATACGACTAGGGTGATACGACTGAAACAGTTGAGAAAAGTCCAACAGTTCTCAAACGACCAATCACTTAGTCAATTTTCAGTGTTTTCCATCCCTAATACGGCACATTCATCAGATTCTTATGAATGTAACGAACTCAGAAATCTCAAAATCCTTCAATTGTTGATGAATTGAGCTGAAATTTCGCAATTAGTTCAAGACTATGCCGATAATCAATCCTATAACCTCAATTTCAGTGATTATCAACAACTTTCTATGAATTTCAGAGATTTTAGGTCGAACACTCAAGAACACATATTTGTACTGTTTTTCCACTAATTCACTTGATTTTTATGAGATAAACTGCAAATTGTGATTCAAAACATGTTTCTGATGATGAAACACAGCTTCGATTCACAATATTTCACTTGAATTGTCAATTGATTACAGATTTCAGTGGATTTTTGAAGTATCTATCTTCGACAGAACCTCAAAAACACGCAACCGAAAGCTCTGATACCAATTGATAGGATCAATTAGAGCAATCTGTATCAATTAGATGAACAATTCAAAGCAAAATACAATCAAGTGTAATCAAATCAAGACAAATCAACAAAATTCATATTCCATTGATTGCAAAGACGATTACAAGTGATAGAAAGCAGTTCTCATAAAACATATGCAAAAACTTACTATCTACACTACGTCTAAGCTATTTATACTAGAACTAAGGAACTAAATTTACACAACTAGTCCCTATACTAGTATAAAATACAAAAACAGACACTAAACAATAAATGACTAAATGTTAATCTTTTAAGGGACCTAACAGATGACAACTATAGGCATTGCCAAGACAAATGACCGTATGTCAACAACATGTATTGGCTGTAGTTTTTCCTGCATATTTTCCTCGTAAAAGCCTATGGCACATGTCATCGCTACAAAAGTTTGGTGGGGTGGAGCGAAATTAGAGCGTTATATCCAAAATATACGTAATATACGTCAGCGACATATCAACAGTATACATATACATACATATATACAATATACAATATACAATATACATTTACGTATACTGTAACACCCCAACCCGAGTAGGACTGACGTGTCATACAAACAATAGTTAGAGTTTCAAGAACGATAGAATTGAAGTACTAAGAAACATTCAATCCTTACATAGGTCCAAATAACTAAAATAAAGTCTTAAAATTAAAATATTATTAAGTATTTTTAATTCAAATGTTCTCATCCTAACTTCTTGAGCTAACTCTCTTCACTCGTTCCCTTGAGCCCCTTGAGTACCTGCTATAAACATAAGAGAAAACCATAAAAGAAAACATGGCTGCAGCATTAGTAACGAAAATAACCATAGCAATACAATGATCAATAACGATAACAGTAAGATGATCAAGTTGAAAATCAATTAACAGTGATCATAAAACAAAGAATACACTTATGAGCCAATGACAATAACACTTAACAATGTGTACAATAGCTGCAGTTCTAATGCACCGATATATGAGATAGGAATGTGGTCACACATACCTAACCATCTTAACAATAACAATAACAATAATATCCTAGGATTGATCCATACGCCTCCTTTAACACTAATTAATATGTGTAATAACTTAGCACATACTAATAATGTAGAGACGTTGTGGTCTAATCGCTCTACCACAGATAGAGCACGTCACTTGTGCCACAATGACGCCCTATGTCTCCATAGGTGGATGTGCTCGGATACGGAGGTCAATAATACAATTCAATCAAGTCAAATAACACAATAAGTTACACTAGAGCTCACAGCCTTTAATCAAGGTCGCTAGCTATAGTCAATAATTTAGGAAGCATGTGACAATGAGTAAAAAGCAGATAAATCCTATCATATGCAAACAATGTCAACTATACGATAAGAACTTATAAAAATAATCTTATGGATTTAATAACCAACAAGTCAAGTTATGAATTCAAGATAAAGATGAAGAACGAGAGAAATTCATGCTACGAGAGAGGAAGGGTCGGAATCCGTACCTTAGACGACTTCGATAACACACGTGATCAAGCTAAATATCTCCGATGATAGTGAATCCTACATTCATTTGATCTATTAGTTTGTTATCTTATTTGGTTTGTGATTGTAACTAATCGGCAGGCGACTTGGTTTTTATTTTTCCTTCACAGTTTTATATATTATGTAATTTAGCTTATAAAAATTTCTATGTGAAATAAAATTTATAAATCTTTGTTGAGCAGTAATCTTAGTTACTCTCAGTTTATTATAAGTTCATTATATGTTAAACTGACTAAATTAAATTACTTACTTTTACAATTTAATGTTGAACGTACTCAACTAATTAGTTTACTAGAACAGAAGAAAGCAAAATTCTACTTTTAACATTCAACAATTTAATAGATTCTGTTTTATTATTTACTTTTCTATGATTTGAGACAATATAAGAATTAACTTAGAGCTTAACAAAACCAAACCAATTTTTATTTGAACTAATAAAAATAGGGTTATATTCCTTGTTAATAATTAGGAGTCGCTTGTCGAACCTGTACGGTTTCTTTCTTATTTTTTTAAATAGACGTTCCATATGAATAATTTCAATATATAAGATTCATGAGTAGTTGAGTTTTACCTTACTCGCAATTACGAACCAGTCGACTAGAGACCACCACAACTCTTTGAAATGTGTATCATATACTGACAGTGAATCCTTAACGATCAACTGTGTACGTTGTGTTTACAATATGCGACAAGAAATCGTGTGTGACGGCGAAGGACAACCACGTATCAAAGAGAAGTCGGTCGTCGGATCTTCACGTAACTTATGTCTCGGTGGATGGAGGAAGAATTCAAGCAAGATGACAGAGGCAAAGAGCTTATAAAATTGGCTTTGAGTTGCAGGTTTGAATAAAAGAAGGAGTCATATAAACGTGGTGATTTAAAATCTAGAAGTTATCGGCAGTTTGTTGGAGGAAAGATAACAAAATTTTGAATTGGTCCCGTGAATCTAATCTATTAATAATATATAATACTCTATTTATTTTACATTCTATGTAAAACTTTGTTTATTTAAAACTATTATTTTTTATATTGATCTCCATGATTAAATTTAACACAAACAAACTAGCAATTATTGGATAATCTGTACTTATTAATCCTCTTCTAAACTGTATAACATTTCTATCCAAATTTAAGAAACTAAACGGGGCGTTTGGTTGGAAGGAATAAAATGGAAATGAGAAACTAGTATAATATTCAAGTAAAATTATATTTGAGTGAGCAATTAAAAGTAAACTCAAGGGAATGTTTCACCTCAAATACCCTTGGTTGTGAGATTTCAAAATCCTTCCACCTAGAGAGGGAATTTGAAGTCCCACAACCAAGGGAATTTAAGGTGAAACATTCCCTTGGGTTTTACATTTTATTACCCACTCAAACATAATTTTACTTGAAAATTATACTAGTTTTTTAATTTCATTCCATTTCATTCCTTCCAACCAAATGCCCACGAGTAATTCATTATTATTATTATTATTATTATTATTATTATTATTATTATTATTTATTATTGTTATTATTATTATTATTATTATTATTATTATATTACTACTACTACTAGTACTACTACTGTTGTTACTACTGTTGTTACTATTGTTGTACTATTGTTGTTACTATTGTTGTTACTATTGTTGTTACTATTTTTGTTATTATTGTTGTTACTATTGTTGTTACTATTGTTGTTACTATTGTTGTTACTATTGTTGTTACTATTGTTTTTACTATTGTTGTTGTTACTATTGTTGTTGTTACTTTTGTTGTTATTACTGTTGTTGTTACTATTGTTGTTACTATTGTTGTTACTATCACTGTTACTATCATTGTTACTATCATTATGACTATTATCATTACTATTATGGTTACTATTATTATTACTATTATTGTTGTTGTTGTTGTTGTTGGAGCTTTGAAAGATTAGCCTTAGTCTTGTTTGTCATAGTGTAGGGGTTATTTGTAAATATGTTCCTTCATTGTACTAGTAGTTTATATATGATATTTGTGTTTTGTGCAATAAATTGAACAATATTAGTTTGACTTAAGAACTTTCTGTTACATACTTGTACACAATGGTATCCATTTAGCATCTACATTCTATGAAAAGTTATGAATTTAAAGTATATGCTTGTGTTTGATTAGATTATGTATATAATTGATCATTGCATCATAATATCAATCATAGATCGATCCATTTGAACCTATCAAATGGAATCATAGATTTCGGTTCAGTGATAGAGCTTAAAATCGACATTTTGAGCTTTGTGAATCACTTGAATCTGTGATTGATAGCAATTTGATCAGTTAATTGTTGAATTCAGTTGTGTTTCATCATTAGAAACATGAATTGAATCATAATTTGGTGTGTAACCCATTTAGATCTGAATTCTCTCAGGTTGTTATGAAGATGATGAATTAAGCGTTTGCAGTGTAAAAATCAACTGAAATTTGTTCAAGTGTTTAGGCGCATAAACACTGTTTTAGGCGCATTAGCACTGTTTAGGTATTTCAGTTTTGGAAGTTTTACAACTATTTGGGCGTTTGAAGACTTTTGAACAACTGAATTTTAGGCGCATTACAACTGTTTGGGCGTTTTAACCACTAGGCGTTTGACCACTGTTTAGACGTCTGACCACTGTTCAGGCATTTTACAACTGTTCAGGCCCATTACCAGTTAGGCATTTTAGAATTCAACTAAGGCATTACCTTAGTGTTCGAAGTTGTGTGTTTCACAATTAGTAGGCGCATCAGTATTCAGACTTCATTCAACACTTAGAAAACTTTTCAAAAACTAAAATCCAAAAATATTTTCATTTCTTCGTTTGATTTCAAACATTAAAAACAACAAATACAAATTATTTTCTTTAATTCAAAATGAAAAATGGTTAACTCTAAAGATTCTGAGAACCAAAGTTGAAGAACAGAGCAGATTTCAAGAACTGGTCTCTCAGATTAAAGCATCACTTAAACTCTATTGATACTGATTTGTGGAAATCAATATAGAAAGGACCACACATCCTAGTTACTTCTAATGGTCCTGATAGAGTTTTTGTCTACACCAAAGACTCTCAAGAACCTTATTCTAAAGATGGTCTTATTGGTGATGATTTAAAGAAATTCAAGAATGATATTAAAGCTTACTCACTGATGTGTAAGGATTTACCTTTAGAGGTCTTCACTAGATTGGAGAGTTATTAGACTGGTTATACAATGTACAAGGCATTGAAGATTATCTTTGAAGGTGGTAAAGAGATTCAAAATCTCAAAAAGCAGAATCTCAAGAGGCAGTCAGAGTTATTTGAGCATCTATCTGGAGAAACTATCAACCAGATGAAGAACAGATTTGTTCAACTTACTATTGAAATGCCAACAGCTTGCATCAAGATGGATCTCAAAGATCTAAATGATAGACTTCTTAATGCTCTTCCAATTTCTTAGAAGCAGACAGTTACACTGTTAAAGCATACTGAAAAGTTTCCAATGGATCTTGATCTGCTGATTGCCAAAATAGAATCTGTTGAAATTGATAAGAGTTCAAGGAACAATGACAGAGCTGCATCAACATCTAAAAGGATCTCAGTATCTAGTTTGATCAATTAGATTAGATTTGTAGCGGAATTAGTACACACATTAGACAAATTCAAACAAGAACACAAGAGATATAGCAATGTAAGAGTACGGTTATAGAATAAGAGAGAGTTTCTGCACAAAAGATGTATTTCATTCAATATAAGCTTCGGCTAAATAAAAATTAGGTCATCTTTCCTTTTATAGGGAAAGATGACGTCAGATGATGTCACTTGACAGTGACATCTAACTGTTATTACAACAAACTACTTATAGTTACACAACTACTGAAGATGTCAAACAGCTGACATCTTTATACAAAAGACAAGTGTAAACTATCTCTACAACTACTGATAAGAAACTACTGAAACTACAACTACTGAACCTACAATGACTGAAACTACAACTACTGAAACTACAACGACTGAAGAATATGCTCTTCAGTCGTTTTACAAGTACTGAAATAGAAATGAAACTACTGAAAAGAAAAGACTGAAAGGAAACCATCACAACAACTGAAGAATACTTCTTCAGCTGTTATGACAAACTCTGAAGGCTTCAGTACTTGAACTTCAGACTTGAACTTCAGTTGTTGTCATCAGCTGATGTCTTCAGTTGTTGTCATCAACTGATGTCTTCAGTCTTTGTCTTTAGTCTTTGTACTTCAGCTGATGGTCTTCAGTACTTTAGTCTTCAGCTGATGAAGTCTTCAGTACTTTAGTCTTCAGCTGATGAAGTCTTCAGTCTTTGTCAAACAGCTGATGAGGCCTTCAGCAGTTGTTGTGATGTCTTGTGGCACTTAAAGGTTTTTCTGATCTGGCTCATTGGTTCTTTTGGTCCAACAAACTCCCCCTGAACCAATGCAGCCAAAACCTTTAAGCTTATTGAATGTCCCACTTATTGAGGCAAAATGATTAGTCATTTTTCTTCTGGATCAGCTCAGAATGACCCATATCAGCGCAGGCCTGGGAAGAAGTCTCAAAGATCTGATTGGCAAAGGATGGATGGGAACTCTATCTTGGGGAACTGGACACAAAGCTGTTACCCCATCCATGAGACCTACTTCCCAACTATGAGCCTATATGATTCTCTGGTGTAGGCTTCCAAAAATACTATCTGTTCCTCCATGGTGAGCTCTTCTGCCTCACCCTCAAAGAATCCTTCAGGACCATAGAACTCAGAAAGGTATTTGACCTGCTTTCCATTCTTGAGCTCCACTGTTGTGATCTCTCTGTATGCAAACTCATCAGGGTGATTACCCTCTAGTAGTAAGTGGAGCTCATCCTTCCTGATTTCCTCAAGCCTCTTATATACCAGCCCCTTTTTCACCATTCTATTTTCCAGCATCTTTTGTGGGGGCATATTAGATGTATAGGCCTTCTTGAAATCTTCAAAGATTTCCCAGGGTGATACTACAATGGCAAGTGTGATCACTGCATCTACGATCTTTTTCACTTGCCTATTGTATCTCTGAGGAATGTTTCTCTTTTGGATCCTGTGAGACACCCTGGGATCAGGCCAAATCCTCACTCTCTCTTTCTGATATTGAAATGTGTGCTTGAGAGTGTATAACCTCTGAGCTTGCTTCCTCATGCTTATGATTGATGAGGAGGCTGCATATGCTTTGTCTACTCTTCTCAACAACTCTTCATCATGTAGTTTGTGATGCTCTTCTTCTTCTAGCTTCACTTTAACTGTTTGTCTTTGGAGCTCAGGAGTAATTGTTAGACGGAGACTTTTGTCCTTAGGCAATGACATGACAGTCGAGATTGGCAGCCTATCTTCTTCCTCATCATCTTCTTCTACTTCTTCTTCTAGCCTCAACACAATTCTCTTCCTTTTCAAGGGTGCATCATCGGCTATTGGTTTTGTGGGAGAGGGAGTTGGTTTAGTGGGTTGTGGTAGTGGTTGTTTTGGTGTGGGAATTTTGGCAGGCTGTTCTAGCAGTTTGGATGTGTGTGAGGATTTGGTTTGCTTGGCTAGAGCAGTCCTGTTCCCAGCACCGGCTTCACTCAGGGCTTCTATGACCAGCCCCTTGGTAAATACCTCAGACGAACAGATCTTGGTGGTTATTGCCAAGATGTTGTCCCTGGGCCATGACTTGATCTCCAGGACTGATCTCCCCAGATACTTTAATGTGAATCTTGCCATAGCCTCAAGTCTCTCCTTCTCTTCTTGGCTATAGCAAGTCCATCGGTTTTCTATCTCTTGTATCTCTAACTTCCGAATCTCTGAGTCAAGTTGAGCAGTATCAAAACCCTGCCTAAACAACTGATCAATGATGTTATCCATTGATCGACTGTGTTGGGCATCAGCTTCCTTTATCAACTCATCCAACTTCTTCTCAGACTCCTTTTCTCCATTCTTGTTCTTGTATGTGATATGAAAGTCTTTTGTACTTTCAGTCACTTTCTCCATGTCAGTTCCCTTCTCAACCTCCTCTTTCTCAGTCTCCATAACCAACTCCTTCTCTATTTCCACCTCTTTCTCAGCTTCTTTCTCTTTCTCTTTTTCCTCCTCCACTCTCTTTCTCTTGATGGCTTTCACTGACTGAGTCTCCCCCTTTTTGGTTGCATTGGTTGCAAGGGTTTGACTGTCAGAAAGCTTCTTAGTCACAGCAGCATCCACCAGTGGCTGTATAGTAGAGGGAAGCCTCTCATTAAGGGTTTTAATCACAATGTCAGTGATAATGGGTGTGATGAGAGGTAGGGAGTTTTGAAAGATAGCAACTATTTGCTCAGGCGGGTTCTGTCCCTGAGAAATAGTGCCATAAGCAGAGGCCGGTGGTCGAGATTTTAGGAGTGGCTCGTGTTTGTGAGACCTTCAGATGAAGGTGCCATTTGTTGGGTTATTATGGTGGCAGATGGACATGATTCTTAAGAGAGTTTGGCAAGTAGCTCTTGTAATCTACTTACCTCCTCCTCAAGAATAATGTTCTGGGCTAGAACATCATAAAAGAAGCCCAGGTCATCATCAGTGTTAACTGAATCACCTGACCTCCTGATTGGATCAGGATGTACATGTGCTGAGTGTGGCTCAGTGATCACATGTGCCCCTTGTTCTTGGTACTGGGGACTTCCTGCCTCAAGATTAGAACCTTCATCGGCAGTTGCCTCTGGTGAGGACTTGAGATGGTACCAGCTTCGTCCTGTTCATGTGCTGAATCAGGGGATGTAGCAGCCTCATCAGATGTTCTCATCTCCTCTTCCACACTAGGAGATGGAACATTGTAATCCCTGTGCTGTGGGATCTCATCAACACTTTGATCCCCCCTCTCATTGGTTGGGGTCTTCCCAGTTATGATAAGTGCCTGGGGAGAGGGTGGAGTATTGAGATGAGTCAGCATTTCTGCAATAATGAATGTTGGGCTTTGAGGGGCGGTAGCAGTGGGAGATGGGGTAGAAGCAGTGTGCACCCAGGGAGATTGGTGCATTTCAATGGCAACCTTCTTAAGTGAGAAAGGTTCCAGATGTGTGGGTGCCCCTGAAATGGTTGCTTTAGGCTCCTGTTGAGAGGATGCCTGAGCGGTTGAGTCTGGTTGAGTCCTTGTAATTACTGGGGGATTAATGCCAGTAATTACTTCCTGCGTTTGTGTTGTAGGGGCATCCTCAGGGGACTCATCTCCCTGAGTAGCCTTTTTGAGCTTTTAGGGTTTGGGTTTGGTGGGGACTTTGGATTTGGAGGTGGAGGCTGTGGGTTCCCGCTGCTTGGGTTTTAGCAGCTTGGCAGCCTTTTTGAGTGATTGGCCAAAGTTGTGCCTGGAGTATACTTCAGGCATTACTGCCATAGCAGGGACTCCAAGGCCAACAAGTCCCTCAGCATGCAGCTGGTTCTCAATGATAGCCATAATGAACCGTGGATATAATATCCATCGGTTAGCAATAGGTTTTAGGGCCATATCTTTTAATTCCAAAAATAGTATATCAAAAAATTTAAGCTTTGTTGTTCAAGGATAGAGAATAATACCTGCTACCACCTAGATGACATTTGATCCCAAGAGGAAGTTTTGGGGGCTAAGCAGATATTCACCATGTGAAAACTAAGGCGTTCCGCGTCATGGAAATGCTTCTTGAGGATGGTAGAAGCACTGAGGTCACCCTGGTATCCATGGTGGGCAAAGGATAGATCAGTTTTGCCCTTTGGATATCCAGTGGGGGAGGTGGCATCATTCAGTTTTAGGGTTTGGTGAAGGATTTCAGGAGTGATGACAACCTTCTGGTTGTTGACGAACGACTGGACAGAGACCTCAGTGTCATTCTCCCCAGTGAGGGTGACGTTCGTCCAGAACTGGTGTAATGATTCGGCATAGATGGTCGGATTTAGGAGAAAGGCCGTTTGGTATTGGGAATCGACCATGAGATCAATGGCATTGTCGAACTTGGTCCAAAATGATGATTTGGTAAGGTAGGCAACACAGTTGTGTCTGGGTTTGAGATGCATGGTCGCCATTAATGTTAGGAGAGAGGTTTCAGAGTTTTTGAATGTTAGGTGATGAGAGAATGAAAAACTCTGAAGTTAGGGTTAGGTATTTATAATGGTTATGAAACAGCTGAAAGGAAACGACTGAAAGTTTTGGTGTTAGTCATCAGTTGTTTGAAACGACTGATGACATGGTTTTAACTTTCAGAGGTTGTAAACGACTGAAAGCTTGGTGTTAGTCATCAGTAGTTGTAAACTACTGAAGACATGGTTTTGCTTTCAGAGGTTGTAAACGACTAAAGATTTGTTGTTAATCATTAGTAGTTCAGAACTACTGAAGATATGGTTTCATCTTCAGACGTTGTAAACAACTGAAGACTTCATGTTAGTAATTAGTAGTTGTAAAACTACTGAAGACATGGTTTTGCTTCAGTTGTTATAAACAACTGAGGACTTGGTGTTAGTCATTAGTAGTTGTAAAACTACTGAAGACATGGTTTTGTCCTTCAGTTGTTTGGATATTAAACAGCAGATATTGAAATCAGCTGAAGTAAAATTTACTCATCAGCTGTTGTCATCAATTCAGTTGTATCAATCTGACCTCAACATTTACTCATCAGACTTTGTCTGAATTTCAGATGTTTCATTGGCCTTCAGCTCTTGTGAATATTTATTCTTCAGCTCTTGTGAACATATGTTCATAGGATCTGATGAAATAAGTTATTCTTCAGAGCTTGTGAAAAAATATTGTCTTCAGTACTTATGTGTAAAATTACTCATCAGTATGTGGACAAAATTTATTCTTCAGTACTTATTTGTGAAAACTAGGCATCAGTAGTTATAACCAAAGCAGTAGTTGTAACTACATCAGCTTTTTTCAACAAATAATGCACTTCAGTACTTTGAAGTATTTTAGTCTTCAGTAGTGATGAAAAATGCTAAAGACTAAATAACTCATCAGTACTTATATGTGACTTTTGTATACTAATGCTCATCAGTACTTGGCTGATCAGCACTAGTACCAGTCAATTTATTCCAGCTGCAGCATACCAAGCCTTAGCACCTGATTTTGAAAAGTGGCACTATCTAAAGGCTTAGTAGATATATCTGCAAGCTCATCAGCACTAGGCACAAACTTTGGATCAATCAGACCTTTTTCATAGCAATCTCTAATAAAATGATGTCTGATCTCAATATGTTTGGTCCTAGAATGCTGGACTGGATTCTTAACAATACAAAGAGCTGAAGCACTATCCATTAGTAATGGAGTCTTAGTCTCTGTAATGCCATAATCCAATAATTGATTCTGAAGCCAGAGTACCTGGGATGTACAACTTGCAGCAGCAATGTACTCAGCTTCAGTAGTGGATGTAGCAATTGATGTTTGTTTCTTACTTTGCCAAGAAACTAAACAATTGCCTAGGAATTGGCATCCTCCAGAAGTTGATTTTCTGGTCACTTTGCATCCTGCATAGTCACTATCAGAGAAAGCAACTAATTTGCAAGAATACCCAGTGGAATAGCAAAGTCCTAGTGATTGAGTACCTTGCAAATATATAAAGATCCTTTTGACTGCAATCAAATGGGATTCTTTAGGTGCAGCCTGAAATCTAGCACAGATGCAAGTTGCAAACATAATGTCTTGTCTAGAAGCTGTAGGGTACATCAAGGACCCAATCATACATTTGTAAAGGGTTTCATCAACCGCTTTAGCTTTCTAATCAACATCCAGTTGTGTGGTGCTGCTCATGGGAGTAGAACAAGGCTTACAGTTTTGTAAATCAAACTTATTCAAAAGATCTTTTGTATATTTGGACTGATGAATGAGAGTTCCATCAGTCCTTTGTCTGATTTGCAAACCCAGAAAGAATTGTAATTCTCCCATGGCACTCATTTCAAATTCTTTTGCATTAAGTTTGTAAATTCATCACACAACTATGGATCAGAGGATGCAAAAATAATATCATCAACATAAATCTGAACAAGTAGCTTATGCTGTCCCACTTTCTTTATAAATAAAGTTTTATGAATGGAGCCTCTAGTGAAATTATTTTATAGAAGAAAAAATTTGATAATGTTTCATACCAGGATCTAGGAGCTTGTTTCAACCCATAAAGAGCTTTATCAAGCTTATACACCCAATCAGGATGTTTATTGTCCTCAAAACCTGGTGGTTGACACATATAAACTTCCTCTTTTATTTTACCATATAAAAGGCACTTTTGACATCCATTTGAAAAACTTTAAGATTGTGAAAGGCAGCAAGGCTAAGAACAATCTAATTGCCTCCAGTCTGGCTACAGGGGCAAATGTTTCATCATAATCAATGCCTTCTTCTTGTGCAAACCCCTGTACAACCAGCCTGGCCTTGTTCTTAACAATTTGGCCCTTTTTATCAGTTTTATTCCTAAACACCCATTTAGTGCCTATTGCACACTTACCTTGGGGTAAAGGAACAAGCTCCCACACTTGCTGCTTTTTGAACTGAAGAAGCTCAAGCTGCATTGCTTCAACCCAGCCATTGTCTCTTAGTGCAACATGGTAGTTCTTTGGCTCTTGCTGACTAATGAAGAGAGCATAGAAGCAGAAATTAGACAATTGACTTCTTGTTGAAACTCCAGCATTGATATCACCAATGATTTGTGACATTGGGTGATTCTTCAGCTCTTGATAAACAATAAGATCTGTGCAAGTGTTTGTAGGACCTTTAGCAGCAAGAGATGGTGATGCAGATTCTTGAAACCATGTTGGAGATGGCAACTCAAATGAAGTAGATGATTTAGAAATCTCATCAGCATTTGTTATGGATGGAACTGCTGAAGCTACATGAGCATCAGGTTTAGATGAATCAGGCAGTTGGTCACTAAACCTGAAAAGGTGAGTACTGGCTATATCATCATCAGTACCACCAGGTGGATAACTGTTGACAGGAGCAACAGCTGGAGCCTGATAAGGAACATATTGCAGTATGTCCAAATCAAATAACTCCACAGGGTTTTGTGGAATCTTGTCCTTTGGAGATTTATTAAACTTCACATGCAAAGTCTTTTCAACTATCTTTGTTCTGCAGTTGAATACTCTGTATGCCTTGTAAGTAGATGAATAACCAACAAAATACCCTGTATCCACCTTTGATTCAAACTTCTGGAGTGGATTGCTTGTGTTGAGAATGTACCAGGGACACCCAAATGCTTTAAAGAACGAAATCAAAGGGGCCAAATGATGTAGTACTTCATAAGGAGTCTTCATCAACCTTTGATTCACTAACACTTTATTGTGCACATAGCAAGCTGTGTTGACAGCTTCAGCCCAAAAGGTCTGTGGCAAACCTAAATCAGCCAACATTGACCTTGCAGCTTCAATAAGGGTCCTCTTCTTTCTCTTCACCACTCCATTTTGTTTAGGAGTTCTTAGAATGCTGAACTGCCTCTTAATTCCCTTTGACAGGTAGAAGTCATCAAGTGTATGATTTCTCTGTGCCATTATCACTCCTCACACACTTGACTGGAAGGGAATACTGCTTCTCCACATATAACACAAAGTTCATAACAGCTTTAGCAGCTTCATCTTTGGAATGCAAGAAGAAAGTCCATACAAATTTGGAGTAATGTAACACCCAAAATTTTGATTAGACAAAGAGAAACAATAAGAAGAAAAGAAAAGAAAGAATTTTGGAAGGAAAGGAAAAGAAAGAAAAAGTGGAGGGGGTATTGTGTAAAAGTACAAAGAAAGGCAAATATCTGATATACATAGGGATGGCTGCCCATACTTTTCTCACAATCCCAAATCTTCAAAATATTCTAGAGAGAGAAAGAGCAGACCACGAGAATTTGAAGGAAGAACAAGAAGAAGAAGAGTGAGGATTCGAGGTACAAGGTCTCACGACGACGGGTTTTGAAGAAGCCATACCCAGCAACACAATGTGAGTTCTAAGACCCCTAATTTTACCCGTTTTTGAATGATTTTTGGGGCTGGAACACATCGTGACACTATTTTCGAGCTTTGGGTGCTTAATCCGTGTATGTATGTACGAGTATGCGTGTGTATGGTCCGTTCAGGTTGCTATGCTTACTGTATATACGATTCATAGGGCAGATATATGAATTACAGCATGTTGTTCGTGTGTGTACTGTTGATGTATGATTAGGGGTACTTCTCTAGGATGTGTATGATGTGTAGCCTGTTCTAGGTACGATAGATTTGTGCTAATGATGTTGAGATGATGATCGAGAGCTGAAAAACAGCACAGGTTAAGGGCAGGGTGAACTGCTCATCCTCATGGACTAATGTGGGTGACCAGGAAAAATGCGGGTAAGGCAAAATTGCTCACCTGCATTGACCTAATGCGGATAGGTCAGAATACGGATTAAAGCATTCTTCATCCGCATCGACTTAATGCGGACAAAACAAGAAAAATGGCTAAGGCAGTACTCAGCCGCATTGATCTAATGCGGATAAGTCAGGAAGAATGGCCAAGGCATTCTTCAGCCGCATTGACCATTGCGGGTAGATTATGAAATACAGGTGAGGCATTCCTCATCCGCATTGACTGATGCGGACGAATGAAAGGAATGCGGCTGTGGAAATTGACTGCCGCATTGACCAATGCGGACAAGTCCGGAAATGCGCTAAGGCATTTCTCAGCCGCATGGACTAATGCGGGTAGACCATGAAATGCGGATAAGGCATTCCTCATCCGCATTGACTAATGCGGATGGTCAGACTAATGCAGATGAACCAGAATGTGAAATGCAGACTAAGCTTAGTAAGATCTGATTTATTTGGGTAAACGAGTAACATAGGCATGATGATGATGATGATGTTGCATGGGTATACCTACTATATACCATATATGTATGATGCCTTGTATGATGATGAATGAATGTTATGTGTATGTTCCTTATGATTATGTATGCTTATCTTTCCGAAACTTTACGAATTATGGAAATGAATGAATGAAGTATTATGTAACGTAAAGTGAAAGATAATGAAAGAGGAACATGATGATGAATGCATGTATTAATGATTAAACGAAAAGAAATATGATGATGAATACATGCATTAATGAATGAACGAACTAAGTCTTGCAAGCATTGAATAAGGTAAACGGGTCTTTCTTTGTGATTGACCATATTCATGGTACCTCTACCGCTTACCTACTAGTACTGTGGCATACGCTTTGATTCACGGCCCAGTAACTAAGACTGATCGGGATATAGCATATGGTATTGGTACAAAAGAAA
Source organism: Flaveria linearis (assembly GCA_024085815.1). NCBI lineage: Eukaryota > Viridiplantae > Streptophyta > Magnoliopsida > Asterales > Asteraceae > Flaveria > Flaveria linearis. Next base: position 53,725,235 of record CM044001.1, read on the forward strand.
TTCAATGTGCAAGCAAAGTTTAAACGGGATTCTTGTCATTCGACCACAGTAATCATAGCCGAGTGCTATGAAGTGGGTAAAGCCTGACAGGATCCATATGAGAATTTAAAGTTAATGATGTATAACGAATGATGAAGATAATAATAAATATTATCTTTGTATATGTATGATGTATGATCACGTGAAGGAATGGTTTATAATGTGAACTAAATATGTTTATTATAAAACTAGAACTCACTCAGTAACGCTGACTTTTATGTGTTTCCAGTTGGCAGGTAGTGTTGCTGGGGATGGCACGAGGTGACTACTCAGCTCTTCGGGATGTCATTCTCCTTTTGATAATTCTACCATGCAATAGGGTGCGGGCTTATAATGCATGCAACACATTATGTTGCATGCAAGTGTCAAGTGTTCCTTGAGGATCCCGATAAACGGGATTACCTAAGGAACCTTCCTTAAGGATCCTGATAAACGGGATTACTTAAGGAATCTTATTTATGATGAAAATTTTTATGTTTCTATACTAGAGGTCATCGTTTATGACCCATTTTGTAATCAGTAATGATGTAATCTTTGTACAAGCTTTTATGATGAAATGAAATGTATCTTTTGAATGTTTCCGCTGCAGTGTTTATTTAAGATGTTCTTAAATATATATCAAATGTAGGTTTTATGTGCGATGAACGACCAACTGTGAGGTGCCCGGGAACGGGGCCTTACAAGTTGGTATCAGAGCCAAAGTTTAAGTGAAATGGGTAAATTTTCCAAATAAACCTAAACTTAGGGGCTGTTTGGCAACATCTGATTGAATAAGTGCTGAATGAATAAGAGGGTCTGAACCAGTAAGAGGTCTGAACCAGTAAGAGATCTGAACGAATAATTGTGTTTGGTTGTAAAAAGGAAAGATTTTAAAACACAACACCACAACCACAACCACAAACTTCTGATCTTCACCCTCTTTCACCCCTTTCTTCAATTTCCCCTTTTTCTTCTTCGAGACGTCATTGCCATTCGCAACTAGCGGTACCTGCACATGAAGATCTACAACCTCATCATCCACCGCCACCGCAAGCACCACCGCCAACCACCACCGCAAGCACCCTCACCTCTCGGTTATCTCCTCTCGGGATTTGAAACTGAGTTTCTTGACAGATTGTGGTTCCACCGGAAGCTCCGACTCCATTGTTGTTCCTGTCATCTCTCTGCTCGTCGAAGAGACCGTGTAGAAGGAGTCCGACCACCACCGCAAGCACCACCGTCAGTCGCCGATCGGTTCTCTCCTCTCGGTTCTCGCCGACCGCCACCGCAAGCACCACCTTCACGTCTGACCACGGGTCAGACTATGGTTGAGGTCTGACCGGGTAGGAGCTCCGGTCAGACGTGATCTCCGGCAAGAGGCAAGCAACCAAACACCCAGGTCTGACCGAGTCAGACGCTCGCGTCTGACCAGGCTCGGTCAGACCCAAACAAACAGCCCCTTAAACTGAAAAATAGGACAGAAAGGAAGAGAATGCCATCTGAGTAGTTGCGTGCCATCAGGTATTTTCTTAAAGATTAAATGGTATTATGTGCGCATGTGATGTGATTTATGTGTACTGTTAGATTTAGATACTAATGTAGTCAGGACGGGTGATGCTCGGCGTGCGAAGAGTAGAGTAAGTGGCTAATCACAGCTGGCCACTGTAGTTAGGGACTTACCATACTTGACATAAACTGAGCTATTTCCTTGAATGACCATGTTAGTATTTGAACCTTTCAGTGTGATAGAAGATGGTTGGTGGTAGATCATCTAAAGTGTCACGAGGTGGTGGATGTGGTGCTGAACCACGGGCCACAAGAGGAAGACCGAGAAAGGAGAAGGAGGTTCATGAAGAACCTGACACCACTCATCAGGAGGAGGTGGACGAAAGCGCGGATCTAAGGGCCTCGGTAAAAGAGGCAATGGTCGAAGAAGTACACCAGGTCATGCAGACGATTTTACCGTCTATAGTGACCGAAGTGATAAAGGCTGTACGCGAAGATGAAAGGCAAGGGAGGAACCGGTCCTCGGGGAGACCGCAGCGACAAGAGCCGGAAACGGTTCTATCTCATAATGAAGAGGAAGAGGAGGAGGATCCGGTACGGGAGACAACACGGGGTTGTAACTACGGGGCGTTTATGAGGTGCAAGCCCCCTACCTTTGACGGTTCTGGCACTGTTGCTGATGCTCACCAATAGGTGAGAGAAATGGATGTTGTCCTCTATATTAGTGATTGCCAGGAGGACAAGAAGGTTAAGTTTGCTACCCACTCTTTCACGGGGTCGGCTTTGTGCTGGTGGGACAATATAGTCCAAGCCGAGGGTAGCAGGGCCATAGGGAAAATGAAGTGGGCCGAGTTAAAAAGGATAGTGATCGAGGAGTTCAGTCCTCGTCGGGAAATGGACAAAGTCGAGAGAGAGTTCCTGCAGTTGGAGGCGGGGACGATGACCCACCAACAATACATCACCAAGTTCAATGAAATAGCGCGGTTGGTGCCGGATCAGGTGACGCCGGTGTCTCGAAAGATCAACCGGTATATTCAGGGGCTGCCAGCTGACATCCGCAGGCATTTGATTACTGCTCGACCGAGCACCTTTAGGTCGGCAGTGGATTTGGCTGGGAGATTATATGATGAACGGGCTGTGGTGGTAAAGGCTGAGATTAGTAAGAAGGGAGGTGGTGAGAGAAACTGGCAGGGGAAGAGGTTTGGTCGAGGTGATACTTCGACGAGTAACAAGAAGACAAGGGTGGATGACCGCCGTGTGGTCATGTCAGGAGCAGGGTTGAGGAAGTGTGGCCAGTGTGGAAGGGAGCACTCGGGGGAGTGCAAGTGGGGATCCAACATCTGTTTCAGATGCAGGAAGGCAGGGCATATGTTAAAGGATTGCCGGACAGGCAAATGTTTTAACTGTGGGGAAAGTGGTCATACGAGTAGAGACTGCAAGAAGCCGAGGGCTGAGGGATCAGGGGCGAAGAAGACGGGAGGTGAAGAACCGAGAGCAAAGGCCAGGGCATTCACGATGACACAGGAGGAGGCCAGGACGGACCCTGATGTTGTGTCCGGTACGTTTCCGGTGAACCAAACTTTAGCCTCTGTATTATTTGATTCGGATGCCAGTAGGAGTTTTATTTCTGCTGCCTTCTGTACTAAGCTGCCTGTTAGTAGTAGACGTGTTGATGTGCCCTTTGATGTAGAAACTGCCATAGGTAAGTCTACTAGGGTCTCTGAGGTGATAGAGGGTTGTGATGTTGAATTGGAGGGCCACAAATTTCCGGTTAGACCCTTTGCTATGACCTTAGGTGGTTTCGATTTGGTGCTTGGGATGGATTGGTTGGCGGATTTTGAGGCGAACATCGTGTGTCGCAAGAAGATGATTCAATTGACAGCGCCCGACGGTGGTTCAGTGACAGTTTATGGTGATCGGGTTACTACGATTCCGAAGGTGATCTCAATGGCTGTAGCGGGAAAATGTATGAGGCGTGGGTGCAGCGCCTACCTATGTTATGTAAAAGATGTATAAACGCCAACACCACAGCTATCCGATGTTCCGGTGGTGTGTGATTTTCCATACGTGTTCCCGGAAGACTTATCGGGATTGCCACCTGACCGATAGATCGAGTTCCAGATTGACCTGATACCGGGTGCTCAACCTGTCGCCAAGGCACCGTATCGATTGGCCCTGACAGAAATGAAAGAGTTGATGGAGCAGTTGCAAGAGCTGCTGGATAAGGGGTTCATTAGACCGAGTATCTCACCTTGGGGTGCTCCGGTCCTGTTTGTGAAGGAGAAAGACGGTAGTATGAGGATGTGCATCGACTACCGTGAGCTGAACAAGTTGATGGTGAAAAATAGATACCCCTTGCCAAGAATCGATGATCTGTTTGATCAACTTCAAGGCGCCAGTTGGTTTTCATGAATAGATCTTCGATCGGGCTACCATCAGCTGAAGGTGATGGAACAAGACATCCCTAAAACAGCTTTTCGTACGCGCTACGGTCACTAAGAGTTTCTTGTCATGTCATTTGGTTTGACTAATGCGCCAGCTGCTTTTATGGATCTGATGAACCGAGTGGGTCGGCCGATGTTAGATAAATCAGTGATCGTGTTTATTGATGACATCCTGATTTATTCAAGAAGCGAAATAGAGCATGCCGGTCACATTCGAGAAGTATTAGAGACGTTGAGAAGGGAGAAATTGTACGCCAAGTTCTCTAAGTGCGCATTCTGGTTGCGCGAGGTTCAATTTTTGGGTCACGTGGTTAATTCGGAGGGAATTATGGTCGATCCGGCAAAGGTGGAAGCGGTAATGCAATGGAAGTCTCCAAAGATGCCATCTGAAATTCGTAGTTTATTGGGTTTGGCGGGCTACTACAGAAGATTCATTCAAGAGTTCTCCAAGATTGCTTCTCCACTGACCAAGTTAACCCGGAAAGATGTGAAGTTTGTATGGGGTCAAGCTCAAGAGAAGGCGTTTGAAGAATTGAATACGAGGTTGACCCAAGCTCCTGTATTGGCATTACCCGATGGAAGCGAGGACTTTGGTGGTTTATTCTGATGCTTCCTACTCGGGGTTGGGGTGCGTATTAATGCAAAGGGGAAAGGTGATAGCCTGTGCATCCTAACAGCTGAAAGTTCATGAGGTTAATTATCCTACTCATGATTTGGAGCTAGCGGCTGTGGACTTTGCGTTAAAGATTTGGAGGCACTACCTCTACGGAACGAAGTGCACCATCTTCACAGACCACAAGAGCTTGAAGTACTTCTTCGAGCAAAAAGATTTAAATATGAGGTAGAGGCGATGGTTGGAGCTGATAAAAGACTATGATTGTGAGATCCATTACCATCCGGGCAAAGCCAACGTGGTGGCTGATGCCCTTAGCCGAAAGGAGAGGCCCGAGCCGATACGGGTGAAGGCATACCAACTGATTATGACCTCGGATGTGATGAAGCAAGTCAAAGAGTTTCAAGATGAGGCACTGAAGGAAGATTATCTTAACTCAAAACGAATGAGAGGTCTGGTCGCGAAACTGGGTGAAAACACGTTTGGTGTCAAGACTCGATTTGGGCGGATGTGGATTCCTCGTTTTGGGGATCTACGAATGAAGATTATGGACGAAGCCCACAAAACTCAATACTCCATTCATCCCGGTGCTTCCAATATGTACCAAGACATGAAGAAAGATTACTGGTGGCCGAGTATGAAGCGTGATGTGGTGGAGTATGTGAGTAAATGTCTCACTTGTTTGCAAGTAAAGGTAGAACATCAGAAGCCGTATGGGAAGATTCAACCTTTGGATATACCGGAATGGAAGTGGGAGCACATCACCATGGATTTCATTACGAAGCTGCCGCGTACTCCGAAAGGGTATGATGCGATATGGGTGATTGTTGATCGTCTGACGAAGAGTGCTCACTTCCTACCGATATGCGAGACATACTCATCCGAGAGGTTGGCCGATCTTTTCATCTAAGAGATTGTGACTCGTCATGGTGTACCGGTGTCAATTGTGTCGGATCGCGACACCCGGTTTACATCCAAATTCTGGAAGAAATTCCACGATGCTATGGAGACGAGGTCACATATCAGTACGGCTTATCATCCCCAAACTGATGGTCTGTCGGAAAGGACCATTCAGACGTTAGAAGACATGCTCCGGGCATGTGTGATTGATTTTGGGGGGAGTTGGGATGACCACCTACCGTTAGCTGAATTCTCGTACAACAACAGCTATCATGCCAGTATTGGTATGCCACCTTATGAGATGCTATACGGTAAGAGATGCATGACACCCGTATGTTGGGGTGATATTGGTCAAAAGGAATTGGGAAGCGTCGAGGTGATCGAGGCTACGACTGAAAAGCTTGAAAGGATAAAGGCCTACATGAAGGCAGCCAAAGACAGACAGAAGTCGTATGCCGATAAACGACGCAGGCCGATCGAATTCTAGGTGGGTGACCGGGTTATATTAAAGGTCTCGCCTTGAAAAGGAATCATTCGGTTCCGAAAGCGGGGCAAGTTGAGTTCGCGGTACATAGGCCCTTTCCGAATCATTGCTCGAGTAGGAGAGGTGGCCTATAGATTGGAGTTGCCAAATGAGCTAAGTGGAATTCACCCTACCTTCCACGTATCTCATCTGAGAAAGTGTCTGGCCGATGAAGAAATGATTGTTCCACTGGAGGGTATCGAAGTAGATGAAGGGCTCAATTATATGGAGCAACCAGTGGCAATCATTGACAGAAAAGAGAAGCGGCTGCGAAATAAAGTGGTTCCCCTTGTGCGTGTACAGTGGAAGCACAGAAAGGGATCTGAGTCTACGTGGGAGACTGAGGAAGAGATGAGACAACATTACCCACGTCTGTTCGAGGAATAACAGGTTTCGGGGACGAAACCTTTATAAGGGTGGTGGACTTGTAACACCCGAAATTTTGATTAGACAAAGAGAAATAATAAGAAGAAAAGAAAAGAAAGAATTTTGGAAGGAAAGGAAAAGAAAGAAAAAGTGGAGGGGGTATTGTTTAAAAGTATAAAGAAAAGGCAAATATCTGATATACGTAGGGATGGCTGCCCATACTTTTCTCACAATCCCAAATCTTCAAAATATTCTAGAGAGAGAAAGAGCAGACCACGAGAATTTGAAGGAAGAACAAGAAGAAGAAGAGTGCGGATTCGAGGTACAAGGTCTCACGGCGACGGGTTTTGAAGAAGCCATACCCAGCAACACAATGTGAGTTCTAAGACCCCTAATTTTACCCGTTTTTGAATGATTTTTAGGGCTGGAACACATCGTGACACTGTTTTCGAGCTTTGGGTGCTTAATCCGTGTATGTATGTACGAGTATGCGTGTGTATGGTCCGTTCAGGTTGCTATGCTTACTGTATATAAGATTCCTAGGGCAGATATATGAATTACAGCATGTTGTTCGTGTGTGTACTGTTGATGTATGATTAGGGGTACTTCTCTAGGATGTGTATGATGTGTAGCCTGTTCTAGGTATGATAGATTTGTGCTAATGTATGTTGAGATGATGATCGAGAGCTGAAAAATAGCACAGGTTAAGGGTAGGGTGAACTGCTCATCCGCATGGACTAATGCGGGTGACCAGGAAAAATGCGGGTAAGGCAAAATTGCTCACCCGCATTGACCTAATGCGGATAGGTCAGAATACGGATTAAAGCATTCTTCATCCGCATCGACTTAATGTGGACAAAACAAGAAAAATGGCTAAGGCAGTACTCAGCCGCATTGATCTAATGCGGATAAGTCAGGAAGAATGGCCAAGGCATTCTTCAGCCGCATTGACCAATGCGGGTAGATTATGAAATACGGGTGAGGCATTCCTCATCCGCATTGACTGATGCGGACGAATGAAAGGAATGCGGCTGTGGAAATTGACTGCCGCATTGACCAATGCGGACAAGTCCGGAAATGCGCTAAGGCATTTCTCACCCGCATGGACTAATGCGGGTAGACCATGAAATGCGGATAAGGCATTCCTCATCCGCATTGACTAATGCGGATGGTCAGACTAATGCAGATGAACCAGAATGTGAAATGAGGACTAAGCTTAGTAAGATCTGATTTATTTGGGTAAACGAGTAACATAGGCATGATGATGATGATGATGTTGCATGGGTATACCTACTGTATACCATATATGTATGATGCCTTGTATGATGATGAATGAATGTTATGTGTATGTTCCTTAAGATTATGTATGCTTATCTTTCCGAAACTTTACGAATTATGGAAATGAATGAATGAAGTATTATGTAACGTAAAGTGAAAGATAATGAAGAGGAACATGATGATGAATGCATGTATTAATGATTAAACGAAAAGAAATATGATGATGAATACATGCATTAATGAATGAACGAACTAAGTCTTGCAAGCATTGAATAAGGTAAACGGGTCTTTCTTTGTGATTGACCATATTCAGGGTACCTCTACCGCTTACCTACTAGTACTGTGGCATACGCTTTGATTCACGGCCCAGTAGCTAAGACTGATCAGGGTATAGCATATGGCATTGGTACAAAAGAAATTCAATATGCAAGCAAAGATGAAACGGGATTCTTGTCATTCGACCACAGTAATCATAGCCGAGTGCTATGAAGTGGGTAAAGCCTGACAGGATCCGTATGAGAATTTAAAGTTAATGATGTATAACGAATGATGAAGATAATAATAAATATTATCTTTGTATATGTATGATGTATGATCACGTGAAGGAATGGTTTATAATGTGAACTAAATATGTTTATTATAAAACTAGAACTCACTCAGCAACGCTGACTTTTATATGTTTCCAGTTGGCAGGTAGTGTTGCTGGGGATGGCACGAGGTGACTACTCAGCTCTTCGGGGATGTCATTCTCCTTTTGATAATGCTACCACGCAATAGGGTGCGGGCTTATAATGCATGCAACACATTATGTTGCATGCAAGTGTCAAGTGTTCCTTGAGGATCCCGATAAACGGGATTACCTAAGGAACCTTCCTTAAGGATCCTGATAAATGGGATTACTTAAGGAATCTTCTTTATGATGAAAATTTTTATGTTTCTATGCTAGAGGTCATCGTTTATGACCCATTTTGTAATCAGTAACGATGTAATCTTTGTACAAGCTTTTATGATGAAATGAAATGTATCTTTTGAATGTTTCCGCTGCAGTGTTTATTTAAGATGTTCATAAATATATATCAAATGTATGTTTTATGTGCGATGAACGATCAACTGTGAGGTGCCCGGGAACGGGGCCTTACAAGTAATCATCCACAATTACCAGACAGTATTTCTTCTTTACCATGCTCATCACTCTGACAGGACCAAAAAGGTCCATATGCAATAATTGCAAGTAGGCATTGGACTTTGGCTCTTCTATTGGAGGGAATGAGACTTTGTGTTGTTTCCCCTTTAAACAAGCAGTGCAGTTGTCTTCACATTTGAACTCCTTCATAGGCAACCCTCTTACTAAACCATGGTGTATCAGCTGGTTCATGTTTTTAAGATTCACATGACCCAGCCTTCTATGCCATAGAGTAGATTCTTGAGGAGAAGCCTTGGAGATTAGGCAAGGATGACCTTTTAGATCTATTTTCTTGGAAAGATCTAAGGCATATACTCTTCCTGTCCTGTTGGCCTTCAGGAGAGTATGATCATCCAACACCTTGTCAATCAAACTCAGAACTTTGGATGACAGAATCCTGCAGTTCTAACTGGTGAAAAGAGCAACATGGCTTTTATCACACATTTGACAGACACTCAAGAGGTTGTACTTGAGATTCTCCACTTGGTTAACATCATCAAACCTTATTTCGCCATTGGAAACAAAGCCTTTGCCGATGATGTATCCCTTAGCATCATTGCCAAAAGAGACAAACCCCTTCTTTTCTTGAGAGTAGTCATTAAGAAGAGAGCTGATCCCTGTCATATGCATGGATCCTCCACTGTATACATACCAGATGCTTCTTTGGCATGCTGAAGAACCCTGCAATCATCACAACAAATTAGTTAGGTTTTGAGACCCAAACTTTTTTGGTTTTGGGTCTGTTCTTATCAATAGATGGTAAACTAACTGGTTTGTTATGAATAACAGCCAGAGGTGATGGAGATGGTGTAGAAGAGGAATCCTTTGGCTTGGATTTCCTTTTCTGTGGTTTCAGCACAGGAGCATCTAATTGGTTGACTCTCCCTAATAGATGTTGAACCATCATAACAAGTTGTGTCTGATTTTGTGATAAAGCTTTCAGCTCATCAGACACATTAGTACTTGAGTTTCATGGATTCCTGTGTTGTACCATCTTCATTTAAGCAACCTCAGCTGTTGCCTGATTTACCCCTTCCTTTTTGGATTTCTTTTTGGACTTTAGGGTTACAGGTTTTGATGTTACTGGTACAAACTTGGTCTCAAACTCAGTTTTCATTTTGTTCATTTTCTTTTAATGTTCTCATTTTGGTTGAGTTTGGAGCCCTTTTTATACCAGCAATCATCAGTAAGATGATTGAATAAGCCACATATTTCAAATGGCTTTTTCTTCATCTTTAGTTGATCATCTGCTGAAGAAGATGAAACTACTGAAGACTTGTTCTTCAACAGTTTTCTATCAGTACTTGCAGTTTTCTTCCTTGCAGTACTTGCTTTCCTGATATCTTCTTCAGTAGTTTTCCCACCCTTTCTACTTGCAGTTTTCTTCCCTTCAGTACTTGCAGTAGATTGGGTTTGTTCTTCAGGTGTTATAACTTGCTCTTCAGTACTTTCAGTACTTTGTGAGATAACACCTGAAGTGATCAACCTTTTGATCATGTGAGTGTCAGCATTTGAACCATCAGCTATTTCAGCATCAGCTGATTGGTTTTGTAAGGAATTAATGCTGACTTAAACTTCTGATGGTATTGTATCAGATAGTAAATCACATGATGAAAAGGATTGGTTATTGCTTTCTCCTTCAAATTCTACTTCTGCTCTGGAAGTAAAATCTGTAGGAGGAGCAGTGTGATTATAACCAATGCCAAACTTCACATTGGAAGTTTACTGCTTGCTGAGAAGAATTTCAAAACCCTTGCAGGATTGTACCCAACGATCACACTCTACCTGGGTAGCTACAAGTGTTTCTTTGAGGTCTCTATACTTTTCTAGAAGTACCTCTTCCCTAGCCTTATCATCAGTGATTTGGCATTTAAGTTTATAAATCTCATCATTTTTATCATTAAGCACAGACTCAAATTCAGCTTTTCTTTTGGAGATTATTTGTTCTAGCTCAAGGTTTTTGTCAATTAAAGCTACATTTTCTTCTCTAATAGATGCAAATGTGGCTATGCATGATTCAGAACATAACTTGGCTTTGGCCTTAGAGGATACCTGTGATACCTATGATATGGAGGCATTGGAGGATGAGCTATCAGCAGACTCCAGGGCCATGAGAGCAAGGTTTCCAAAAGGATTGTCACCACCATGTTGACCAACACCAGGAAACAGTTGGTCATGACCAGACATATCATCTGGTAAACTGCTCCAGTCAACAACTCCTGGGGTGAAAAAGCTGTGTCGTTGAGGTTGAGATTGTTGATGAGATTAGGATGGTTGAGGCTCAAGAAGAGCATGTGGTTTTTGAGCAATAGGTGCTTGAACTTGACTGGTCTGTGGCATGTAGAAGCAGGGGTAAGGATATGGCATATGACATTGAGGGACAAAATATGCAGGTGATGACTGAGCTTGTGATGGATGACCAAACTGGTGGAATGTTGTCCTTTGTTTTGTGAGCTATTGCTTGGAAAGGTCACAAAGGGTGCAGATGAGTTAGATCCAGATGATCTACACTCTCTAGCAAAGTGTCCAAGCCTATGGCATTTATGACACCTCAACTTGCTCTTGTCAAAACCAACTTTGGTTTTGCCAGTGAGTCCAGGGAATTTCCTACCAGTTCTTTTGTAGAACTTTTGAGATCGGATATTGATCATTGCCATTTGGCTCAAAATATCCATCTCTTCCAGATCATCATCTGGAATGCCCTTCAGATCCTCCATCAAAAAGCATAAGTTATCACTGCTACCACCTGAACTACCATCAATACCAACAAAAGCATGTTCAGTATTAGTAAAGAAATGAATATGCTCATCATAGGCACTCTCTGATGCAGCATATTCTGACTCCTAAACTATCAGTGCAGTATTGCCTGATACAAAGTCATCAGTGAGCTTACCAGATGATGACAACTTTCTTTTCTGTTCTATCTCTCTTTCAAATGTAAGTAGTTTCCTATGAAGTTGGGTGAGAGATAGAGTGCTCAGATTTGCACTAGAGCGTAGGATAATAGTGTATGTGTCCCATCTCTCAGGCAGGGATCTAAGGAATTGGTTGTTCATCTGGCTGTTTGAATACTCTTGTTTAACCATTTTTAGCTCGGAAATCAAACATGAGAATCACTCAAACTGTTGAGTTAGAGTCTCACCCTTCCTATGAGAGAATGTCTCATATTGTTGGGCGAGGATTTCCCTAGTGTTTGCTAAGACCTCACCAGTTCCTCCGAATTGTTCCTTCAGAGCAACCCAGAGATCATGAGCAGTTTCATGATACATAAGCCTTGCATAGATTTCATTAGGCAGTGCCATGGCCAGAATTCCATGGGCTTTAGCATCAATTTCGAACAGCTTTAGATCTTCATCCGAATATTGATCAGGTTTCTTCGGAACCCTCTCATATTGTTCAGGAACGCTCACCATAGGCTTGTATGGTCCATGCACCACTGATTTCCAACAACCAGCGCTGTTGATAGATAGATGATGGAGCATACGTCGTTGCCATATGTTATACTCACTCCTAACAAGCATCGGAGGCTTTGTTGAGGAGCCAGTATTGTGAGGATCATTTGTTGGTGTCGCCATTTCAGAATTCAGACAAATTCAAGGTAAACTAAACAAATCTAGCTCAAAACCACTTAAAACCTCAAATTAAATGGCCAGAAGCAACATAAACTCAATCTCTATAACCGATTCTTGCAAATTTGCTAATTCGATCAAACGTAGATAGCAAAAGAGCAGTTTCAATGATCAATTGTTAAATCGATCAATGATTAACCAGCTCTGATACCATTTGAAAGGATCTCAGTATCTAGTTTGATCAATTAGATTAGATTTGTAGCGGAGTTAGTACATGAATTAGACAAATTCAAACAAGAACCCAAGAGATATAACAATGTAACAGTACGGTTATAGAATAAGAGAGAGTTTCTGCACAAAAGATGTATTTCATTCAATATAAGCTTCGGCTAAATAACAATTAGGTCATCTTTCCTTTTATAGGGAAAGATGACGTCAGCTGATGTCACTTGACAGTGACATCTAACTGTTATTACAACAAACTACTGATAGTTACACAACTACTGAAGATGTCAAGCAGTTGAGATCTTCTTACAAAAGACAAGTGTAAACTATCTCTACAACTACTAATAAGAAACTACTGAAACTACAACTACTGAAACTACAACTACTGAAACTACAACTACTGAACCTACAATGACTGAAAGTACAACTACTGAAACTACAACGACTGAAGAATATGCTCTTCAGTTGTTTTACAAGTACTGAAATAGAAATGAAACTACTGAAAAGAAAAGACTGAAAGGAAACCATCACAACAACTGAAGAATACTTCTTCAGCTGTTGTGACAAACTCTGAAGGCTTCAGTACTTGGACTTCAGACTTGAACTTCAGTTGTTGTCATCAGCTGATGTCTTCAGTTGTTGTCATCAGCTGATGTCTTCAGTCTTTGTCTTCATTCTTTGTACTTCAGCTGATGGTCTTTAGTACTTTAGTCTTCAGCTAATGAAGTCTTCAGTACTTTAGTCTTCAGCTGATGATCTTCAGTATTTTAGTCTTCAGCTGATGATCTTTAGTACTTTAGTCTTCAGCTGATGAAGTCTTCAGTCTTTGTCAAACAGCTGATGAGGCCTTCAGCAGTTGTTGTGATGTCTTATGGGACTTAAAGGTTTTTCTGATCTGGCTCATTGGTTCTTTTGGTCCAACAACATCTTAGTATAAGTATGTTGCTTCTCCTACAAACATTGTAGAGAATGCATTTCTGGCTAAAGATGATGTACTCTAGAAGATGAGGGTGATCTGTTTGTTGGAGTTGGTTTCTTCACAAGTGCTCCTGTCTACACACATCAACCTCAGTCTCCTTCTAAAGCTCAAACTCCTAAACCTCAATCCAAGACTCCATCTTCTAATTCTGTTAAACCTAGCAAAGTTAAAGATGTTATTAACATCCTTTTACAGGATGAATAGTCAAAACTGCTTTTACTGCTTTTATGGCAAGTTTTCAAGCTTATCAAGGAAGCCATTTAACCCAAGTTGATCTTATTTTGCAGGATTTATTAGAAATGGATCCTGATGATATGGAACAGATGGATTTGAACTAGCAGATGGTGATGATTGCATATAGAACTCAGAAACACTCCGACGTGAGCAGGAACTGCAATAGGTGATGATTACAAGCCAAGTGCAAACAAAGCTGTCGGTTTTGACAAGTTCAAGTCAAGGTGTTTCAACTGCAATAGCTATGGTCATTTTTCAAGAGACTGTAAAGCTCCTAGGAATCAAGGAGGAAATGGCCAAGCTAGTTCTAGTAGTCAAAGACATCATCAACAACAGTCTCAGAAAACTTTCCAGAAGCCTTATCAAAGTCTTCCCATGCCAGAACTAAAGGATGAGACAAAATCAACTGAAGAGCCAAAGAAAGCTCTTGTTGTGAGCATAAAAGATGGCTATGACTGGAGTGCATATGCTGAACAGTTTATAACTGATCTTACATCCAGTTTAGCTCTTATTGCTAAAACTCGGAATGAAGACTGGTCTAAAGATAATAATCCTAAGGCTGATGGTGATTCAGACAATGATGATGAAGACTATGACTAGAGTGATAAATCTGATCCAAAAGAAAACTCAGAAGAAATTAGTCTTATGGCATAATCTGAAAAACCAAAGGTTGAACTCTCATCATCTGATTCTGAGATATCCACTTCAAGTTATCCTAAAAATTCCCATTGAAGTCAGAGAAAAAATGTGCACTAAAGCATGTTTTGAATAAGTTAAGAATTATAGAACTTATTCACTCAAAATCTGTGATAAACTAAAACAAGAAGAAGTAATGCACAACAAATTGAAAAATGATTATAAAATCTCTAATGAAAAGATTATATCTCTTCAAACATCACGGAACAAAATTCTAAAAGAACTTAAAATTTTGAAAAAGCAACTTGAAGAGATGACCAAAAATCTTGAACAAGAGAAAATAGCTCATGCTGCAACTCAGGTTGATCTTGCCAAAGTTAAAAGTTCAAAAACCATTGTTGAAAAATTGGTAAATGGAAGAAAAGATAAAGATAAAATAGGTTTAGGTTCCAGACATGAACCTACGCTTGAATCAATCTCAAACACTTTACCAGTGAATTTTAACACGCATGATCACTCACTTGAAAATAAAAACTAAAATAAAAGCTATAACAATCGACCCCGAGGTCAACATTTTAAACTTTGACCTCTAATAATTATTGGTACTACTATTAATATCAGTAATGTTATTATTACTACTACTTTGTTATTTCCATGATTATTAACATATGTACAATTTTTCCCTAGATAATACTTTAAGTCTTGACTTAGAATAGAATAATTTAACATTCTAAAAATGTAATTAAACACGTCAAAATGTTAGAATCGAATTGAAAACAATTAATTATGTGTACACACAAATAATTCATGAATTAATTACATACATACACATCTAAAACTTAAAAACATTTAACTAGAAACTACCATCCAAAATACTACACTACACAACAAAACTACACTACATAATTAAATTGTAAAAAAAAATAGTAAAACAAGCCACACACCCACACCTCTAGGCCACCCCCTTCTCCCCAATCCCCTTCTCCCTTGAACTCTACAAACCCACTCTCACACTCTTCCACCTCTCCACACTATCCCATACATGCAAACCCACTTTCAAACACTTCACACAACTCTCTCCCTCTCCCTCTTGGCCAAGAACTTGAAACACACACACACACTCCCTTTATTTTTCAGCCAAAACAACAAGAACACAAGAGATTCAACCTTATGCAAGCTCCATACAAGCAAGAAGGTGCCATTTGAGGGACCTTTGTACACAGTTCTTGTAAGAGCAAGGTACTCCATCCTTTTTTCGAAGATCATCATCGATTCTATACCCCCTAAACTCTCAAACTCACGGTCCATTCAAAGGGTAAGCATTAATACACCAGAATCAAGTTGTTTCTTGTGTTTTACTTTAATAAACTACCAAAACCCTTACGTTCTTGTTTCTAACAAAATCTTGCATCTTAGAACTTCTTCTTGAGGAGCTCTTAATATCACATGAGCTATATATCATGATAAGTTGGTAAATCGTTGGTTGGAACACATGTTAACACCTAGAAAACCCTCTTTTTACATGAAATAACACCATATATGTACATGTTTGAAAACCCACCCAACCAAATCTTGAAACCTACTAAAAAACAGTTTATGAACAACATAAAAACCTGATTTGAAAACTATAAAACAATTAGGAGATGTTTGGGTATGATCTATAAGGTTTACACATGTGTAAATGGTGTGAATCACCTAATAAGAGCAACATATATGTGTTACATGTTATATCCGAGAGTTTTGATATAATTTTAGTAGGTTTGGTTCATATGAAGTTTTATAAGTTGGTGGTAATGGCTGGAAATGTAAAAAGAAAGAACTAGGGAACAAAATGGACTTGTTTGGAAACCCGAAAAATGGGAAAATCTTTTAAAAATAGCAAAACAAAGTAAATTATCATATTAAAAATAATTCCAGGCTGTAACATAAAAATCATGGGCATAATGGTCAGATTTGATGATATTTGGATTAAACTCATGATTAAATGGAATTTTTAAACGTTAAAAACGGCACTTAACCGGGTAATTTTTGGGTAACTTGTTATACATGTCAATGTACCTAGTTTATGAGCGTTAATGTAAAAGTGTTTCATGTCTTACACATGTGTAATTGATGTAATGGTTTGAATGAATGATATAAAATGCATTGTGATGTTTGATTTATATTTTTATTATGTCATGATTTCATTATATTGACTGTGTTGCACATGTATGAACTAACTATATAGGTTTGATGTTGTTTGATAGTTCATGCTAATGGCTCATGCTAATGGAGCATACACATGAATTCATCATGCTTATGGACCAGTCGCACGACTGAACCAGGAGACTAGATCAGTCGTACGATTGGAACATAAGACTGACTCAATCGCACGACTGAACCTTCAGTCGTGCGTATGACTCAATCGCATGATTCAATTGCATGACTGAACCATGCTAATGGTTCAGTCGCTTGACTGAAGATAGGAAACCTATAAATACCACTTAATTCGTGGAAAAACATAACAATTGATAACACTTCGAATACCTACATACCCTAGCCGTCCAGAGCATCCCTGTTCATTGTTCCAACTTCATAGTTCATTTCTAATCAATTCTTGTTTGTTCTTAACGTTTTTTTCATCGTAGGATTGATCAGATTGTCGTTCTCACTGATTGGATCGCCAATCAAATAAGATTCCGCACTATTTGATCTGGTTTCACGCATTATCAGTTAGTACTCCGTACGTACACGGTCATAACAAGTGGTATCAGAGCTTTGGCTCTTGATTTTACGTGTGATTCGATTAGTTTTTGGTGTTAAACTTAACATTTTCATTCAAAAGAGTTAATTTTTTTGAGTCAAAAGGTGTTTTCGAAGTTTTCTGACCTTAAAGTCTTGATTGTTCACTATACGGCAGATTAGGGTTCTTGAAAAATAGTGTTTCTATGTCAAAGTGTTAAAACCATCGATTTTGCCAAAACAGCAGCCTTCAGTCGCATGAATAGCTCATTCGTATGATTGAACTCATACATACACTCCATTCGCAGACTGAACTCAGTCGCATCCTTTATTCGCACGACTGAATAGATCCAGTCGTTTGAGTCCATTCGTCTAGGTCATACGCACGACTGAATCCAATCGCACGATTGAATTCATTCGCACCCTTCATTCGCACGAGTGAACCATCCGTATAGTCCATTCATATGATTGAAATTGTTTTGTTCTCCAAGTCTCAGCTTACACAAATGGAAGATCAGTTTGTTGCATTTACTGCCGGGAAGGACTCACGCATCCAGAACCTTCTGCTTCTGGAAAATGAGATAGGAAATCACAATAAACCACCGAAGCTTATCACATTAGATGATCATCCACAATGGAAACAGTGGTTCGAGATTTAGTTAAATGGAGTTGATCCCAATCTTTGGACTTCTATTGAGACTGGTTACGTGGTACCAGTCAGTGCTAATAGGGTTAAACTTACTTTGGGGGGGAATGCGTGAATCACAAAAGACTCTGCATAATGCTGAAAAGAAAGCTTATGCCCTGCTTACTCAGTCAATACCTAAAGACATATTTCATTAATTCTCTAAGAATAAGCAGTCTAAGAAGCTATGGGAGGCCTTAGAAAAGAGGTATGAAGGCAATGCAACGTTAAAGGCACTGAAGGCTAAGGCTCTCAAGAAGGAGTTTGGCAATTTCTCATTAATTGGGAATGAGAGCCTAGATGACATAATTGACAGGTTCTATAATCTCATGAGTGAACTGCACACTCATGGTGTAACCACATCAATGGAAGATAAAGTTTCAAGTTTTACTGATGGTATACCTGAGAAATGGGATTCATTTGTGTCCAATCTCAGACAGAATGACATTTTAGCAACGTTGGACATAAATGACTTCATCTTGAAGTTAAGAGAAGAAGAGCTGAGGATTAAGTACAAGTCAAAGAAAGGATCCTATGTTCAGAATCATTCACTCTACAACTCAGTTTTGTCTCCAGCTGTTTCAGGAGCACCTCTACAAACAACATATGTGTCCAATTCATCTGCTACTACCTCACCCACTGCTTCAGCACCAGAAACGTCAGGGTCATCTCCTACACAATATATAGTGCATGAAGCCAATTCTACAAAGTAGAAGACCAAGAATCTTGGTAATATCACTATGGAAGTTGCAAAGGAGCACATGGATCTTCTTGCAGCAGTTGTCCAATCCTATGATGGTTTAGTTGCCGGGAAGATTGGAAGTTGTCACCTTGCAGATGAAAACTACGAGCAAGTTGATGAAAATGAGCTAAAAAGAATGTATATTATATGGGCCTTGGCAAGTGCAGTCAGAAGAGCTAAAAGTTTGTCAAGAAGATGGGACAGAATCTAGTAGCCACAAAGGACAAAACGTTTGGTTTTAACAAAAACAAGGTAACCTGCTTCAACTGTGGTGAGAAGGGGCATTTTAAACGTGAATGTGTAAAGCCCAAGAAAACAGGTAATGGAAACCCATTTTCATCGTTCACCCGTCAAGACAAGGAACAAATTGGAACGGCTTCTTCAAGCAAGGATACAAAGGCTCTTACAGCTCAAGATGATGAAGGACAAGACTGTCCTTCAGGTTTGTTTCTCCTGGAGAATCAAACATTGCCTTTGTTGAAGTAGTAGATGATGAGCCTGCTAGTGAGAGTGAGAGTGTAGCTGAGCAAGCGATTTCAGATGTTGAAGGAGCTACAAACATGGTAATTCACCTGGTTGAAGAGGATCTTAGAGCAACAAGTACTAAATCTCCTATCACAAAAGTATCTGAATCTGCTTTGATGACTAACTCAACCGATTCATCACAGGTAAGTTCTCTAGACAAGTTATTTGATAAACATGATTGTCATGACTGTGATAAGTTTAAAGAATGCATTGACTTGAAATTTTCTAGGTTATCAGAACACAATGATAACTTAGTAAATGATTTACAACTATGCACTGAGGCTAATCCTATTTTAAAACAAAATGAGTGCAGTTTTAAAGAAAGGATAGAACTTTTGTCAAAACAACTAAGGGAAACCAAGGTTGTTGCATTAAATCAATCAAATGATATAAAGTTTTATCTAAATTCTTTAGAAGAGACCAAAAAGGAAAAAGCAGTTTTGGAAGTCGAAGTAAATTTATTAAAACAAAAACTGCATAGTTGGGCTAGTTCTTCTCACATAGTTCAAAACTTAGTGAAAGAACGAAACAATGGGGAAGGTCTAGGGTACAAGGCAGTAGCACCACCGCATGAAATCCTTTTAAATACAAACTGTATACCTGTAAATGACAACCCAGTAAAGGATCATGTGGTCTCCACTCCTCTGGTTAGTGATCCCAATTCCACAGTCGAACATGTACAGCAGATCACTAAACGGAAGGAGGCTACTTTGAAATCTAAAGGTAAGATGCCTGTTGTGAATTTGGATGAACAATTTGAGAAGGTTAATGTAAAGTCAGGTTCAAACATGTCTATTTCTGAATCTAAAACGACCAAAACAGTTAACCAATCACGTGCTCCACGTCAAAGTCTAAATAAACAAAAGGCTAAAGATGTACAAAACGTTAAAACAATTAATTTTGTTAATCAGTCTGAAACATATAAGAAGAAATTTGTTATACCCAAATAGACAAAGGTCACACCTGTGCAAAACTCAAACCCTCATAAATATTTTCCTAAATCTGTAGAAGTAAGATCTTGCTACAATTATGGAAAACGAGGACATATCTCTTCAAATTATCCTTACTATCAGACTCCCAAAAAGAAAATTGAGCTTAATGATACCAAAATTTTTTTCCTCAAAGGAGATCTACTACTCCACCAAAGAGTATTAGTGAACCTCAAGTTCAAACAATAAACCAGGTCTATCACAAACATGCCTTACACAAAACTGGCTTATGGAAAGAAAAGTCAAGTAATTTGTCTGATAGTGAGGAAATTAAAAAGAAAGATATGCCCTCATCTTCTGAAGGTCAATGGGTTGAGTTTATGACGTGTGATTCCTCCGGGACACCAAGCCAGTTAAGGTTTGGGTCCCAAATCTGAACTGATAAGCTTCTTTGAATATGCAGGGTGTCCGCTATAGTGCTATCACAAATACATGGCTTATTGATAGTGGGGCGTCCAGGCACTTGACATGGAACTCGTCTGTCCTTTTCAACGTCAGACAAATTAAAGGGGGACATGTTTCATTTGCTGGGAACAAAGGAGGTTATATAACAGCAAGGCGAAGTAGGAAATGAGAAAGT
Organism: Flaveria linearis; assembly: GCA_024085815.1. Classification (NCBI taxonomy): domain Eukaryota; kingdom Viridiplantae; phylum Streptophyta; class Magnoliopsida; order Asterales; family Asteraceae; genus Flaveria; species Flaveria linearis. The sequence continues at coordinate 53,745,951 of CM044001.1, forward strand.
TAAGTTTGACAAGGTCAACTACGTTCAGTAACTACAGAACAACTTACTTTTTGTTTCCCAGATTTGTGACAAAGGATTTATGGTTGTATTCGACAACAAGAAGTGCTACATATTGAAAAAGGACTATGTGATTGAGGAGGATAAAGTTCTTATGACAGCTTCAAGATACAACGATTTGCATGTCGTGGATCTTTCAAAAGCATCCACAACTGATCACACGGTTCAATGCTTCTTGTCAAAGGCAACTAAGAAAGAGTCAATCTCCTGGCATAGGAGAATGGGACATATTAATCCAAGGAAGATGAATCATTTGGTACAGAATGATTTGGTAAATGGAGTAACTGTCAAAAACTTTCAACTTCCTGATTTTTGTGTGGAGTGGAAGAAAGGGAAACAGACCAAGAAAGCTCACAAGTCCAAGAAAGTTCATTCAATTGATCTCCTACTTTAGCTTTTACACGTGGATCTGTTTGCTCCTGTCAGTACACAAAGCATTGCTGGTGACAGGTATTGCTTTGTAGTAACAGATGATTATTCAAGGTTCTCTTGGGTGATGTTTCTGAAAGCCAAATCAGAAATTTTTGACTCATTCAAATAGCTGGTTACTACCTTAGAATCACTCTACAAGTTAAAAGTATGACAGATCCGATCAGACAATGGCACTGAGTTCAAAAGTCAGTGGTTGGAGACATACTGTAAAGAAAGAGGAATTATACATTAATTTACTTCTGCCTACACTCCACAAATGAATGGCGTTGCTGAAAGGAAGAATCGGAGCTTAATAGAGACCGCCAGAACAATGCTAGCTGACTCGAAACTGCCAATTCAATTTTGGAATGAGGCGATAGCCAATGCTTGCTACACGCTCAATCAAGTCTTAGTGGTCAAATGACATGGGAAAACATGTTATGAACTGCTCCAGCGACGTAAACTCAATTTGGAGTATCTAGAACTGTTTGGCGCACCATGCATGCTGATGAAGAAAACTCAGACTGGAAACTTTTGTGAGATGGCAGTAGAAGGTATATTTCTTGGAAACAGCATTCCCGACAAGAGAGTTTATAACAACTCAACAGGTCAGGTAGAAGTGTGGTGCAACATTGATGTTCAAAGATTCACCACCCCCTGCTGGGAAAGGACCGCCATTTTTCTTTGATTATGATGGCTTCTTTAAATCCTTCAATCTACCGTCTTCTCCCACTGATGATGAGTTATCAACTAAAATGATGTACGAGGTTCTCAACTCACCACCATAAGACTCAACATCATCGATTCCACTAGATGATTCCTTTAATACTTTAGGGGGAGCACTAGATGTAAGCGACTCATCTTCTGATGATGAAGTAGTTGAGACTAAAAATGTGGAATAGGCCGAACAAGTTCCTGCTAATTCAAGTACACCCACAACTGAAGCTGCCGAAGTGTCGGAACCTCATACTCCCACAACACATGAGATTCCAAATCTGGATAATGAGGTAGTTGTTCCTACCACTCCCGGATCTCGACTACATGTATATCATCCTCTGGGCAATGTCATAGGGGATGTACAATCGGGAGTACAGACCAGAAATTAGCTATACTCTGCTGATTATGTCTCTGTCATGAAAAAAGGCTATCTTCATGACGGTGCGTATCGATGTTTTGTGTCTCAGTTTGAGCCAAAATATGTCAGTGAAGCCTTAAACAATGAGGCATGGGTTAGTGCCATGCAAGAAGAACTTTTACAGTTTAAGAAGCTAGGCGTATGGTCACTAGTGGATAGACCAAAAGGTGCCAAGGTCATTGGCACTAAATGGGTCTTGAAATGCAAGAAGGATGACCAAGGGGTCATAATTCGAAACAAGGCTCGACTTGTCATTCAAGGTTTTAGACAAGTCAAAGGAATCGATTACAATGAAGTGTTTGCACCGGTGGTTAGAATGGAAGCAATCCGTATCTTCCTAGCCTATGCATCATACATGAAGATCAAAGTCTATCAACTAGATGTCAAGAGTGCATTCCTTCATGGGGAAATTCCTGAAAAAGTGTATGTCAGTCAACCCGAAGGATTTGAGGATCCCTATTATAGGGATAGTGTTTACAAGCTAGATAAGGTTCTCTACGGGCTCCATCAAGCCCCGAGAGCATGGTATGAGAAACTCTCAACTCATCTGGTGAAACACGGTTTTCGTAGAGGAGTTATTGACTGTACACTATTCATCAAAGAAAAGGATGGAGACTTACTGCTTGTACAGATTTATGTGGATGACATAATATCCGGGTCCAGAAACGATGAGTTATGTAAAGAATTTGAGTCTGACATGAAAGTAGAATTTGAGATGAGTGCAATAGGAGAGATGAAATTCTTCCTAGGATTACAGGTTGATCAGACACCAAAGGGAATATTTCTACATCAGACCAATTATGTAGGAGATATCCTAAGTCGTTCGATATGGCGAATGCTTCAGCAGCTAGAACTCCACTTTCCATGAATCATGACGTGGAACTCGACGAAAATGGTGATCTGCTTGATGCTACAATGTATAGAGGAATGATTGGATCCCTGATGTATCTCACAGCATCCCGTCCTGATATCATGTATGCAACGTGTCTCTGTTCCAGATATCAGGCAAAATTGAAAGTCAACCATCTCATTGGTGTTAAACGGATTTTTTGCTATCTGACGGGTACTCCAACACTTGGGTTATGGTATCCTCATGACGATGATTTTGAGCTTACCGTGCATAGTGACTTGGATTATGGCGGATGCAAAATGAATTACAAGTCAACATCAGCAGGATGTCAATTCTTTGGTAGACGGTTAGTCATCTGGCAGTGTAAGAAGCAGACCTCCGTTGCTCTGTCAACATGTGAAGTTGAATTAGTTGCTACTGCAAGTTGCTGTTCACAAATCATCTGGATTCAACAGCAAATGCACGACTACGATTTGCAATTCTCTAACACTCCTATCTATGTTGATGATTCTGCTGCTATAGCCGTAACAAAAAATCCCGTCCAACATCCTAAAACTAAACACATCGGCATTAAGTATCACTTTATACGTGATTGTTTTGAAAAGCAATTAATCGATGTTGTTAAAATTAATACGGATTTTCAACGCGCCGACCTCTACACTAAAGCATTTGTTAAACCTCGGTTTTTATATCTATTAGAGGTCAATGGTGTGAAAAAGAAAAGTGATGTGATTCCAGTGGAATCGAGTTCTTAGTCCGTCTTTCTAATTTTTATTTTATTTTTCTTTATTATTCCTGTCTTAAAAATCCAAAAACACAAAAAGATTTTCTGTTTTAGAATTTTAGGGGGAGATTAGTCTAGGTTCAGTATTTATTCAGTATTCATTTACTTAAAAAGGGGGGGGGGGGCAGATAGGCTGAAATCAAATCAAAACTATGAGATTGATTCAATATCATGGAAAATGATACTACACAGGAAACTAAAGGGACTTTAAAAGGACTGAAAAGATCATAATGTTACATTAAAATTACAAGTCTGAGAAGTCTAAGCCAAATAAAGGAAAAATGATAGTACACTAGTCTATTACTCAGGTTACATAGAGAAAGTAGGTCTAGAGGTTGCTAGTTTATTGCACGACGTGTCGGTAGATTCAACACAATAGACAAGTAGACTTCGTTGGTGAAACAATTTAAACTAAATTGTTCAACAGGCTGTGGGCTTCCATCTTATCCCTGGTTAACACAATCAACGCATTTCCAATAAGGGGTGATGAGCAAATAAACACCACAAATGTGTGCGAACGACCATAAGAATGAGCAAAGCACATGAAAAGAATGATAAACGCAATCAAACTAATGAGTAATGTTATGGGTGTGTTATGTGTAAAATAAAAAATTGCTCTTACAAGAAGATAGGTTGTGTGCCTCTCTGCTTTGCGATGGCACTTACCTAAGGATAAGCACAACCTAAATATTCTAGAATTCATTGTGGATTGTGCCTCTCTGCTGTGCGATGGCACTGACCTAAGGCTTTGCATCTCTTTGAAAGCTCTTAGAATAGTTTCTTCTTGTCTCAATACCCGTAGACCGCTCAAAAATCTCCTGAGGAATGTTGATTACCATATAAGTGTGGCATCCACAAATGCTTGTTGAAATAATACAGTCTAATCACCAATCTGAATCTAAAGTTTGTGTATGGATTTAAGTGGACAACAATACTAATAATCGTCATGGCTGCCACTCTTGACACTCAAAATCATTGTGTGCCTCTTACAGCCCTAGTATAATTTCCTGTGAGCGCTTGTGACTCTGAGAGTAATAAGGATCATTAATTTAAAGATATATCCAAGAGTCTCAAATGATTATGATACACCTGTATGATTCCATATGAATCTCTCCAGAGATGATCAATCAAACTTAAGCCGTTCTGCTCAGGGGGAGAAATCGGTTAAATGATAATTTAATAGTTTCAACCCACCTCAAACAAAAACACAAAAATATGTCTTGTTTTGTTTAAGTTTTAAGTTGTTTTCTATTTCTAGTTATTGTCTTTCATGTTGGACTATGTAACAAGATGAACTCTGTGATTTAAAAGGGTCATGTCTGAGGTGACCAGATTATTGCAAAGTTAAAAGGATCATATCTGAGATGATCAAAGTTTTAAAGGTAAAAGGGTCACGTCTGAGGTGATCAAAAGGTTTTAATTAAAAGGATCACGTCTGAGGTGATCACATGGCTTTTCATTAAAAGGATCATGTATGAGATGATCGGTGCACATAATGTTTTATCAATCAAAAGTGAAAGTTGAAAGTTAGGAAAAGTATGAAGTCAACTCATAAGTATGACTCAATCGCACGATTGGATCATAAGTATGAACCTGTCGTACGATTGAATCATAAGTATGAGCCAACCGTATGATTGGACCATGAGAATGGGGCTGGTCATACGATTAGACCATAAGTATGAGACTGTCATACGATTGGACTACAAGACTGAGTCAGTCGTACGAAAGAAAATAGAAGTATGGTTCAGTCGCATGACTGAATCTTAGTCGCACGATTGAGCCATGCGTATGGGTCCAGTCGCATGAATGAAACCCTAATCAGTATAAATAGAGGCTCAGTCGGTCGGAAACCCCACCGGACTTAAAAAATTTTCCAAAAACCGCCTTTACACTGTTATGCTGCCAAAATTTTGAGCTTTTAAGTTTACCTTCTGATTTGAGTTCTAACATTGATTATACTTTTATACAGGTAATTTGCGAACGATTCAAAGTCAAATAACCAGTTAAAACGAATCTAAGGTGACCTAAATTGTTAAATCCAATAACCAAGAGTTAAACCCTAAAATAGACCACTTAAATGAACAAGATTGTCGGTTTAAAGGTGTGTCAGTGATAGTTCGGGTCCCTGCCAATCTAATGAGACTAAACACGACGTTTAATATCAAGTTTTGACCTAGATTCAAGTTTAGAGTGTCGAACAGAGAGTCAGGCGAATAGACACTCCGAATGAACTTCAATCGCACGATTGAGCTGGGAAAATGAATCAATCGATTGAATAAACAAGGCGTATGAGCACAATCGCATAATTGAACTCAACCGCATGCTCAATCTCCCGGTTGAAATCAGCCGCATGCTCAATCGCATGGTTGAACTCAGCCCCATGCTCAATCGAACGACTGAACTCATTCGTATGGCTCAATCGCACGATTGAAAGAGACTGATCTCAGAATAGTTTAAATTTCAACAGTTTCTGTTATGGACAAATCTCATGCTTATATGCACTGTGTTATAGAAACATGGCAGATAGATAGATCATCAACACCAAGCACAACATCTGTGCTCACTTGTATGCCACCACTCGAAATGCTACTGAGTTTGCTGGTATTATTGCATTTCTGAGGAGATCACGGATCTACAGAGCCATATCTGCCCCATGCACACCCTACTGGTCTATACAGCAGACCTTCTGGGAAGGGGCCACTGTTTATAGTTCCATTGAGCCATACTGTATACAGAGCTCGATCTTCGGACAGGAGATCAACATTACTACAGCTGATCTCAGGCAAGTCCTGGAGTTGGGGGATGATGGGGATCACCCAACCAAGCTTCACCCTCTGATGGTTAGGGGGTGCTTTCTACGGATGAAGTACACTGGGGACATCAACGCAGGTGTGCTCAACAAAAGCAATGTGTGTCCCCAGTTCAAGTACTTAGCTCACGTGATTCTGAAGTGCATTGCGTGAAGGAGAGGGGGTTTTGACGAGCTCTCAGATCAAATCGAGAATGCCTATGTGGCTCTGGGGCTGAACCATTCGTCCAGTTTCTCCCAGAGGATCTTCTCGTATATGGTCGAGAATATAGAGGCCAAGGGGAAGGAAAGGTTCTGCATGTACCCAAGATTTCTATAGATGATCATAGATCAGAGGCTTCCTTCCTTGCCGAAGGAGAACAACGACGCTGTGGTGCTTGAGGTGATGGATGATACCACCTGGGCAGGATGAGAGTGTACCGGGGGAAGCAGGTGAAACCCCCGGTCAGGAGGCTGTTTGGGCATCTAGCCCGTGAGGATTACGTGGTGCCAGCTAGGAAAAGTGGCGTCACGATGATAGTGATTCGGATATTGAGACGATACTGGCTCCAATTGATGACGAGGACGACGACGACGACGATCATCAGGGTGGTGGAGATACAGGTCCGAGTGCACCAAGGGTCACTGAGACAGATACTATGTCTCTACCACCCCCACATGTCAGTTCATCACCTCCCGGTGGAATGGAGCAGGTGCCCATCCATCGGGACTTTCTTCATGATGAGGGAGATGAGGAGTCGGATGAAGACCCACTCACATGGACTGTGAGCAGTCGTGTGGTGGCTACAGAGATGGGCATGGAGGCGGTTGGAGGACGCCGAGCTGAGGGAGAGAGGACAGACACTACTGACCCTACATACTCTCCTCTTCAGCCAAGCCCAGGGGAAGGACAGAGCTCAAGGGGCTCTCGGCTTAAGAGGATGGCTCAGCCATATGGCAAGAAGGCCAAAAGAAGACGTATAGTGCTGATATCCTCCTCTACCACCACAACCACTACATCCACTACACCCATAACACCTACCACCACCACAGCCACCCCATCTACTAGATCCATCACTACTACCACCACCACTACAGCCACCACCACTACAGCCACCACCACACCACCCACTTCATCCATACGACCACAAACCACTACTACCACCACTCCCATATATACCACATCCACCACTCCACCCACCACATCCCAGGCCAGACCTTCCACCTCATCCGTACTTCTGAGATCCTCTCTGCCCAATGTTGGGCTTGAGGAACAGGATGCCATCCTCAACCGTCTGGTTCTCAAATTGCTCGCCACCGATGATATACGAGCGACCCAAATGAATCAGTTGAATGCTGTCAATGCTGCACAGGGCAAATAGATTGCCTAGCTGACAGAGAAGACGACTGCTCAGAGTCAGTAGATTACACAGCTGACTGAGAGGGAAGGTGAACTTGAAAGAGCTATGACCCGAGCTCACCGTGCCTTGACCACAAAGAATGATCTTCTGAAGGCATCAGTGAAGCGTATTGAGGTGGTAGAGAGGAAGAACAAGCGGCTACACCTAAGGCTAAAGGGCATTAAAGGCGAGCCCCTTAAGATTAAAGGAGATGGTGATGATGGTGGTGATGATGATGATGACGAGCCATCTGATGATGACGAGTCTGATGATGATGATGACGAGTCATCTGATGATGATGAGTCTGATGATGATGATGATGTTATGGGAGAGGGAAGTGGAAAATATATGGAAGGGAGAGACGAGGATGAGCCTGAAGGTGATGCATCTGCATCAGCCTCAGATCCTGCGGCTCAGGAACAACGGACAAAATGACGACAAGAATCAGGACCGTCCACCTCTGCCCCTCAATCTGAAGAGCCCAGTGATCAAGACAAGAGTAATGCTTAGATGGTTTAATTTTGATTATCTCTTGTACTTTGAAATATGCATTACAATTATGTAATTAATGTTTATCAATGTTTATTAATATAAATGTTTTGATTACTGATGTGCTTGTGTTGTTTTGAAATTTTTAATCAAATAGATAGAAAGTGACAGACCAATGATTTTGATGTCCAACCCCTTCAGCAGGTTAAGAGTCAATTAATAATGATTCTTAACTTGCAAGGGATAGTCAGACAGTCTGTTAGCTACACGCCAGAGGAAGGAGAGATAATCCACGACCTCTCGGATGAGCAGCTGGCTGAGATCTTCAGGCTGAATTCAGACGAGTTGGTCAAAGATGCTCTTATAGTTGATGTGGCACGTGAGGATGAGCTTCACGATGTTGAGGAAATCAAGATGGAGGATGTCACTGCTGATCACTATCCTCAGTACACTGATCCGGAAGGACATACTATCCCTAATTTGGGTGAAACCTTCGACAGTGGTACTTTTGATAAGTTGGATGAACTTGAGAAAGCAAAGCAGAAAGATGAAAGCCAAGCCCAAGCCTCGAATGCTGAGGCTGATGCCAAAAAGGCTGAATGGGCAACTTGTTTTACTAAAATGAAAGCCCAATACGATCCTCAAAAGTAGAATGCCTACACAAAGCTTTATAGAGTCAAACGTTATCAAAGTGTCTGGCAAGATTATCGTGTGGGCGTATTTTGAGGATCTTAACGTTTATGCAGTTAAGAGGGAGAAGGGAATAGAGTACTTCAGATTTCCATATAATGTGAAGACTCTCCCTGGTTTTGAGCTCAACCAGCTGGCACGCCTAAATCTGTTATATGCTGATCCAAGAAAGATGTCAGGTTGGTTTAAGGTGGCGTTAAGGAAAGAATACCACACAAGGTGGGTAAACTTCAGACCTTAACAACCGACGAGGTACATCCGTAGGTCTGAAGTGGATCCCATAACTGGAAAGCCTAAGATCATGCTGAAGTGGAGTCCTGCACGCACAATGTCTAAGATTCCTATGCCGGAGATGCCTCAGGACTTCACTCCACACTTCAAGTGGTGGTATTATGATTGGAGGACGGGTGAGGTAGTCATAATGCTGAATAGAGAAGGAAAGATAGAGACTATTTGGGTATTCGACCCCATGTGTCTTACCAACTTGTCAGCTAACGATGTGTATACATTATACAAGTGGCCACTTTTCTAAGACTCACAAGACATTGTATAAGCTCACTAGTTTCAACACGTCATAAGACTCTTCTTGGCATTTGAAATACATGCAGGAGTTACAAAGCAGGAGAAGTACAAGCAATTCGAAGAACATATAAAGAGTGTTAGACAATAGAGGAAACTAGGTCCACGAGGTAGTTTGTTGATACATGTCAATGAACCTAGTTTATGAGCGTTAATGTAAAAGCATTTCATGTCTTACACATGTGTAATTGATGTAATGGTTTGAATGAATGATATAAAATGCATTGTGATGTTTGATTTAAATTTTGATTATGACATGATTTCATTATATTGAATGTGTTGCACATGTATGAACTAACTATATAGGTTTGATGTTGTTTGATAGTTCATGCTAATGGCCCATGCTAATGGACCATACGTATGAATTCATCATGCTTATGGACCAGTCGCACGACTGAACCAGGAGATTGGATCAGTCGTATGATTGGAACATAAGACTGACTCAGTCGCACGACTGAACCTTCAGTCGTGCGTATGACTTAATCACATGATTCAGTCGCACGACTGAACCATGCTAATGGTTCAGTCGCATGACTGAAGACAGGAAACCTATAAATACCACTTAATTCATGGAAAAACGTAACAATTGATAACACTTCGAATACCTACGTACCCTAGCCTTCCAGAGCGTCCCTGTTCATTGTTCCAACTTCATAGTTCGTTTCTGATCAATTCTTGTTTGTTCTTAACGTTTGTTTCATCGTAGGATTAATCAGATTGTCGTTCTCACTGATTGAATCGCCAATCAAATAGGATTCCGCACTATTTGATCTGGTTTCAAGCATTATCATTTAGTACTCCGTACATACACAGTCCTAACATAACTTGAATATTTCAGTAAGTTAGGGACATTGAGTCAAGAAATAGGTGAAAACTTCAATAAAATACGTATTCGGACGATCGGTTCCGGGTAAAAATGCGTTTTAACGGGTAAATCACAAAAATGAAGTTTTTAGTCAAAAGAGCCCAAAAACATTTTTTTACAGCTTATTATAAGTCATTAAATAATGTTTAAAGGTTAACTGGATGAAAACAAAAGGATTTAAAACAAATTGTTAAAAGCTTCGGTTTTGCCGTAACGGTTAACTTGAATTTTGTGTTTTAAAACATTCAAGATAAAATCTGGAAATAATAAATTTAAATATGCCTAAAAGTAATATGTAAACCCCTAGGAACTAATAAGGACCATATTTGGGTCAGAAATGGAAAAATGCAACTTTGGGGTAAAAATTATAAATTCTGAAACTTGAAGGACCAAAGTATAAATCCTGTAAATATAACTTAGTTTCAGTAATTATATGACCAGAAACTATTATTAAACTTATTATTATATAGACACACTATAAAAATCATAATAACTTGTCATTCACATGCCAAAAACCTAACTTTTCTAAAAAGGAAACTTTCAACGTAAACTTCTAAAAAACGAAGCCACGTGAGGTTATAACCATAAAAATACACTTAGTTACACTTCCAATACTCTAAGAACATATAGCTTACTACTTGAATCTTGATCATAGGGTGCTAGGACTTGACTCATTTCTGTGACTGAAGAACTGTTGATTTACCTAAGGTGAGTTCTAGTGTTCTTTTTTTACTATTGATTTGGGATGAAACATGCTTTGGTTGAACTAAAACTATTATTGTGCTATTGTTTGACACTTATATGTTGTGGATAATGTCTAAACCTGCTCTTAACTATATCACAATCATTAATTCTTGCGTGAACCGTTTGTCCTATATGGGTAGATCTACTTGGGAATATGAAGATCAAGTATAGGTTGGACTCACCTTAGATTAGTATTTGTTTATCTTTCTATGTAATAGGTTTTATGTCAGATTACTTTTGTAAGTTTTTTAGTTTGTTTATTCTATTTTGTAGTCCAGCGAAACTGTGAGCGAAACTGTAGTTTCGCTCACAGTCAGCTGTAAGTTCTCCCGGCGAGACTGTAGTTTCGGTCGGGCGAAACTATAGTTTCAGTAGCCTAGTTTCGCCTCCAGCGAAAATATATTGTGAAACTACATCTTCTATATATAGATTTCATTTTGTTCATTGTTGGGTATCCTTGCAAACCCTAATCGAATATTTCTGTTGCAAGAGGCTATTGTAAGCTATTTCTTATTGAATATATTGAGCTTATTTCATTCCATTGTGCATTGTTGCTTATTAAAACATATTTGAATGTATTTTGGTCTTCTTTTGCTCTTCAAATTTTTGTGTGTGTTGTGTGTCTTTGGTATTGAACGATTCAAACCATCTTCTGCACTGAAAAACCGATCAAATGGACCAACAAAATGGTATCAGAGCCTTAGTGCTCTTGATTGTTTGAGGTTTTTGGTTATTTTTGTTCAATATCACTATTTCTTCATTTCTATATCAAAAATAGTGTGTATTTGAAATGGAAGTTGATTGAATTCTGCTTGTTTTTTATTGGGGAAGATTCCTGAATCATCACATCTCAAATACATTGAGATTTGGGTGATTTCAGATTGTTTTTGGGGTTTAAAGGGTTTTATGGTTCTTCCAGCGAAACTACCTGTTTTGCTGCGAAACTACTGTTTTTCTTTCAGCGAAACTACTGTTTTTCACCCCTGCTGTTTTTTGCGAAAATAGGATTTTTGAACGGAAGTTCATTTGTGCTCGCATGACTTTCTAGCGAAATTCTGCCGAAAGTACTTTGAACGAAAGTTCAAGTTTGTTTCCTGCGAAACTCATAGCGAAACTAAGCATTTGACTGCTTCTGGCTAGCGAAATTGCTGCCGAAATTGTCAGTGAAAGTATCTTCGTCCGGGCGAAACTAGCTTCTGCGAAACTATCTCAGCGAAATTACAGTTTTTTCCTGCGAAATTACCTTTTCTTCTATGAAATTATCATGTCAAAGATGACTTCTCTTACTCTTGCCGATTTAGAGAGTGTTGCTCCTAATAGACCTCCAAGACTCATTAATGGGGATAATTTTGAAGACTGGAAGAGATGTCTTAAGGAATTCTTCTTTTACACCGATCACGATCAATGGGATTCATTCATCATTGGCCCGCACAAGCCAACGGTTACTGTCGGTGGCACGGTATCTCTAAACACAGACTCTTCCACATTCACCGAAAAGGATCAAAAGCTGATTAATCGAGACCAGAAAGCTTTTGGGGCTTTGACATTACGTCTTGCACCCGATATTTACAATCTATTTGCTGAACACCAAGATGCAAAATCCTTGTATGATGCCTTGTGTGAGTTCTATGAAGGAAATAAAGATCTCAGGAAAGACAAGAAAGCCCAAGCTCAAAAGGAGTTCAATTCATTTGTAGGACACAAGAATGAAGACCTTACTGACATTACTAATCGATTTTTGTCCGTTCCAAGTACCTTAAAGAAGTATGATGATCAGTTGGGAAATCATGAGCAAGTGAATAAGCTCCTAGACTCTCTTCCACCTTAGTGGAGTTTACAAGTGAGAATGCTAAAACAAGAAATAAACTTTGCTGACTATAATCTGATGGACGTAATTAACAAACTGAAGTCCTTTGACTTAGATTTGAAAAGGAGGGAGTTTAATCAGTCAATGATGCCTACATCAGGTTATTCTCCGAATGCTGCATTACTATCTTCCGCTGCAAGCTCTCCAATGCAGGCATCTTATCAAGGAGGAGTGAACTCATGTGATTACTCTGGAGGTTGTGGTAACATGGGGAGAGAGCAAGGAAACTTGAAAGCAACTGTTGAAACTTCTGTTCCAGCTGAGACAATGGCTCTTTCGGGATGTTTGTTTAGAGTTATAAAGCATTAGTAGCTAGAGATTTGAAAGGTAAAGGAATGAGAATAGAGGATATGTATCAGGTGGATCCCGATGATCTCGAAGAGACTGATATTCAATGGCAAATGGCGATGTTGACACTTAGCGCCCGAAGATTTATGGAGCGAACTGGTAGAAAGAGTTTTGGAGGTCAAAGTTCTAACTCCAAACTGGGTTTTGATAAGTCCAAGCTGAGATGCTTTAATTGCAAGCAATTAGGACACTTCAAATGTGAATGACCATTGCCAATTGTCACTGATCCCAGTAATTCGGGAATTCCAAGATTGGCTGGTAGTGGGGGTAAAGAGGAGACAAGCCTCAAGAAAGAAACCGCATTGATCTCTAACTTTGATTGGAGCGCAAAAGTAGAAGAGACAAGAGAAGAGGTTAATCAAGCACTAGTGGCTGAGATTGAGGCAGAAGAGATGAAGGTGAACCGTGAGGAAGATTTTGATCCTTTCAAGGAGTTTAAGGATGGAACTGAAGAGGTTGTAGAGTTGAAAGAGAAGGAGAGATTTAAAGAAGAAAATCAGAAGGAATGCGGGAAGCAAGGAACTCAAACCACAAAGCTAGGAAAGGTTGATGATGATGCTACTACCACTGTTGAGGAAAACAAGTTGAGTACTCCGGTGTGTCAATGTGAGAAAGCTCTTGCAGCTGAGAAGGTGGTAATGGGGCTTCCCTATGAGGTAATTCAAGATATGTGTTCATCTGCTTGCAAAATCAGACTATTTAGGGGTTTATAAGGCTAATCGTTTATTGATCGATAATGAAAAAGATTTGAAATGAATGAACGAGGAGCTTAAAAAATGAGTCCAAATATTTTGTTAAGTTAAATGAGGCCCTAAAAGAAAACGATCATCTAAAAAGAATTGTTTTGGAAAGAAATGTTAAGGTTAATAGTTTAACTGAAAGGGTTGCTCTTGCTGAGTTTGAAACAAGCAAGCTTCAGTCAAAACTTGAGAAATGGGCCATATCGGGAATGAAACATGATGATTTATGTAAATCTTAATGGGGGGCTAGGATTAAAACAGGTTTGGGCTATAAAAATGCTAAGGTTTATCCTCCTCCTAGTACTTACTGTTATTCACCAATGCCCGTTCCCCACCTTTCTAATGATTTGATCCAAATAGATACTAACATTATGTATACAGGTTTAGAAGGGGTGAATCCTATGCATGTTCATGAGGACTACGATCATGGACCGATTAGAGGGTTTGGATGCTCTAGCCTTAGTACACCCGAACCTCAGCATTCTGTTTTAGATCATAACACTAGTTTAAATTCTGTTTTTGTTTCTAGTAATGCTGTAAAAGACTCTATTTAGTTATGTTCTAGTGATGTTTCTGTTTGCTCGTTAAATGCTGTGGATTGTGTTGTTGGTACATCTATTGATTGTGTTGATCTTGTGTCTGATTCTACTATGAAAAGTGATGAGGAAATTAAAATTAACTCTTTTGAAAAATTCTTTTCTCACCTCACCCCATCTTTTACCCCTGCTAAAATTTTTGTGTTTAATGACAGGATTATATCTCCATCTGAGGCAAGTACTAGTGGTACTAGTACCATATGTATCTCAGATGACATCTCATCTTCTTTAGTACATAATCATTCTTTCAAATAAAGACAGCTTTGTTAACATGTATGAGACATACAGTGATGATGATTCGAGATTATCTGAATGTGATGAGGAAATATGCATTGATAAACTTCCTACCTCATTACATAACGAACCTAGATTAAAACCACATTGTTTTCAATGTGGTAAAGATGATCATGTTGTTAAGAACTGTCCTCAGCTTCATCATAGACATGTTAATAGAAGTTCTTTTGGGAATAAAATAAATCAATTAGTTAATAATTTCTTTTGTAAGAAATCTCTTTCACCTAAACCTAAAATTGTTCAAGCTTGGGTTCCTGTTTCACCTGGTTAATTCTTTCTTTGATATTCCTGCAGGAGTCATCCATTAAAGTTGTAAATAGCGTATGGTATATTGATAGTGGATGCTCCAGACATATGACGGGGCTTAAAGATTTATTGACTAACTACCGGATAATCAATGGTGGTTACGTTGCTTTCGCCGGAGACAAAAAATGAGGAAAAATGATAGGTCAAGGTGAAGTTTCCAATGGCTCACTTACCTTGGAGAAAGTCAACTACGTACCCGAGCTTGCATTCAATCTGTTGAGCGCCTCTCAGATTTGTGATAAAAGCATTCCGGTCTTATTCAAGTCCAATGAATGTCTCATTTTGAAATCTGAGATTGATAATCCAGATAATATGGTACTCATGCGGGCACCAAGGAAGCATGATACACATCTTCTTGACATGAATTCAAAGGATTCATCATCTACAGTCACCTATCTTCTGTCTAAAGCTTCCACCTCTGAGTCTTTCTTATGGCATCGTAGATTGGGCCACGTTAATTTCAAAATCATAGACAAATTAGTTAAAAATAATCTTGTTAGGGGATTACCTTTAAAAGACTTTTCTGTGGTTGAGAAATGCATGGCATGTGCAAAAGGAAAACAACATAAGAAACCACACAAACCTAAAATTGAAAATAGCATCTCAAATCCCCTCGAGTTGTTACATACCGATCTATTTGGCCCAATAAGTGTTAAATCAATTGCTAAGAAATCTTTCTGCCTTGTGATTACAGATGATTATTCCAGATATTCATGGGTGAGATTTCTTACTCATAAAGGAGAGGCTGCTGAGGAGCTACAAAATTTAATTCTTTCGATTGAAACGATAAGCAAGAGGAAGGTTATGGCTATCCAAAGTGACAACGGTACTGAATTCAGGAATCAGATATTTGATTCTTTCTGTGCTGCCAAAGGAATATTAAGACAATACAGTGCTGCGAGGACCCCTCAACAGAATGGTGTGGCAGAACAAAAGAATCGCACCCTCATTGAAGCTGCACGTACAATGCTAATAGAATCCTCCTTACCCATCGTCTTTTAGGCCGAGGCGGTGAATTGTGCTTCATATGTTCTCAATAGGGTGTTGATAGTCAAGGATAAGATGAAGACTCCATATGAACTATTTCACAAGAGAAAGCCCTTGATTGACTTCTTTCGACCATTCTGTTGCTCGTGCACTCTATTGAACACTCAAGCGCAGAAGACAAAATTTGGCGCCGTGTCTGATGAGTGTTATTTTGTAGGCTATTCTTCTTCACAAAAGGCTTATCGGGTATATAATAAGAGAACACATATCGTTCAAGGTAATTTTATGTTGATTGGCAGGAATCTAGTTCCTCTGATGTTCCTTCGAACCAGCTTGGTTCTTTGACTCCGATACGGTGTTTAAATCATTTAATCTTCCGGTTTTTGATGATGATGCGTCCATCCCCAATGCTACAACAAACATTATTCCTCCCACTCCATTACCAGTCGAACCTCTTGTCCCTCCTATCACACCAACAAATGATGCTACATCAGTTGATGTTGCATCTTCCTCATCCTCATTTTATCTTCCACCCCCTCCTATGTCAACATCTCTTCCCTCATCACCTTTATGGACCACATCCCAACCAACCTATCCCTTTTCCCCACCTCACTCTACCTCACCATCCTCTTCATCTCTTAACCATCCACCCACTCACATCCCACCCATGACTGCTGATTTCAAAACCTTGAAAGATCATCCTCATGATAACATAATTGGATCTATCTCTGATGGAGTTCGGACGCGGAGTCAATCTGGTTTGATTAATGTATGCTTGTTCTCTTGTTTTATGTCATAAATCATTCCTAGGAACGTAAATGCAGCACTTCAGGATCCTTGCTGGGTTGAGTCAATGCAGTTAGAATTGCAACAGTTTAGAAAACTCAAGGTGTGGATTCTGGTCGATCTTCCACCAAACAAGTGCCCCATTGGAACGAAATGGGTGTTTAAGAACAAACCTGATGACCATGGCATAGTGGTAAGAAACAAATCTAGAATAGTGGTCCAAGGCTTTGCTCAAGAAGAAGGGATTGACTACACTGAAGTTTTCGTACCTGTCGCCTGTCTAGAAGCTATCAGAATACTTTTGGCGCATGCTGCTCACAAGCAATTTAAAGTCTATCAGATGGATGTCAAATGTGCATTTCTCTATGGTGACATTGATGAAGAGATATATGTGTGTCAACCACCAGGCTTTGAGGATCCGGACTTTCCTGACAAAGTATACAAGCTGGATAAGTCTCTTTACGGTCATAATCAGGCACCCTGAACCTGGTATGAGACGTTAACACAGTATCTGTTAAGCAATGGTTTTTCTCGAGGCACCATCGACATGACTTTATTCAAGAAAGAGGTAGATGGTGAGATGCTGATTGTGCAAGTCTACGTCGATGACATTATCTTTGGCTCCACCAATCCACAATTATATCGGGAGTTTGAGGAGGTTATGCGAAGCAGGTTTGAAATAAGCATGATAGGAGAGATGTGCTTTTTCCTCGGGCTGCAAGTTGAACAAAAGCCAGAAGGAATTCTCATTCATCAAGAAAAGTATATTAAAGAAATGTTGAAGAAATTTAAAACGGATGACGCTTCTTCTAAGATGACTCCTTTCATTGCTCAAACATGCCTCACTCCTGATGAAAACAGGAAACCAATGATCCTCATCTCTACAGATCCATGATTGGTTCCCTTATGTATCTTATAGCAAGTCGTCCTGACATCACCTTTGCTGTCGGATATTGTGCTCGATACCAGTCAGCTCCTAAAGAATCCCAAGAAAAGGCCATCAAACGAATTTTTCATTATCTAAAGGGTTCCTCTCGTTTAGGACTTTTGTATCGTTATAGTGGGAATTTTGATTTACATACTTACTCTGATAGTGATTCCAATGGCTGCAGGTTAAACAGAAAGTCAGTTACCGGAGGTTGTCAATACTTGGGCAATTGTCTCGTTTCTTGGCAAAGTAAGAAACAGACCACTGTCTTTCTCTCAACAGGAGAAGCAAAATATATTGCTGCCTCTAGTTGCTGTTCCCAAGTGTTATGGATTCAACACCAGATGATGGATTATGGGATCAACTTTCTTCATACCCCGTTGTTCTGTGATAATGAAGCAGGCATCGGGATTGCCAAGAATCCAATTCATCATTCCCGAACCAAGCACATTGAGACACGGATTCATGCAATCAGTGATGCTCAGGAAAAGGGTTTCATTAATATTATTCCCATTGATACAAAAAATCAAAAAGCATATCTTTTCATAAAAACCTTTGACAAACCTCGTTTTTATGAATTTATTTCCTTGTTGGGATTAATATCATTTTAAACCCTTCTTTCCTCAAAAATCGGTCATGTTTATATTGTTTATATTTCTTTCTTATGTTTCCTTTTCTTTCTTTCTTTCATTTTCATTTGCTCCACCGATCATCGCCATTCTTTCATACTTAAAAAAATTTAAAATATAAAGTAAATAAATAATAGTCTTTAGAAATTTCTTCCCCTATTCATCGCAGAAATTTCGAGGGAGTATAATTATTTATAACCGCTTCTTTTGTGTACTTTTGCAGAACCTATGCTCTGTTGAGATGTCTGAACAATATGAAGGCGGTCAACAGTATCGTGTCGGAATGTGCTTGATAGGCTCAGCCTGAAAGCAAAGTAGATAGTACTCCTGTAGCTTAACTAAGAATATAAGATGCTTGAATACTCGGATAATCCCCTTGACATCTTTGGCCTTCATAAAGTTACTCATCCTTGTTAAAAAAGGATTGAGAATGAGGTTCCTCTGTGTTGTTTTGTCCTTGCCTTATACTCCCTTGTTTATAATCCTTCACATCTATTCTTTGAAGCTTTATGCTCATTCATATTTGTATCATAGAAGTCTCTCTGTGTGCTGTGGTGTCTTGTTCGTGCTTATCTCCTTTGCAGTATGGTGGTACTGACCTGGAGTGATGATCTCCTCTGCTGTACGAAAGTACTGACCTGGAGCTCTCATCGGCACAACGTGATGATCTCCTCTGCTGTACGATAGTACTGACCTGGAGCTCTCATCGACACAATTTGAATATCTCCTCTGCTGTACGGTAGTACTGACCTGGAGTGTTCATCGGCATAATGTGATGATCTCCTCTGCTGTACATGAGTACTGACGTTGAGCTCTCATCAAATGATGTCAAATTGTATCGTGCTTCGTCTGAAAAAGGGATTTTTACTGTACGTGAAAAGATGTAATCAATCAGTAGGTGTCTTTCGTTCAAAATATCATGAGGACATGATAGGTTTATTTGCCAAATGTCTGTGGGGACTGAGTTTTCTATGTCTTCTTTTAAAATAACCGATAACATGATAACAACAGTTGCGGGTTACTTGTCTTAAAGAAGAAGTCATGGGTTTAAGAAAGGACAAAAATATCTGCAATCTCATCGAACTATGACTCTCTAGAAGATTCATTTAGTTTCTCGTTCTTCTTTACGATATTTTTCATTTTCGGTTAAAATAAATGATGTCTGGTGTGATCGTCTGGGGTCCTTTTCTTTGCTTTTAGTCTCTCTTATTTTATTTTATTTTATTTTATTTTATTTTATTTTTATTTTATTTTTACTTTAATTTATTTGGTTAAAATTCATTTTTCTTAAATTTTAGGGTTTGTGCGAAAGTATACTTTCGCAAATAGTTTCGCATAGCAAAATTGCTGTTTCGTCGGACGAAACAGAAGCTTCGCTAACACTTTCGCACTGAGGTCTTTCGCTCATTTGTGCTTTGCGAAACTATAGTTTCGCTAGGACGAAACTATGCTTTTCTCGTAAAACTGTGACTGGCGAAAGTGATTATTCCTCTGCGAAACTACCAGGCATTTAAATACCACGTCGAAACTAAATTGGTCATTTTCGCAAAAAAACTTCGACGAAAGTGGGTTCTTAGGGTTTTCATTCGGCTTTCTTCTTAAAATCATCGCATTTATATCATTTTACTCCGATATTGCATTGATTTCGCTTCTGAAGTGAGTTTCGAACTCAGGACAGTAGATTTTCTAGGTTTATTTCGTCTACAAATGACCGTATTTGATCGTGACTGTTGGGTAATCTCGCAGTTCATCCTGCGAAACTACCCATCATCCAGCGAAACTGAACGAAAGTTCTCTCAAGTTCAGCGAAACTCTGTAGTTATGCTGCTCAAGCAAACTTAACAGTTTCGCCCAACGAAATTCACTTTCGCTGCGCCGAAACTATTGTTTCGGCCGGTCGAAACTATCACTTTATCTTGCCGAAACTATCAGTTTCGGCTGTCGACATTTCCTTCAAGCCTTGTCGAAACTAAAATAAATTCAGCGAAACTATATTTTGCATTTAATAATAAAAAATATATATATATATATATATATATGTATATATATTAATTACATAAAAAATATAATATATATATATATAACAATATGTTTTTTTTATTTTTTACCAATTTTTAAATATTACATTTGTCTATAACATACTAACTTGCTCTGTTTGTTTCACAGTTCTAAATGAAGACTCTTAAGTTTGACGAGAGGATCAACATAACAACCATTTTAGATGACTCTCACCCTAAAGCAGCCGGCTTCAGAGACTGTATTAGGTGGCTGCAGAGATCCCCAATCGCATATGCTATCTCACACTCTACCACCATTTATGATTTACATATACGAGATTTCTGGCGTACTGCTGAGTACAATACACGGGGAGACTCTGAGAGGATCGTTGCCAAAGTACTGAATAACGAGGTGTCTATTACTGAAGATA
Organism: Flaveria linearis; assembly: GCA_024085815.1. Lineage (NCBI taxonomy): Eukaryota > Viridiplantae > Streptophyta > Magnoliopsida > Asterales > Asteraceae > Flaveria > Flaveria linearis. The sequence goes on from CM044001.1 coordinate 53,766,652, forward strand.
TTATTTCAACAGTACTGAGGCAGGAAGAAGATACTGGAGCAGAAATTGATCTGACTGATAAGGAGGTGTTCGATGCATTTCTTTCTATGGGATATGAGGGCCCTCCTTTCGGGACCAGAAAGGAAATCAAAAAGTCCTTTCTATCCAAGGAGTGGAGATACATAGCTCATGTTTTCATTATGTGCTTAGATCACCGTAAAGGTGGATCAGATGGGCTAAATCTAGACTGGGCGAAAGCAATGGTTATCTGCTGCAGAGGGGAAAACCAAATAGAGCCAGTATTCCCCAGATTCCTTCAGATGATAATAGATGGCATCGAAAAAGGACAAATGGTTATCTGCTCATGATTTTTGATTGCATGGCTGAAAATGTAATGGCACAGAAAAAGGACAAATGGCTGCTATATCCCAGATTCCTTCAGATGATAATAGATGCCCAAATCCCTAACGTTCCGAGGCATGAAGAAGTTAAGGGACTGGTGTCAATGAATACACGTATCTTTGCTGATTGTTGTGCAATCAGGCACGACTTCAGTGGAAAGATTACACATTTATGGGAGAACATGTATACACCGGATCATTGGGCATACATCAGGAGGGTGATAGAGTCTGAAGGTAAACGTGTAGTGGAAACCAGACAAAAAAAGTCTGAGGATGTGAAGAAAAGGAAGAGATATGCTAAAGAAAAAGATTAGGTATTTGAAGATGAGGTAAATCAGATGGTGTCTCAGGCGAGGACCGAGAAGGAAAAGAGAACGAAGAAGAATTTTGATACTGGGGAATTTGAGAGGAGAACTAAACAGAAACATCAAACCTTTTCTGAGGCCACCACAAATAGAGAAACGGGCAAGTCTAGATGAGGATGTGATCAGAAATCTCAACACCTCTCTCTCCAACGAACTAAGTATGATCAAGACGAAGCTGATGAACCAGGAGTTAAGGGAGAAACAAAAGGACAAGATGTTGGAGGGAATGACTAAGATGTTGGTTGATCAAAATAAACTGATCAAGAGATTGCTGGAAGAGGTGAATGAATTGAAAGCTGTTGCCGGCCTGCCCAATCACCTAACTCAACCTGAGTTAGATGATCTGACTGATACTTCAAAGTACCCATTTCTAAATGTGGGTACTTCATCCAGGGCAGGAGAGGGCACATCTGGTGTAGGTGTTGATGAAGCTGGTGGATCAGGAAAGAGGACCGAGGAACCACATGATAAGAATGTTGAGCATGTTGAAGAAGTGATAGAGGCTGGATTTGTTGATTTGAAGATTAATCTTGGTGATTTTACTGGATAAGAAAGAATGGGAAAACAGTCTGAAGCTTCTGAGCAACCTATTGAAAAAGGCTTGGTGGATGAGGGGGAAGAGGATGAGCAACTAGTTGATTATGATTCAGAGCCTGAATACTATGAGGTGGATGAAAGGCCACTAACATATGTGATTCAAAAGGGTGAAAATGAGAGTGATGTTATCAAGATAGAGAAGGCTGACTGGTTTGTGAAGGAGAAAGAGCCCGAAGAGGTGACTCCCCTGTTCCAAAATATGGAAGGGTTGAGCAAGAAGGAGGCGGATAAGAGAATAATCAGCTGGAAGTATCACCCTGACCTCAAGCTGTACATGATTAAGAGGAGAGGAGGTGGGATTACATACTTACACAAGAGGAAGGCATTCAAGACCTTGCCTAGGTAGGATTTAAGAAGGCTGGCATCTTTGCCTCTGCTTGAAGCTCATCTGAGTGAAAGAGCCAAGCTGCTAGAGAAGGAGGTCAAAAATGGGCTAAACGACAACTTTGAAGCATTTGGGTATATGAAAGCTGAAAGGAAGAGGTCAAAGAAGGATAAGGACTGGGAAACTGGGAAAGGGAAGATTGTACTAAGCGTGAAACCACCAAGACGGTTCACAGCGTCAGACCGGCAGATCCTTCCCCTCCTTGTTTACAAGATTTTGAGAAGTGGTTCTATGATAATCAAACGGGAGAGGCGGTGAATAGAGTGAAGGGTGGCATTGAACATAGAATCTTCGACCCTATGGCGATTTTTGGATTTTTGGATGAAGACCTGCTCATTCTATGTGAGAACCATATTAAAGCAAGAGCAGGAGAGGAGACAAGGAAGGAAGCAAGCCTGTTCATGATAGTGGCGAACAATGTTAGAGGCGTGAGGGCTGAAGTGAAGGAGCTGGCAGAAAAGGTAAGGGCTGAAGATGATCTTAACATGGACATCCGGGACTTGACCAAACAATTTGCACAAGCTAGTGCTCGTCCCGAAGGAGCTGATGATGACAGAAGTGACCAAGGTGGATCAAGTGCTGAAGCTCGTGGAAGAGAATCTGCAGGAGCTGAAAAAGAAACATCCGATGCAGGAGCGGGGGATGCTGGAGCGGAATAGAGATATCAAGAGAAGTAGAGTCGGTGAGAACCAACCTAGGGGGAGTATTGATGTAAGGCCCCGTTCCCGGGCACCTCACAGTTGGTCGTTCATCGCACATATACGTTTTAAATCGTTCATCTATTTTGCAGCGGAATTAAAAACTTTCATTAATTATTAAAAACATGTCATTTCATAACTTTACAACATTCGTTTTCTTCTCAAAATACAATGACATGTCAAAATATGGATGCCAGCCTCAACAACTAAGTAGTCACCCCGTGCCATCCTCAGCAACATACCTACCAACTGGAAACACATCAAAGTCAGCGTTGCTGAGTGAGTTCTAGTTTTATATTAAAAACATACTTTACTTTCCATCAAAAACCGTTCTTACATACGTACGATCATACAACATACATACACGTAGATAATATTATTATTATCTTCATCATTCATTCATTAGCTTCCGTTCGCGTACCATGCATCGTTAACCTTCACGTTCTTTCTTAACTCTTTCTTTCTTTCGTACGTTCCTTACATTCATTCAAGCATTCGTTACATTCGTTCGTACATATGTTACGTTCATTCTTACGTTCATTTCACTCATTCGTACGTTCATTACTTTCCTGCATCCTCTATCTTTCATTTCCATCTAGGTCCGGTCACACTTTACCCTCTTCATGGCACACAGCCATGATTATTGAGGTCGAGTGACAAGGACCCCGTTTCATGCGTTTATCACTATGTTCCTTCTTTTCATTATCATCATTTGTTCGTTCTTTAGCTTTCGTTACGTTCGTTATCTTTCGTTCGTCTCTTACGTTCTTTCTTTCACAATCATTTCTCTCATTCATCAACTCGCGCGATACTCTTGACTCATGTCCGAAGACTGATACTGTGCCGGGGCCCGCTCACAAACCCCCAACTCATGTCCGAAGACTGATATAGTACCGGAGCACGCGATACATTCCTCATTCGTCTCATCTCACTCTCACGCACTACTCCCGACTCATGTCCGAAGACTGATACTGTGTCGGGGCCTGCTCACAAACCCCCGACTCATGTCCGAAGACTGACACAGTACCGGAGCATGCAATCCTCTACTCATCCAACTAGATCCTGTCTCATGCAATATCCCCGACTCATGCTCGAAAGCTGATGCTGTGCCGGGGCCTGCTCACAAACCCCCGACTCATGTCCATAGACTGAGACAGCACCAGGACACGCAACAAAGATCCCATACGAGTCAATCACAGGGATTGAACTCCATCCGAGTCTGTTGCAACACAAAGTCGCTCACCTCATAACTATGTTTGGCTTTATGCCACACCCCCGAAGTTAAACATAACTCGGGTAACAACACCCCCACCGAAGTGGGTAACTATGACAGCCTCCCACGTTTTCATTCGTTCATTAATGGTTCATTCAATCATCGTATTCCTCTTTTATTATCTTTCATTTTACGTTATTAATACTTTTCATTCGTTCATAAATAATACACGTAAAGATACGGAAAAATAAACATACATCAAATCAAGGAACATCGACACTTACAAGTCATCAGTCATTACCATCATATAAGGCTACATCATACTTAACATACATACATCATACATGTACATGCAATTACTATCATCATCGTGTCCCACGTAACTTCTAAGCGTCGATAGTTATCACACATATACCTATGGGAGCTATCACATCATTACCTACACTTGCTCTCTTCCCGAAGGCCAGTAGTTGCACTATGTCCCTCCTCGTACACAACAGCGCTACTTGGGCGATTGGGCACCCCTCAGTCACATAACCTCCATCGACTGAACACTTTGCGATTGGACCAATGCGGATGAGCATCCATGCGGATGAACATCAAATCGTACGAATGGACTCCCTGTCGTACGGCTGAACACTATACGTATGGGCTTCTATGCGACTGAACCCTCAATCGTGCGACTAAACTACTATGCGAATGGACGTATGCGACTGAATCCCTCAATCGCATGGCCTGTCGGGCGATTGAGCCCCATTCGTACGACTGAGCCTCAATCGTACGGTTGAACATCAGTCCTTCTTCAGTCGTGCGACTAGCCCTTCAGTCGCCTAGCTCTAACTGGGCAGCGACTGGAGTTCATCACGAACAGCAGCCGCGACATTCGGCTTCCAAACTCTTCCAGACCTCGTTTGAGCTCAAATTAGTCCTCCTAAACCTTAGGGACTCATACTATGACAACATTCAAGCACATACACGTCCAAGATCGCACTCTAAACACACTATACACATACACATTCATACATACACGGGTTAAACACCCAAAACTCGAAAAATAGGGTTTTAGATGTGTTCCAGCCCCAAAATCATTCAAAAACGTGAAAAGAGGGGTCCTAGAACTCACCTTAGTAGCCTCCTCGGTTAGAGCTTCGATTTGACCCGCTATACGTCGATTTTGGCTCACGAACCCGCTTGAACCGAGCTTTCTTCTCCCCTTTTTCCAGTTTCTCTTCTTTCTCTCTAGTTTCGCGAGTGTGGGGAAGGAGTGTGGGCTGCCCTCTTCCTTAAATGCTACTGTCCAGTCGCCCGAGGTCTCCATACCACTGGACCTCCAGTCGTCCCGGCTCCATGCGATTGAACACTCCAGTCGCACGATTGAGTTCCAGTCGTGCGGTTGAGCTTCAATCGCATGTCTTCCATGAGATTGGACGCTCCAGTTGCATGACACTTCAAATCAAAATTTCCGGGCGTTACAATTGAAGATCAAGTATAGGTTGGACTCACTTTAGATTAGTATTTGTTTATCTTTCTATGTAATAGGGTTTATGTTAGATTACTTTTCTAAGTTTTTAGTTTGTTTATTCTATTTTGTAGTCCAGCGAAACTGTGAGCGAAACTGTAGTTTCGCTCACAGTCAGCTGTAAGTTCTCCCGGCGAGACTGCAGTTTCGGCCGGGTGAAACTATAGTTTCGGTAGCATAGTTTCGCCTCCAGCGAAACTATCTGCGAAACTACATCTGCTATATATAGATTTTATTTTGTTCATTGTTGGGTATCCTTGTAAAACCCAAATCGAATATTTCTGTTGCAAGAGGCTATTGTAAGCTGTTTCTTATTGAATATATTGAGCTTATTTCATTCCATTGTGTATTGTTGCTTATCGAAACATATTTGAATACATTTTGGTCTTCTTTTGTTCTTCAAATCTTTGTGTGTGTTGTGTCTTTGGTATTGAACGAATCAAACCATCTTCTACACTGAAAAACTGATCAAATGGACCAACAGAATCCCCCACACATAGTGCCTTCTGGACAGGAAGGATACCCCACTGAGATCCTGAGGAATCGTTTGTGTCATATAATAGGTTTTTATAAGATACTATAGTGGAGCATCCAACAGGTTTGGTGCACTGTTTGAGGCTCAGGTTTCCTTAGGGTTAACCGGTTTAAGCACAACTTTAGAAGAGGCTAACCGGGACCGAGTGCAAGGTTGATTATGACCCAACGACAGTGATGCTTTGATTTTAAAATTAACTTATGGACTTCGGGACCGAGTGCAAGGTTGATTATGACCCAACGACGGTGATGCTTTGATTTTAAAATTAACTTATGGACTTTAAAGAGTCCTTTTGTTTTTAAACTTTAACACTTGAACTCACCAACTTTTTAGTTGACACAAAATGTTTTTGAGCATGTTTCAGGCAATTCTAATGGAAGTGGCTTGATTGGAGAACCTGATTTGGATGACCTAGAATTATGACTACCTATGTACTTGAATTGAAAATATTTTGAACAATTTGATTTGTGGTTGGTTAAACACTTTGGATTATGTAATAAATTGTACTCTTGTATGATGGGCTAGGCTGTTACAACCCAGTTTGACAATAAAATGTAATGCCATGTTATTTCTCTCCTTGTGTGCTCTTATGATGGTTTGTTTCCGCTGCCATGTATGTTGCTAGTCTGTGACGTTCCACCCTCCTTGGGCCCAGGGTGTGACAAAAGCATTTAAAGATAAGAAAAAGGATGTGCAATCTAATACAAAGAGTGAAGAAGAAAAGGTAAATGTTGAGATATTTGAGGAACAAGACTCAAAAAAGATTAAAATGGTCATTTAATTAAAATTAAATCTTATGAACCAAGACCAAAGAATAAAAAGGTATTTGTTCCCAAAGGATCTCATGAAATTGTTATTGAATAATGTGGGTATGAAAATTGTGTTAACGACGGTGATGAATCAAATGACAAACAAAATCTAAAGAACAAAGAGAAGGAAAAAGAAGATGTCATTACATCTGATGATTCATGTTCTTCTCAAAATGCTAATGAATCTCAAAGCGACACAACATCATCAAAATCAAGAAATCAAAGAAGGAGAAGCAAAAATTCCAAAGCTAAAACCTCTCAAAATCAAAATCAAATAGACCAAATTAAACCAGTGAAGTTTGTGTCTACTAGTACTTTTGACATGAACATAATTCCTAAAATAACATCAAATCCTAAGATCAAATCTAACTCTGATCTAAAAACAGGTTCAGGTCCTAAGCCTTCCGCTGTAAATAAAAGATTTGTATTTAAGGAGTCAAGGAATAATGTAAATGATCAAAAACCAAAACCTAAATCTCAAAAGAACAAGCTCACCACTCCAAAACAACAATATAACCTTACTACTCCTAAAACAAATCAAGGATCAAATATGGCATCCACATAAAAGGTTAACAAACAGGTTTTTAAATTTCAAGAAAAGTACAGTGATATATGTGATATGTACAATCATAACACCATAGATTGTTTCTTTAACAGGTATTGTCACCTATGTGATATGAACAACCACTAAATAGTTTATTGTTATTCTAACAAGTACTGTGCTTTGTGTGATCAAAGAAATCATAATACTAAGAATTGTTACCTCAGAAGGAACTTACCAATGCAAGGTTATGTTAACCCATATTTTCAAGGAAATCAAAATCATGGTTTTCAAAGGTTAACAAAACAACCATCCTTAGGTTTAATATCCCTCAGAAGAATCAATTCTGATTATGATGAGTCTTATGCTGTGAATTCAAAACAACATAACCAAAGCAATTTCATTCCATGATCTGTGAGAATGAATAATGATAGGATGATACTTCAACTTTTCTTGATGATGATCTTGAAAACCGGTATAATGCTTTGAGGATTAAGCAAAATAAAGATGATCAAAAAATTGTTAAAAATGGAATTGAGAAAATAAAATATAAAAAGAAGCCTGAGTTTAATAATCTTTATTTTCAGCAGTTTTCCATCGTTGATAAGTTTGGCAAGCCCAAGACCATCTCGGCTTGGGTTGATAACTCATCTTAAATTTCTTTGAAATGCAGGTACGCCCAAGAAGACCTATCAATACATGGTATGTTAATAGTGGGTGTAGCTGGCATATGATAGGCAATGATGCCTTACTTCAAGATTTCAAGATGAAAGATGGTACTCATGTTGCATTTGGAGGTGATGCGGGTGGTAAAATCATAGGAGAAGGAACAGTGTCTAATGGGACTATCAGCATTGATAAAAGTCAACTACTGTGCTCAGTCGAATTTTAATATTTTAAGCGTTTCCTAAATTTGTGATAAATCCTACTCAGCTTTATTTGATGACTCTTACTTTTATATTTTAAAGCCAGGTTTTCAGATTAACAAGGAATGCGTAGTTGTCAAAAGCTGTTCCTGATCGAGATGTATACAAGCTAGATATGTCCCAAGTTAATCCTTCCACAGAAACTACTGTCTTATTGCTAAAGCATCAAATGATGAAAGTTAGTTATGGGATAGACGTCTTGGACATTCAAATTTCAAGAACATGAACAAACTAGTTACAGGAAATCATGTAGTAGGCATTCCCACAAAGAAGTTTGCTACCACTGATCAATGTACATCTTGCTTGAAAGGAAAGCAACACAGAGTGTCTTATAAGTCCAAGCTGATAAACTCAATTTCCAAGCCTCTCCAGATGTTGCATATGGTTTTATTTGGTCCAACAAATCTGAAAAGTATTGGAATGAAATCTTATTGTTTAGTTATCACTGATGACTTTACAAGATTTTCTTGGATTTTGTTTTTGCATGCTAAATCTAAAACAGCTGAATTATTAAAAGAGTTTATCATTAAAGTTGAAAATCAATTAGAACAAAAAGTGAAAATCATTAGAAGTGACAATGGAACTGAATTTAAAAATCCTAATATTGACATGTTTTGTGCAAAAAAGGAATTGCTCATAAGTTCAGTGCTTCTCGTACTCCACAACAAAATGGAGTGCTGAAAGGAAGAATAGAACTTTGATCAAAGCTGCACATTCTATGTTAGTAGATGCAAAGATTCCAGTCACTTTCTGGAATGAAGCCATATCGACAGCATGTTTGTACAGAATCGTACATTACTTGTGAAAGATAAACAGAAAACTCCATATGAGTTGATGTTCAGCAGGAAACCTAATATGGATTTTCTTATATATTTGGTTGTCCCGTATTGATTTTAAATTCTAGTGACCAGTTTGGAAAGTTTGAGTCAAAATCTGATGAAGGGATTTTTCTTGGATATTTGTCATTTTCAAAAGCCTTTAGGGTTTATAACTCTTGGACGAATGTTACCCTTGAAACATTTAATGTTAAATTTCTCAAAAACTTATTTCCATCAGTTTTAAATGATCCAGCTTTATTATTTGATTTAGATTCATTGTCAAACTCTTTGAATTCTAACTTGTTTGAAATTTCAAGTGAAAAGAAGAAACAAGGAGGAAATCTAGGATCTTTCAGTGATGATTCCGATTCTGATGATACGGATGATTCAAGCCCTGATTATCCTTTCTTTTCATTTGTCAAAGATTCTATTTTTAGTTCTAAATCTCATGATCAGTCACAATCTCAACAAGCACAAGAACTTCCCATTTCTGAAAACTCAAACGTTTCACAACCTATTCCTAATGATGGTCCTAAAATCATTCAACCTGAGTCTAGAATAATATCAGTTTCTAATGATATAGATGCTAATGATCATGTTGATTATTTTATCAACTCTACGACTCAAGTGCCTAATTTCACTCCACATACTTCAAACCTACTGCAGCAACTATCGGACTTGAACCAGACTAATATAGATGTTCGTGTTCTAGAAGATAGGATTCCAACATCTTGTATTCACAGGAACCATCCAACATCTCAGATTATAGGTCCATTGAATGAGAGAATAACGAGGAATCATTCAGAAAGAGCAAATCTTTGCTTATACTCATGTTTTCTATCTCAAATTGTCCATAAAAACATCACTGAAGCTTTACAGGATAATAGTTGGATTGAGGCTATGCAAGAAGAGTTGGTATAGTTCCGCAAATAGGAGGTGTGAAAGCTTGTGGATTTACATGAAGGAGAAAATTCCGTCGATATAAAATAGTTTAGAAACAAATCAGATGACAGAGGCATTGTCTCATTGCATAAGGCTACACCCAAGAAGAATGAGCAGATTATGATAAAGTATTTGCTCCAGTTGTAAGACTTGAACCAATTCGTGTCTTCCTGGCTTATGCTTCATATATGAAATTCAAGGTGTACCAGATGGACGTGAAATGTGCTTTCTTTTATGGACCAATCACTGAGGATGTATATGTCAAGCAACCTCCGAGTTTTGAATATTCAGAATATCCTCATTGTATGTACAAGCTTAGTAAAGCATTGTATGGTCTTCGTCAAGATTTTAGAATTTGGTATGATACATTGTCACAACATTTGATCCAACATGGATACATAAGAGGGAAAATTGATCCAACTTTATTTATAAAAAAGGATATTGATGACCTCTTATGTGTTCAAGTGTATGTTGATGATATCATATTTGGTTCTACAAGTCCAAAATTGTGCAATGAATTTGAAGAAATCATGAAGTCTCGTTTCCAAATGAGTTCTATGGGAGAAATTAACTTTTTCCTTAATTTGCAAGTGAAACAGTTTGCAGATGGAACTTTTATTAATCAAGAGAAGTTCGTTGACAAACTCTTGAAAAAGTTTAAACTACAAGATTGTAAATCCATCAGAACTCCAACTGACGTCAATACCAAGTTTGAACCTGATCCGAAAGGAAAAACTATTGACCAAACTTTATACAGATCTATGATTGGTTCCTTGATGTATCTTACTGCATCTAGACCTGACATAATGTACGCTGTTGTAAGGCCTCGTTCCTGGAGACCTCGCAGTTGGTCAATCATAGCGCTACACATATACAATAGTATACATTTCATAAAACATTGCAGCAGAATTACATTAACAAAATCCAGTCATTTCATTGATAATTACTGTTGTTATGCAATACAACAGTGTTTAAGTTACAAAAGAAAACATCCGTTAATTGCATTACAAAACAACAACAATATTATGCGTGAAGGGATGCCGGTCTTTCCCTGCCGAGTAGCCTCCCCGTGTGCCATGCTCAGCAAAATTACCTACCAACTGAAAATGCATAAAAGTTAGCATTGCAGAGTGAGTTCTAGTTTTAGAAGTATTAAAATACCCTATATGTTTTATACACGAAAACATACTTCTTAACTACTATACATTACTTTCGTAAGGGAGCACACATCATACGTACGTTCATACTATATTAATTGTTCATTTCGTTCTTTCGTACTTTCATTATTATCTTTCATCATATGCATACTTTCATTTCATTCTTTTCATTAACATTCACTTTCATGTACATGCTTTCGTCTCGTACTTTTCATCATCTTTTACTTTCATAAGGATCGATGCACAATACCCCGAACATTGTGCATGAAGCTGATGCTGGGCCTGAGGTCTACAAATAGACCCCGAACATTATGCATGAAGTTGGACAGCCACCTAGGGTATGCCATCTTTACCTTTCATCTGGACCAATGTGTAATGCCCCGAACATTGTGCACGAAGCTGATGCTGGTCCTGAGGTTTACAAATAGACCTCGAACATTATGCACGAAGCTGACCCAGTCACCTAGAGCATGCCATAAAGGTCCCGTCAATATCAATGATTGACCCTGTATGCATCCTTCGGGTTTGATAAACCGCACACAGTTGAGCTAACGACAACATGGTCGTGCACCTCATTTCTATTTGCTTGCAAGCCATTCTTTCATTCATTACGTTCCACTTTTCTTCTTTGTTATCTTTCACTTCATTATGTTATACTTTACGTTCATTCGTTCATACGTCATATTAATTAAAGTCATAACATAATACATAACGTATATAATATATATATATATATATGTTTTGAAAACTGTTAAAAGATAACACATTACTCACATATGCATATCACATCATAATCCTCATTACATCAACATACATACTTTAATCATAGCCAATCTCATCACATTAGTGTCAATCTCAATCTCATGCCTCTCAAAAACCCCTTAGAAGATTCTAAGTTCAAAACAGGCGCATGGGACATTTCAGGCGCATGAGCCTGAAATTTTCTAAGTAAGAACAGTCTAGCCGCTTTGGCACTATGCAGGCACATTTGGACTGCTTAGGTGTTTTTGCACTATGCAGGCGCAAGGGCCTTACTTTGGTGTTTCATCACTTAGGCGCATAAGCCACTTCGGGCGCATGGACATTATTGGGGCGCATGGGGTACACTTAGGCGTTTGAGCCTAATACTTAGGCGTATGAACTACTGTTCAGGCGTATGGGCATGCACTTAGTATTTCTAAGGCATTATCTTGGCAAATGAGGTACTGTTCGGACACATGACTATCACTTGGGCGCATAAGCGTATTGTTTGGGCGCGTGAGGTTTACTTAGTCATTCCAAACCAATATTCTAGGCGCATGAGCCTTATTTGGGCGCATGAGCCCTATTTGGGAGCATGACTATCTATTTAACAGGCTTCTAAGTTATTTCCAGACTCAATCATTATCCCAACATGTTCTGAACTTATATTTACCCTTCTTAGCATCAATATAACATAAACAACCATGACACACTAACATACATACATTTATACATACGGGTACATACATAGAAATTATAAAACCATTTTACATGCATTTTCAGCCCCAAAGAAGTTTAAAAACATGTAAAACTGGGGTCTAGAAACTCATCTTTTCTGCTTCCAAGCTCAACTCCTTCAAATTCGAACTCTCAAAGGTTTCTAACACCTAAACATGTCAAGAACATACACACCCAAACACACATGAACACATAAGAACACATAGATCTCGGTTCTAAATCTGAAAACTCAGCTGAAACCGAACATTTACAAGAAAATCTTACCTTTTAGCAGCTTCTTCTTCTTATTCTCTCTAGAAAACCAATGAACTCTGCTCTCTCTCTCTAAAAATGCCGAAGTAGGTTGTGTACAGAAGTTGTGAGCGGCCATGCCCACTTTAAACATAATGACAATACTATTTTGTCCTTTTTGCACTTTTAGCCCTCCACTTTTGTCTATTATACTTTCTATCAAGATACTTCTCTTTTCCCTTTCTTATTTCTTTTCTTTCTTTATTTTTACAAAATTTCGGGTGTTACAAGTCTATCCCCCTTAAAGAGGTTTCGTCCCCGAAACCCGTCACTCTTTGAATAATTGTGGGTAATGCTATCACATCTCTTCTTCAGTCTCCCACGTAGACTCCGAACCTTTTCGGTGGAAATTCGGTGTTTCCACTGCACATGCACCAGTGGAACCACTTTATTCCGCAACCTCTTCTTGTTTCAATCAATGATTGCCACTGGTTGCTCTATATAGTTGAGTCGTTCATCCACTTCAATATCATCCAGTGGTACAATCATATCTTCATCAACTAAGTAGTTTCTCAAATGAGATACATGGAATATTGGATGAATTCCACTTAACTCATCGGCTAGCTCTAACCTATAGGCCACCTCTCCTACTCGAGCAATGATTCGTAAAGGTCCTATATACCTCAGGCTCAGTTTACCTCGCTTTCTAAACCGGATAATTCCCTTCCATGGTGAGACCTTCAACATGACTTAGTTGCCCACCTTGAATTTTGTTAGTACTTCTTAAAGATTTAACATGTTGTCTTTACTTGTCTTTGTATTTTACTTTTGCAATAGTTTAGGGACTTATGTGTAATATATGTTCCTTTAGTTTCTTTGTTTAGTATAAATAGGATTATGTGTATTGTGTAGAGATAGACATTTGTACTTTTCTCTCAATTATACACTGTAATCCTTGCAACTATCAATAGAAATTGATTTGAATCTTTGTAATTGTTGATTACTTTGTTCATATAATTGTTAATTGCTTAATCATAACATAGAAGCGATCCAATTGAACCTATCAAATGGTATCAGAGTCTTCGATTCAGTGATTTGGAGCTTGAAACGATTTTTGGGCACTTGTGAATCACTTGAATCTGTGTTTTGATAGCAATTGTTCAATTAATTGATGATTTCAGTTGTGTTTTATCATTTGAAACATGAATTGAATCACAATTGAGTGATTTGACACTTTCAGATCTGAATTTCATCAGATTTGAGTGCGAATTGTTCTACATTATTCGAACACAATTTTCATCAAAATCATGAACTTTTGTTGTTAATTGAAGCAAAATGATGCTAAAGGATTGATATTCGCTACCTTATACACTTGATTGAAGAGTTTGAGATCAATTAATCAAGTTTTGAAAAGTTTGTTTAGATCAGGTTGTTATGAAGAGGATGAATTAGGCGTTTGATGTGTTGAAGAGTTTGAGATCAATTAATCAAGTGTTTAGGCGCACGAACACTATTTGGACGCTTTAACACTGTGTAGGCGTTTCAGATTGGGCGGTTTAACACTGTTGGAAAGCGTTTTAGCACTATTTGGACGTTTTTCAGAAACTAAGTCCCAGGCATTTTAGCACTATTTGGATGTTTTTCAAAAACTATGTCCCAGGCATTTTGGAACTGTTTGGATGTTTTTGAACTGTTCAAACGCTTGACCACTGTCTTGGTATTTTAGAACTGTTCAGGCATTTCTAGCTTGGAAGTTTCAGTAATACACTAAGGAACTGTTCAGGCATTTCTAGCTTGGAAGTTTCAGAAACACACTAAGGCAGTCCCTTAGGCGTTTCAAAGTCAAAGTGGGCGCTTCTATACTATTCAGGCGCATCATGATCTGACTTTTCTTTCAACACTTAGTAAATTTTTTCAAAATTTAAAATCCAATAATATTTTCTTCTCTTTATTTCATTTTAAATCTAAAAACAACAAAAATAGTATATTTCTTAAATTCAAAACTTAAATATGGTTAAGTCTGAAGATTCAGAGAATCGTGTACCAAAGGTGAAGAGTAGAGCTGACCTCAAGAACTGGTCACTCAGGCTGAAACACCATCTGAATTCTATAGATACTGATCTAAGGAAATCTATAGAGAAAGGACCTTATATCCCTGTCACCTCTGATGGTCCAGATAGAGGTTTTGTGTACACAAAAGATTCACAAGAACCTTATCCAGAAGATGATTTACATGGGTATGATCTGAAAAAGATGAAAATGATATTAAAGCTTATTCACTCATGTGTAAAGGGTTGCCTTTGGAAATACTATCAAGGCTTGAGAACTATAAAACTGGGTAAACAATGTATAAAGCTTTGAAAGTTATCTGTGAAGGAGGAAAAGAAATTCAAGACCTTAAAAATAGAGATTGAAAAGGCAACTTGAACTGTTTGAGCATATCTATCAGATAATGAATAGATATGTGCAACTTACAATAGAAATGTCAACTCTAGGGATTAAGAATGATCTTAAAGACCTAAACTACAGACTTCTGAATGCACTACCATCATCTTGGAAACAAACTATGACTTTGTTGAAACATACTGCAAAGTTTCCAATGGATATTGATCTCCTCATTGCTAAGATTGAGTCAGTAGAAATTGATGAGAGCTCAAGAAATAATGACAGAAATGTATCAACTTCTCAATACAAGTATGTTGCTTCTCCAGCAAATACTATAGAGAATGCTTTTCTTGCTAAGGATGAATCAACTCCTGAAGATGAGGGTGATTTGTTTGTGGGAGTAGGATTCTTCACAAGTACACCTGTCTACTCAACTCAACCACAACCACAGTCTCCTCCAAAATATTAAATGCCTAAATCTCAAAATGAGACTCCGTCTTCTGGCTCTGCTAATCCTAGCAAAGTTAAAGATGTTATAAACATCCTTTTATAGGATGAAGAGTCTAAATCTGCCTTTACAGCAGGCAAGTTTTCAAGCATACCAAGGCATTCATCTAACTCAATTTGATTTAATTTTGAAGGATTTGTTTGAGATGGATCCTAACGATGTAGAAGAGATGGATCTTAACTGGCAGATGGTCATGATAGCTTGTAGGATTGAAAAACACTTATATGCCAATAGAAATTACAAACCAAGTGCAAACAAAACTGTTGGGTTTGATAAATCAAAGTCAAGGTGTTTTAACTGTAACTGCTATGGCCACTTTTCTAGAGAGTGCAAAGCTCCATGAACACAAGGAGGAAATGGTCAAAGTAGTTCTAACAATCAGAAATATCATCAACAGGCTCATAAGACATTTCAAAAGCCTTACCAAAGCCTGCCAATGCTAGAACTCAAAGAAGAGAAGACCATTGAAGAACCAAAGAAAGCATTAGTTGTAAGCATCAAGGATGGTTATGACTGGAGGGCGTATGCAGAATAGTTTACAGCTGATCTTACTTCTGGTCAAGCACTGATTGCTGAGATGAATGATGAAGACTGGTCTCAAGACAAGGATCCAAAGATAGAAGGTGAATCAGACACTAAGGCAGACTATGATTGTAGTGACAAAGCTGACCCAAACTGAAGAAGTTGCTCTCATGGCACAGTCTGAACAACCAAAGGTTGTGAACTCATCATCTGACACTGAGTCTTCAAATTCTTATCCAGAAATTCCAGTGGAAGTAAAGGAGAAAATGTGCACCAAAGCATGTTTTGAACATGTAGAACACTACAGAACATACTCGTTCAAAATATGCGATAAACTTAAACAAGAAGAGTCAAAGCACAATAAGCTGAAAATTGATGATAAAATTTCTGATGATAAAATCATATCTCTTCAAGCATCTTATAACAAAACTTCAAAAGAACTTGAACTTGTAAAGAAACAACTTAAAGAGATGACAAAAACTCTTGAACAAGAAAAATTGGCACATGTAGCAACTCAAATTGATTTAGCCAAAGTGAAAAGCTCAAAGACAATTATTGAGTAACTGGTGAATAGAAGGAAAGATAAAGATAAAACAAGATTAGGATTCACATATGAACCTATGCCTGAATCAATTACAAACACCGTACCTGAAAATTTTAATACCCATAATCATTCACCAGATAATAAAGCTAAGCTTAAAGAATTTCAAGAAAAGAAGAAGAACAGTCAATCAAATATCGAGAATGAAATAAAAAAGATAAATATTGAAATATTCGAGGAGAAAGATTCAGAAAAGATAAAGAATGGTCATCCTATTAAAGTAATATCTTATGAACCACGACAAATGAATAAAAAGCTTTTTGTACCAAAAAGTGAGAGTGTTATTGAACAGAGTGAATCTGAACAAAAGATTGAAAAAGCTAATGATATCAATAACAAAATGAAAGCAAAATGTGAAAAAGAGAAATCAGACACTTCATGTTCGGATGATTCAAGCTCAAATGAATTAATTCAAAACAAAGATTGTGAAAAAGAATCTTCTCAAGATTCAATCAAAATCCAAAGCAACAAAACTTCATCAAGAACAAGAAATCAAAGAAGAAGAAAAGCTGCTAAAGCTAAAAAGTTTGAACCAATCAAACAATCAAATCAACCAATTCAACTTAAACTTGTGAAGTTTTTGTCAGCAGGAACTTTTGACATGAACACAATCTTTGAAACTACATATAAACCTAAGATCAAATCTAACTCTGATCTGAAAAAAGGTTCAGCCCTAAGTCTTCTGCTGTTCATAAAAGATTTGTATCTAAGGAGTCAAAGAGTTGTTATCAAATTCAAAAGCAAAATCCTAAGAATCAAAAGACCAAATTCACACAAAAGAAACAACATATTAATCTAACTACCCCTAAATCCAAACAAGAAACAAATGTGTCTTCCATATCAAGGGTTAATAAAGTGTTGTTCAATCATTCTCAAAAGTACTATGATATATGTGATATGTACAATCATGACATATCTGAATGTTATTTTAACAAGTACTATCATATCTGTGATATGAAAAATCACACAACTGCTGATTGTTACTTTAACAAATACTATGCATTGTGTGATGAACGAAATCATAATACGGAGGATTGCTTCTTTAGAAAGAACTCACCTAGGAAGGATTTTGGTAATCAAGGATATGTTAATCCATAATATCAAAGAAATCATAATCTTGGTTTTCAATATCTACCAAAACAACCTTCTCTGGGTTTGAGATCATTCAAAAAAATCAATTCTGATTATGATAATCAGTATAATATCAGATCACAGCAATACAATCAAAAAAACTTTATTCCACGTTCTGAGAGAATGAAAAATGAAACACTTAACAAGAAAAACTATTCTAATGTTTCAAATGATGGTTCAATATTTCTCGATGATGATCTTGAAAATAGATTTAATGATTTGAGGTCAAAACAAAGAAAAGATAATCAGACTGTTTTTCAAAGAGGATTTGAAAATCCAAAATTTCAAAAGAAACCTGATGTAAACAAACTCCATTTTAAGCAGTTTACCATTATGGATAAATTAGAAAGCCCAAGACCATCTCGGCTTGGGTTACTAACTCATCTTAAATGTCTTTGAATGCAGGTACGCTCGCGGAGACCAGTAAACACATGGTATGTTGATAGTGGGTGTAGCCGGCATATGACAGGTAATCAAGCCTTACTTCAAGAGTTTAAGACAAAAGATGGTACTCACGTGGCTTTGGGTGGAGATGCAGGTGGAAAGATAACCGGTGAAGGAACGGTATCAAATGGAATTATAAGTTTTGATAAAGTCAACTTCTTTGAACAGTTAAACTTTAATTTTTTAAGTGTTTCACAAATATGCGATAAATCTTATTCTGCTTTATTTGATGACTCTTCTTGTTACATTTTAAAGACAGGATTTCAGATTAGCAAGGAGTGGGTTGTTGTTAAAGCTATTCGAGATAGAGATGTCTACAAGTTAGTTATGTCTCATGTTGATCATTCAACAGAAACAACTTGCCACATTGCTCACGCATCAAATGATGAAAGCCAGCTTTGGCATAGACGTCTCGGTCATTCCAACTTCAAAAACATGAACAAGCTTGTACCAGGAAGTCATGTAGTTGGAGTTCCATCAAAGAAGTTTGCTACATCAGATCTCGGTAAAGCATGTTTGAAAGGAAAACAACACATAGCGTTTTATAAGTCCAAACAGATAAACTCAACTTTAAATCCCCTACAAATGTTACACATGGATTTATTTGAACCTGTAAGCATGCAGAGCATTAGAAAGAAATCATATTGTCTAGTTATCATAAATGACTATACAAGATTTTCTTGGGTTTTCTTTTTACGTGCAAAATCTGAAACGACTGAATTGTTAAAAGAGTTTATCACTAAAGTAGAAAACCAAATCGATCTAAAAGTCAAAATAATTTGAAGTGATAATGGAACAGAACTAAAAAAATGCTAATGTTGATTTGTTCTGTGTAGGAAAAGGGATAGCTCATCAATTTAGTGCTCCTAGAACTCCACAACAAAACAGAGTTACAGAAAGGAAAAACTGAACATTGATTGAAGCAGCCCGTGCAATGTTAGCAGATGCTATGATTCCAATCACTTTCTAGGATGAAGCCATACCAACTGCATGTTTCATTTAGAATCGTACTCTATTAGTGAAAGACAAATAGAAAGCTCCTTATGAGTTGATGTTTGGAAGGAAACCAAATATAAATTTTCTTAAATATTTTGGTTGCCCAGTTTTGATTCTAAATTCGAATGATCAGCTAGGCAATTTGATGTAAAATCTCATGATGGATTTTTCCTGGGATATTCGTCAGCTTCTAAAGCTTATAGAGTTTATAACTCTAAGACAAATGTTATCATTGAAACGTTCAATGTTAAATTAGATGAAAATTCTTTTCCATTAGTTGCAAATGGTCCAGCATGGTTATTTGATTTAGATTCACTGTCAAACTCGTTCAATTCTAATATGTTTGATTCCTCTTGTGTTAACAGGACACAAGTAGGAGATCTTGGATACTTTATTGACGATTCAGACTCTGATGATATGGATGATTCAAGCCCAAACTATCCGTTTTTATCATTTGTGAGGGATCCCATCTTCAATTCAGAGAATCATGATTAACAAATTCCTGAGCAACAACAAGTTCCTAAAAATTCTGATGATTCATAACTTCCTAATGATGGTAATGAGTTTTTCCAACATGAGTCCGGAACATCATCTATCTCTGGTGATGCAGTTGATATTGGTAATCTTGATTACGTTATCAACTCACCAACTCAAGTTCCAAAATTCAATCCATATTCTTCTAGCCTACTGCATCAACTCTCCAACTTGAATCAAAGAAATCTGGATGTTAATGTTCAAGGTGATGAGATTCCGACAACTCGTATTCACAAGAACCATCCAACATCATAGATTATTGGTCCATCGAATGAGAGAAAAACAAGGAGTAAATCAGAACAAGCAAATCTATGCTTATACTCTTGTTTTCTTTCTCAAATTGTTCCTAAAAACATTACCGAAGCGTTAAAGGACAATGGTTGGATTGAGGCTATGCAAGAAGAATTACTACAATTCCATAAACAAGAAATGTGGAATCTGGTGGATTTACCTGAAGGAGAAAATGCTATAGGCACAAAATGGTTGTTTAGGAACAAAACCGATGATCGAGGAATAGTCATTAGAAACAAGGCGAGACTAGCTGCACAAGGATACACACAAGAAGAAGGAATTGACTATGATGATGTATTTTCTCTAGTTGCGAGACTTGAATCCATTCATGTCTTCCTGGCTTATGCATCATTAATGAAATTCAAGGTGTATCAAATGGATGTTAAAGGTGCATTCTTGTACGGTCCAATCACTGATGATGTATACGTGAAGCAACCTCCAGGCTTTGAGGATGTAGAATTTCCACATCGGGTATACAAGCTTAGCAAAGCTTTATATGGACTCCATCAAGCACCTAGAATCTGGTATGAGACATTGTCACAACACTTAATCCAACATGGATACGCAAGAGGGAAAATCGATCCAACTTTATTCATAAAGAAGGATGCTGATGATCTCTTATATGTGCAAGTGTATGTTGATGATATCATAACTGGTTCTACTAGTCAAAAACTATGCAATGAATTTGAAGAAATCATGAAGTCTTGTTTTCAAATGAGTTCTATGGGAGAAATCAATTTCTTTGTTGGACTACAAGTTCAACAATCTACAGATGGTATATTCATCAATCAAGAGAGGTTTGTTGACAAACTCTTGAAGAAATTCAAACTGCAAGTTTGTCAGTCCATATGAACTCCATCTGACGTAAACTCCAAGATTGAGCCTGATCCAAAAGGAAAATCAGTTGACCAAACTTTATACAGATCTATGATTGGTTCTTTGATGTATCTCACTGCATCTAGACCAAACATAATGTATGTTGTTTGTATCTGTGCCGAGTATCAATCAGACCCTAAAGAATTCCACTTAATTGTTGTCAAGAGGATATTCAGGTATCTCAAAGGTAAACCGCCTGTAGGGCTATGGTATACTTACGAGGGAAACTTTGAGCTACATGTATATACAGATACTGATTATGGAGGATGTTGTCAAGATAGAAAATCTACAACAGGTGGTTGTCAGTTTCTAGGTCCCCGATTAGTCTCGTGGCAATGCAAGAAACAAAAGAATGTCTCTGTTTCAACTACAGAAGATGAGTACATAGCTGCTTCAGCAGGATGTTCTCAAATACTTTGGTTGCAAAAACAACTGCTGGATTATGGGTTCAATTTTCTTAAAACACATATTTACATTGATAACACTACTGCTATGTTCATTATAGCTAATCCAGTTCAACATTCAAAAACAAAACATATCAAGATTCGATATCATTTTTTTCAGAGGTAACTCTGAAAAAGGTTTAATCATTTTGATTCAAATTGCAATTGAAAAACAGTTAGCTGATGTATTTACTAAAGCCTTCTTACCAGGACTGTTTGAGTACTTAGTGGAGTCAATTGATCTTATTAACCATGTGTAAAATTGTTTGTAAGATTTTTGTTCAGTTCTTTGAATCTTAACAGATCAGAACCCTCCCTTATTCAAAAGGTCATAGTAAAAGAACCTGCCAAAGTTATTTACCTGATTGTATGTTGTGTGTGTATGTTTTCTTTTTTCAAAAAAATAAAATAAAAAAGTAGAAAACACAAAATTAAATATAAAACTATAAAACAAAAACTAAAAAAATAGAGTCTTTATTTGTTAATTCATTTTTAGGAATGAATCTGTTTTTGCAACATGTGAGAAATGATAGTACATTAGTGAGATCAGTTGCGTACTTCACTCGATAATAAAGTCTGACATGATTAGATATGATGTGTAGATAATCTCATGCTATTATACTGAAAAAGTAAATTCTTGTGATTCAACTAAATCATCTATGCATGTATGTGTGTTCATTTAAGTACTATTGAGTTGTATTAGCTTATCAGATTGATTGCTTGTAAAGTTACAACACTCATACCTGATAGTGATATGACTAACCATGAGATCTGTTATAAGCATCATCTCACTTATTTGTTATGAGTCATCATAGATATCCTCTGTTGTAAGTGATTACAGACCTGGATATTCTCCTTTGATGCAAAAGATGCAATGTGCACAACCCATTCAAATGGATGGTTAGAGTTGATCAAATGGTTATCCATGATCATTCTTTGCTAAATTAGAAACATGAACTCTGGTTATGCATATATGTCAGGTAATAAGTTGAGAATTTGTGCTTTCTTGCATATCTTGATGATAGTTGATCTCTCTAAGTCGTTGTATGTGTCACATCATGTCATATCTAATTCTACCCTAATCAATCCGAGAATTGAAAAAGTGAGCTGATTCTTTTGTCAAAAACACTCATTGTCTGTCCTTAGATCTTGTGTCTCCTTTGCTGTGAAATCACTGACCTGGAACACACTTGATCAGGATTTATTCACTGTCTATGACTATTCATAATTTATTTTAATGTGCTGATCTTAACTGATATGATCTCACTGCAGACAATGATTCTATTGTAAATATTAGATTTTGATTCTGCTTTAATTTTGATTTTGTGCATGTTTTGTGTGCAGGCAATTTAACAATGATAAGTGTGATCTTATTGTGTCAACTTGGAAAACTTCTAAATTTATAAAACTTAAAAGTTTAGCGGGAGTAATAAAAGTAAGTGGTTCTTAGAAAATCAAAATTAAAATTTTGAATGGAAAGGATGAAGCTAAATGTTCAAAGTATGTGTGTGTTTGATAGTGTAAAAAAATTTTTATAATGACAACATGAGCCTATAAAAATTTTCAAGTGGAAAAGCTTCTTGCAAATGTTGTAAATAAGACCAAGTTGTTGTTTTACTTTGAGACTAAAATAAAGGAAAATTGAATTTTGAAATTTTAAATTAAAATAAAAGGGTTTAAAATGTTAAAAGTGAAAATTGAGGGTTAAAAATGTAAATTTTGGAAAAAAAATCAAATTTCTGAAAATTGTTTGAATATTAGTACGTGAACAGTGCTAATAAGTCTAAATAGTGTTCAGGTGAAAGATGTGAAAAATATACAAGTGTATGGAAACACATGCGCCTAAACAGTGGCCATAAGTCCAAGTAGGTGCATGATGAGATTTAAGAAATATGACAAGTGTTTGGGTGTTTCTCATATACTCATGCGCCTGAACAGTTGTCATACGTCTGAGAAAATTGGTTATGTTAGGCGGTTCAACATTCTTATGCGCCTACACAGTACCAGACGTATTAAGTGAAAAATTCACCAAGTGTTGGACGTTTCATATAGACTCATGTGGCTGAATAGTGCAAAAGCACCTAAACAGTGCCTATGCGGCTGAACAGGTCTCATGCGCCTAACCTCAAAATCAATTGGTACTTCAACTTGAGCTGTTTCCACTGGAGTGAAGTCTTTTTCAAGATTTGCTTCATCAATATCTTCATCTTCCAGCACCTCATCATACCAGTCATCATTGAATTCTTCTTCAATGTCATCCAATGCTTCAATAGTTTCTTGTACATACTTTTCAACTTCCTCCTGAACATCAGTAAGCTTTTGGATTTTAGATGAAGATTCAGGTAAAACTGATTCATCTATTTCATCTAGCTTTCTTTTACCTTTATCAACAGTAGGAGTTTCTTCAATGTTAATTGGATTGATTTCAGCTACAATCTTAATTTCAAGTGAATCATCCTTTTGAGTTTCTTTCAATTTTACCAACTCTTCTTTTAGCATTTCATTTTCTTCAGTCATCGTTTTATACTTTTCTTCTATAATATCATAATCTCTGATCATAACATCAAAAGTCTTCATGATCTTAGTTTTATCATTCACCACACTAACCATCTCAGCATCCTTCATTTTAATAACTTCTTTTAGCTTCAAGTTTTCTTCTCTCAACTCAACTATCTCTTTTTCCTGAGTCATGTTGATTTCTTTCAACTTTTCAATCTCATCAACATCTATGATATCATCAGTCTGTACAGAGACATTTTGTGCTTTAATGACTGGAATATCTTTAGATTCAATAGGAGATGTGCCTTGAAAAACAGGCTCTGACAGCATAGCTTCCATAAACTCAAAATCAAATGTTTGATTTTGAACATTAGCCTCAACTTCTTCAACATC
Organism: Flaveria linearis; assembly: GCA_024085815.1. Classification (NCBI taxonomy): domain Eukaryota; kingdom Viridiplantae; phylum Streptophyta; class Magnoliopsida; order Asterales; family Asteraceae; genus Flaveria; species Flaveria linearis. Next base: position 53,790,870 of record CM044001.1, read on the forward strand.
TTGAGCTTCAGTGATTTGTTCATCTTGAGTCATTCCTTTAGTAGTTTCCTCACCTACATCATGTGTCTCAGCAGCATGATCAGACTCAGTAGATTCACTACTATCAGCTTGATGTGCCTTAGTTGCACCATCAACACCATCATCATCACTATCATCTGATGAGCTTTCAATAGCTTCATCATCATCATCACTTTGATCATCATCTTCATCACTTGCATCATCTTCTTCTTCAACGATCTCTTCAACAACATCCTTAATCAAATCATTTGGATCTATTGGTTCCTCCTCAATCAAATCATTTGGATCTATCAAATGAGGTTGATATTCATCAACAACATTTTCATTTGACTGAGGAGGAACCAATAGATCCAAATGATTTGATTAAGGATGTTGTTGAAGAGATCATTAAAGAAGAAGATGATGAAAGTGATAAAATGATGATGAAATTGATGACGATGATGAAGCTGCTGAAAGCTCATCAAATGATAGTGATGATGATGGTGCAATTGAGGCACATCAAGCTGATAGCAGTGAAGCTACTAAGTCTGATCATGCTGCGAGACACATGATGTAGGTGAGGAAACTACTGAAGGAATGACTCAAGATGAACAAATCACTGAAGATCAAGACGCTGAAGAAGCTGAGGCTAATGTGCAAAATCAAACATTTGATTTTGAGTTCATGGAAGCTATGCTGTCTGAGCCTGTTTTTCAAGGCACATCTTCTATTGAATCTAAAGACATTTCAGTCATTACGGCACAAAATGTGTCTATACGACTTATGATAATATAGATGTTGATGAGATTGAAAAGGTGAAAGAAATCAACATGACTCAGGAAAAAGAGATAGTTGAGTTGAAAGAAGAAAAATTGAAGCTAAAAGAAGTTATTAAAATAAAGGATGCTGAGATGGTTAGTGTGGTGAATGATAAAACTGAGATCATGAAGGCTTTTGATGTTATGATCAGAGATTATGATATTATGGAAGAAAAGTTTAAAAAGACGACTGAAGAAAATGAAATGCTGAAAGAAGAGTTGGTAAAATTGAAAGAAACTCAAAAGGATGATTCACCTGAATTTGAGATTGTAGCTGAAATCAATCCAATTAACATTGAAGAAACTCCTGCTGTTGATAAAGGTAAAAGGAAGCTAGATGAAATAGATGAATCAGTTTTACATGAGTCTTCATCTAAAATCCAAAAGCTTACTGAAGTTCAGGAGGAAGTTGAAAAGTATGTACAAGAAACTATTGAAGCATTGGATGACATTAAAGAAGAATTCAATGATGACTGGTATGATGAGATGCTGGAAGATGAAGATATTAATGAAGCAAATCTTGAAAAAGACTTGACTCCAGTGGAAACAGCTCAAGATGAAGTACCAATTGATTTTGAGGGTAGATACAATTTCTTAGTAAAAATGAAGTATAACCGAGTGTTCCTGGATGGACTGACTGTGACGCAGATAAACAAAGAGTATGAAAAATGTATAACTGCAGAGTTAGTAGCTCTTGTGGATCTAAATGAAATTGTGGTGGAGCATGGTGAATAGAATCCATTACAATATAGCAATAATGTTGAAGAAATGCCAAGCTCTGAGCTTCACCATCCGGATCCTGATGAGATAAGCATTTTTGCATTAAGATCTTGGTTACAAGCAAGAAATTATCCATGGAAAAGACTGAAGAGACTCTAAGGTAAATCTTTGAGGAACCTTGTTAGAAGCTTTCAAGCTACTGAAAAACAATCTAACAAGATGATCATACTGGATATGGATAATCCTCAATACCTTGAGATAACCAAGAGAACAAGAATACTAAAACCACAAGAAATTCGATCAATGGCTTAAAAGACAAACGTGTACGAGTGAAGGAAAGAGCTTATAAGAATGTTTCCTAAGACAGAGAAACAAGCTTTCAAAGTTTCTCTTGATCAGAAGCAACTATTCAACAAAGCCAGATCAAGGGAGACTTGGTGAGGAACGTATTGCAAAAAGGACAATCTATATCTGAACTGCTGAATGCTATGATTGCTCCAGATTCTACCAACCAAGTTAAGATAGTGGCTTGGAAATATGATCAGATACTTGATGCTTTCCTGATCAAACGAGTAAATGCTATGTGTGATGTATATCACTTTTACTCGAGCATCATAAAGCTCCCAGTTCAAGACTTAAAGGAGTTAAATAAACTGCCTTTGATCAATCTAACTGGAGCTAGGCGTGGTGATATGTTTATGGAGCTGTTAAATAGAGGAATAACAAGAGCAAGTGCTTTCTTGGAAACAAGATGCTCACACGAAGATAAAGAGTACTTTGCTACTCTAAAGAAGAATTGAAAGATAAAAGGAAAACAATCAGAGGATGAGCACTTGCTGATTGAATTTTGTGATGATTATTTTGAAAAAGTAACTACTCTGGGATTGAAGGTTGTTGATAGGACACAGAAGTCAAAACCAATCCTGCGATGGTTCTATAATACTGACATGTTTGAGCTTAAGTTAGTCCGAAATCTCGTGAACTAGGATGAGGATATGATTACATTGTTTGGAGAGTTTAAGCTTACACTGTTACATCCAAGCTATATCTCTTTCCTATCAGTCCAAAAGTTTGAACCTATCTCTTGAAATCGCTAAAAATGATAAGAAATATTTCTTGTTAATCATTAAAGTGATGAACGCTGCTATGGAGAGAATATCACTGAGGAAAGCTTTAGCTTACGCCAACAACGGAAAGAAAGACATTAAAGATATTGAGTTTATGAGAATATCCAGTAAAGGAGTGTTAAAAGTATACTCAAAAGGTAATTCAAAACCTATTGAGTTGTACGCTAACAATGACATTACAAGATTATCTAAAGATACACTTGAAGTGATAAGCAAAATGGAGATAAAGATGAACAAAGTAAAGCCTGAACAAGGTGTATTAGCTAATAAGTTCAAATCTGCTATCGCTAAAGCCTTAAAAGAACATGAACTATACAAGGAGAAGTTGATGTTTAAGGTCAAAGAAGAACCAGAGGATTATTTTGAAGCTTGAAGATGGATGTAAGGAAGAAAGAGGATTGCAAATACAGAGAAGATAGAAGACTGAAGCAGAAAGGACTGAAGATGATAGAAAGATTGAAGCTGAGAAGATAAAGAAAAAGAAGATTGAAGATTTTTGAAGACTGAAGACCATGTAAATCTTACGAGTATTGTTAGTACTTCTTAAAGATTAACATGTTGTCTTTACTTGTCTTTGTATATTACTTTTGCAATTGTTTAGGGACCTATGTGTAATATATGTTCCTTTATTTTCTTTGTATAGTATAAATAGGATTATGTGTGTTGTGTAGAGATAGACGTTTGAACTTTTCTCTCAACTGTACACTGTAATCCTTGCAACTATCAATAGAAACTGATTTGAATCTTTGCAATTGTTGATTACTTTGTTCATATAATTGTTAATTGCTTAATCATAACATAGAATTGATCCATTTGAACCTATCAAATTCGATCGGTCTACGCCTCTTATCGGCGTACGACTTTTGTCTATCCTTTGCTACTTTCATGTAGACTTTGATCTTTTCTAACATTTCAGTTGTAGCCTTGATTACCCCAAGGCTTCCCAACTGTTTGTGCCCAATGTCACCCCAACATATGGCGTCCTACACCTTCTACTATATAGCATCTCATATGGTGGCATGTCAACGCTGGCATGATAACTGTTGTTCTATAAGAATTCAGCAAACGGTAAGTGATCATCCCAACTTCCTCCAAAGTCGATCACGCATGCTCGAAGCATATCCTCAAGCGTCTGGATTGTCCTTTCAAACTGTACATTTGTCTGAGGATGGTAAGCCAAGCTAATCTGTAGCCTCGTCCCTATCGCATCATGGAATCTTTTCTAAAACTTCGATGTAAATCGGGTGTCACGATCCAACACGATAGTCATCGGCACACCATGATGAGCTACAATCTCCTTGATGAATAGATCTGCCAGTCTCTCGGATGAGTATGTCTCTCGAATCGGTATGAAGTGAGCATTCTTGGTCAGATGATCAACAATCACCCAAATGGTATCGTACCCCCTCTCCGTGCGGGGTAACTTCGTAATAAAGTCCATGGTGATGTGCTCCCACTTCCACTCAGATATATCCAATGGTTAGATCTTCCCATATGGCTTCTGATGCTCCGCCTTTACTTGCAAGCAAGTAAGGTACTTACTTACATACTCTACCACGTCTCGTTTCATACCTGGCCACCAGTAGTCTTTCTTCATGTCTTGATACATTTTGGTAGCGCTAGGATGAATGGAGTATCGAGTCTTATGAGCTTCATCCATAATCCGTCCCCGTAGCTCTCCGTAACATAGGATCTACATCCGTCTGAAACGGGTTCTAACTCCATGGGTATTTTCTCCCAACTCCGAGACCAGACCTCTCATTCTTTCGGAGTTAAGGCTATCTTCTTTCAACGCCTCATTTTGAAATTCTTTCATCTGTGTCATCACATTAGCGGTCATAACCAACTGATATGCCTTCACCCAAATTGGCTCAGGTTTCTCCTTTTGGCTAAGAGCATCGACCATAATATTGGCCTTACCCGGATGATAATGGATCTCACAGTCATAATCCTTGATGAGCTCTAACCACCTCCTCTGCCTCATGTTGAGATCCTTTTGCTCTAAGAAATACTTTAAGCTCTTGTGATCCATGAAGATTGTGCACTTCGTCCCGTATAAGTAGTTCCTCCAAATCTTCAATTCGAAGACCACAGCTGCTAACTCCAAATCATGGGTAGGGTAGTTGACTTCGTGGGTTTTCAACTGTTGGGATGTGTAGGCTATTACCCTTCCACGTTGCATCAACACGCAACGTAGTCCCGAATAAGAAGCATCCGACGAAAAAGAAACATCCAAATAATAAGAAGCATCCGAATATACCACTAAGTCTTTACTCCCTTCGGGTAATGTCAAAACAGGAGCTTGAGTCAATCTTGTCTTTAACTCCTTAAAAGCATTCTTTTGCGCTTGACCCCATACGAACTTCACATCTTTGCGGGTCAATTTAGTCAAAGGTGAGGCTATCTTGGAAAAGTCCTGGATGAACATCCTGTAATAACCCCGCCAAACCCAAGAAACTATAGATCTCGGATGGCGTCTTTGGAGGCTTCTATTACATCACTGCCTCAACCTTTGTCGGGTCCACCATGATGCCTTCAGCATTTACCACGTGACCCAAAAATTGAACTTCGCGCAACCAAAATGCACACTTAGAGAATTTAGCATACAACTTCTCTCTTCTAAGTGTCTCCAACACTTCACATATGTAGCCGACATCTTCTTCTTCTCTCCTTGAATAAATCCGGATATCATCAATAAACATGATCACTGATTTATCTAACATTGGCCGACACACTCGATTCATCAAATCCATAAAGGCAGCCGGCGCGTTAGTGAAACCGAAAGACATAACGAGAAACTCGTAGTGTCCATAACACGTGCAAAAAGCTGTTTTAGGAATATCTTGTTCCGTCACCTTCATCTGATGGTAGCCAGATCGAAGATCTATCCTCGAAAACCAACTGGCACCTTGGAGCTGATCAAACAAGTCATCAATCCTCGGTAATGGGTACTGAGTCTTCACCGTCAACTTATTCAGCTCCTGGTAGTCGATGCACATCCGCATACTACCGTCTTTCTTCTTCACAAACGAGACCAGAGCACCCCATGGAGAGATACTCGGTCGAATGAATTGTTTATCCATTAACTCCTGAAGTTGATCCATGAGTTCCTTCATCTCAGTCAGAACTAACCGATACGTGCTTTGGTAATAGGTTGTGCATCGGGTATTAGATCAATCTGAAACTCAATCTCGCGATCTGGTGGTACCCCGGGTAAGCCTTCTGGGAACACGTCCGGAAAGTCACACATAACTGGTACATCAGACAATTATGGTACTGACGTGTCCACATCTTTCACGTAGGCCAGATAGGCACTACATCCACCTCTCATGCACTTTTCAGCCACAGCCATCGAAATCACCTTTGGAACCGTAGTGACATGATCACTGTAGACCGTCACCGAACTTCCATCGGGTGAGATGAATCGAATCATCTTCTTGTGACACACGATGTTTGCTTCATAGGTTGCTAACCAATCCATCCCTAGTACTACATCGAATACGCCCAGGGGTATCACATGCAATTTAGCAGAAAACCTATGACCTTCTAGTTCTATGGCACAGTCTTCTATCACATCAGTAATTCTAGTAGACTTACCAATAGCAGTTTCTACGTTAAAAGGTTCATCGAGACTTCTACTACTAACAGGTAGCTTAGCGCAGAAAGTAGTAGAAATAAAACTCCCACTAGCACCAGAATCAAATAACACAGAGGCACAAGTTTGGTTTACTAGAAACATACCTGACACGACGCGGGATCCACTCTGGCCTCCTCCCGTGTCATCGTTAACGTTCTAGCAGTTGCCCTCTATCATCAATCTTCCGTTCGCTTCTTCGCCCCGGAACTCTCGGCCCTTGGCTTCCTCCACTCCCGACTCAGGTGGCCTACTTCACCACAGTTGTAGCACCTTGCCACCCTACAATCCTTAGCGATGTGACCAGGCTTCCCGCACTTAAAACAAACATTAATCCCAACCTGCACTCACCAGTGTGCACTCTTCCGCATTTAACACACTTCTTTATCCCCGAGCTTGATGACCCACCCTACGGTCATCCACCTTCATCCTCTTGTTGTTTGGAGTGAAACTGCCACGCCCAAACCTTTTCCCACTCCAGTTCCTGTCACCACCACCTATCTTCTTCACCTCGACCACTGCCACCACTCTCTCATCATACAACCTACCCGCTAGGTCTACCATCAATCAAAAGGTACCCGGCCAGGCAACAATCAAGTACATGCGGATGTCAGCCGACAATCCTTGTATATACTTCTTGATCTTCCTCGACACCAACGTCACCTAATCCGGAACCAGTCTCGCCATCTAATTAAACTTAGTGGTGTATTGTTGGTGTGTCATGGTTCCCGCCTCAAGCTGTTGGAACTCCCTCTCAATCTTGTCCAACTCCCTATGATGATAGAACTCATCAATCACAAGCTTCTTCAGCTCTGAACACCTCATCCTGCCAATGGCCCTGCTACCCTAAGGCTGGACAATGTTGTCCCACCAACACAATGCTGAGTCTACAAATGAGTGACTGGCGAACTTCACTTTCTGGTCCTCACAACATTCACTAATCTCCAACACTGCTTCTATCTCCCGTACCCAGTGGTGGGCGCCTATAGCATTGCTATTGCCATCAAAATCAGGGGCTTGCATCTTTGAAATGCCCTATAGTTACACTTCATGCAGTTTCATGCACAGCTTCTTCCTCCTCCTCCACCTTACTCAAGACAATCGTCTCAATCTCTGGCAGTTCTCCTCCTTCTCTCCCAGTGGTCCTCCTCTTTTCCCTCTTTTCATCCTCCCTGACAGCCATAATCACTTTAGTCACCACAGACGGTAGAATCGTCTACATGACTTGGTGAACCTCCTCTACTACTGCCTCTTTCACCAAGGCCCTCAAGTTCGCACTCTTATCGACGCCCTCATCTGATGAACTTTAGGATTTGCAGGGTTCGTTTTAGAAGCTCTAGCCTTATTATTAGGACCGTGTACGAATGGAGTACTAACTGATTCTACGTGAAACCAGATCAAATAGTGCAGAATCCTATTTGATTAGCGATCCAATCAGGGAGAACGTTAATCCGATCAACACTAACGATGAGAATACGTTAAGAATTGATTAGAATCGATCAGAAACGTTCTATGAAGTTGGAAGGGACTCTCTGGACGAATAGGAACGGCTAGGGTTAATAATTCTTGAAGTGTTACGTTTTTCCACGAATTAAGTAGTATTTATAGGTTACAGCTCTCATTCGTACGACTGAGCCATGCGTATGGCTCAGTCGTGCGACTGAGTCGTATGATTGATTCATTCGTACGACTGAGTCAGTCTTATGACTCAATCGTGCGATTGACTCAATCACCTGGTTCAGTCGTGCGACTGGCCCATTCGTATGGTCCAGTCGTGCAACTGAATCATGAGACTTAGTCAAACACATTCCTAAACCTTTAATGATACAGAACTATGTCTAACAACTGCAAACCTATATAACATGTTCATATAAGCGTGTAACAATCAATCATATTAATAGATATAACATTCAACAACCAATAAACATTCAATGAAGAGTTTTTCATTTCATATATCAAATATTACATCAGTGTTACAAAATGAAAGCCAACTACATTAAAGCTCACTAGAACTAGAACTAAGGACATGTGTACCAACACTTATTCCTCGTAACACGCCGCTCAGCACCACGTACACCACGTACTCCACCTTTAGGAGCCTTAGAAGATCTACCTCTAGCCATCTCTAAACACTATAAAATTCAGACACTAGCACGTTCATTCTAGGGAATAGCTTAGTTTATGTCGAGTATAGTAAGTCCCTAATTATAGTGGCAAGTTGGGATTAGCCACTTACTTTACTCTTCACACCCCAAGCATTTCCTATACTGACTACATCAGTATCTAAATCTGCTATGAACACATAAGTCAAATAGCACACACACATAATACCAGTTAGCATTAAGAAAGACATACCTGATGGCATGTAGGTACTCATGCTAACATCCTTCCATTCGTCCCATTCTCAGTTTAAGTTTAGGTTTTTGAAAATATTTACCTATTTCTCTTAAACTTTGGCTTTGATACCAACTTGTAAGGCCCCATTTCCGGAGACCTCGTAGTTGGTCAATCATAGCACTAAACATATATAATAGTATACATTTCATAAAACATTGCAGTGGAATTACATTAACAAAATCCATTCATTTCATTGATAATTATTGTTGTTGTGCAATACAACAGTGTTTAAGTTACAAAAGAAAACAATTGTTAATTACATTATAAAACAACAATAATATTATGCATGAATGGATGCCAGTCTTGTCCTACCGAGTAGCCTCCCCGTGTGCCATCCTCAGTAAAATTACCTGCCAACTGAAAATGCATAAAAGTTAGTGTTGCTAAGTGAGTTCTAGTTTTAGAAGTATTAAAATACCCTGTATGTTTTATACACAAAAATATACTTCTTAAATACTATACATTACTTTCGTAAGCGAGCACACATCACACATACGTTCATACTTCCGCTTCATTCTTTTCATTAACATTCACTTTCATGTTCATGCTTTCATCTCGTACTTTTCATCATCTTTTACTTTCATACAAATCGATATGCGATACCCCGAACATTATGCATGAAGCAGATGCTGGGCCTGAGGTCTACAAATAGACCCTGAACATTATGCACGAAGCTGGCCCAGTAACCTAGGGTATGCCATCTTTCCCTTTCTTCCGGACCAATGTGTAATACCCCGAACGTTATGCACAAAGCTAATGTTGGGCCTGAGGTCTACAAATTGACCCCTAACATCATGCATGAAGCTGACCCAGTCACCTAGGGCATGCCAAAAGGGTCCTGTCAATCTCAATGATTGACCCTGTATGCATCCTTCGGGTTTGATAAACCGCACACAGTTGAGCTAACGTCAACATGGTCGTGCACCTCCTTTCTATTTTGTTGCAAGCCATTGTTTCATTCATTATGTTCCACTTTTCTTCTTTGTTATCTTTCACTTTATTACATTATACTTTACATTCATTCATTCATACATCATATTAAGTAAAGTCATAACATAATACATAACGTATATAATATATATATGTTTTGAAAACTGTTTAAAGATAACACATTACTCACATATGTATATCACATCATAATCCTCATTATGTCAACATACATACTTTAATCATAGTCAATCTCATCACATCAGTGTCTATCTCAATCGCATGCCTCTCAAAAACCCCTTAGAAGATTCTAAGTTCAAAACAGGCACATGGGACATTTCAGGCGCATGAGCCTAAAATTTTCTATGTAAAAGTAGTCTAGGCGCTTTGCCTCTATGCAGGCGCATGAGAACCGCTTGGGCGTTTTTCCACTATGTAGGCGCATGAGCCTCACTTAGGCGTTTCATCACTTAGGCGTGTGAGTCACTTCGGGCGCATGGACATTATTGGAGCGCATGGGGAACACTTAGGCGTCTTAGCCTAATACTTAGGCGCATTAACTACTTTTCAGGTGTATGGGCATACACTTAGTATTTCAAAGGCACTATCTAGGCGCATGAGGTACTGTTCAGGCGCATAACTATCACTTGGGCACATGAGCGTACTGTTTGGGCGCATGAGGTTTACTTAGTCATTCCAAGCCAATATTCTAGGCACATGAGCCCTATTTGGGCGCATGACCATCTATTTAACAGGTTTTTAAATTATTTTAGACCCAATCATTATCCCAACATGTTCTTAACTTATATTTACCCTTCTAAGCATCAATAAAACATAAAAAACCATAAAACACTAACATACATATATTTATACATACGGGTAACATACATAGAAATTATTAAATCATTTTACATACATTTTCAGCCCTAAAGAAGTTTAAAAACATGTATAACCGGAGTCTAGAAACTCAACTTTTCTACTTCCAAGCTCAACTCCTTAAAATTCGAACTCTCAAAGGTTTCTAACACCTAAACATGTCAAGAACATACACACCCGAACACACATAAACTCATAAGAACGCATAGAACTTGGTTCTGAAGCTAAAACTTAGTTGAAACCGAACATTTTACAGGAAATTCTTACCTTTTAGCAGCTTATTCTTCTTCATCTCTCTAGAAAACCGATGAACTCTGCTCTCTCTCTGTCTCTAAAAATGCCGAAGCAGTTGGGGTACAGAAGTTGCGGGCGGCTATGCCCACTTTAAACATAATAATAATACTATTTTGTCCTTTTTCTACTTTTAGCCCCTCCATTTTTGTCTATTTTACTTTCTTCAAGATACTTCTCTTTTCCCTTTCTTATTTCTTTTCTTTCTTTTATTTTGATAAAATTTCGGGTGCTACAACTGTTTGTGTCTGTGCCAAAATCAATAAGACCCGAGGGAATCTAACCTTATCGCTATCAAACACATATTCAGATATCTCAAAGGAAACCCAGCTCTAGGGTTATGGTATCCTTATGTAGGAAACTTTGAGTTGCATGGATATACAGATAGTGAATATGGGGGATGTTGTCAAGATCGTAAATCTACAACGGATGGTTGTTAGTTTTTAGGTCCCTGATTAGTCTCATGACAATGTAAGAAACAAACAAATGTATTTGTTTCGACTGTAAAAGCTGAGTACATAGCTGCATCAGCAGGATGTTCTCAAATCCTTTGGTTACAAAACCAACTGCTGGATTACGAGCTCTATTTTCTTAAAACTCCTATTTACATTGATAACACAACTGTTATGCTTATAACAGCTAATCCTGTCCAACATTCCAAAACAAAACATATCAAAATTCGATATCATTTTCTCAGATATAACTTTGAAAAAGGTTTAATCATTTTGATTCAAATATCCACTAAAACAGTTAGTTGACCTATTTACAAAAGCCTTCTTACCAGGTAGGTTTGAGTATTTGGTCGAGTCAATTGGTCTCATTAATCATGTTTAATTACATGATTGAGTGTCATTTCATTATTTGATTCATTAAAATGAAATGAACCTACTCCCATCTTAATAATAAAATTCAAGAGAAAGTATCAAAGTTAACTGCCTGATTGTATATATTCTGTGTGTGCTTCATATGAAAAAGCAAATACAAAAATAGATTTTGCAAAAAGAAAAGAGAAAAATATAAAATAAAAACTTAACAAAATTAGAGTTTATTTGTTCATTTTATTATTTTAGGATTGAATCTATTCTTACAATATGTGAGAAATGATAGTACATTAGTTTTGATTAGTGCATACTTCACTCGATGATAAAGTCTGACGTGATCAGATATGATGTGTAGGTAAATTCTTGCAATTATACTGAAAAAGTAGATTCTTGTGATTAAACTAAATCATCTATGCATGTTTGAGTGTCCATCTTAGTACTAAATGAGTAGTATTGGCTTATCTGATTGAATGCTTGTAATGTTACAACCTCACACCTGGGGGTGATATGAATAACCATGAGGTCTGTTTACAGCATCTGTTCACTTCTCTGTTATGAGTCATCATAGACCTGAGGTACTAAGATATTCTTTGTTGTAAGTCATTACAGAGCTGGATATTCTCCTGATGCAAAAAGATGCTAATGTGCACGACCATTCAAATGGATGGTTTAGAGATTATCAAATGGTGTATCTGCAGGATCGGTTTTCGGGTGGTTTTTATCTAAACTCACTGTGAATCAACACTCGGCAAGCAGTCTATGAAGAGTTGATCACAATATAACAAGTAACAAGCAGTAAGAAAATTTAACAGCAGGTAAATTTTCAAGGTACTTTTATATATTGCTTCTCAACTCAAAGGATTACAAGACACTTGGACTCAAAACACTTACATAAAGAGTTACATGGAGAAGATATATATAATACTACCTACAGCCGGATATACTTTGATACCAGCTGGACACCTCTAACCTTACATCTATACTACAAGACTCTAGGTGAGGTCTTTCAGACATTTTGTCTGAAAGTTGGTAGTCAGGACATGTCCCTGACTTACCTTTTGTCACCAACTAAAGTTGGTAACATGTACTATCATAAAAAGGTGAGCAGTAGAATAAAGTATGGTCAACAACATGGCTCTTTAGGAAGATGCCATGCTGTATCAGAGGTCTGCAGCGGACTGTCAGGGACCATACTTTTATCTGCTGGACATAGCAATGTCTTCCGAAGGATAAAGTGCTTTGGAAGAATAACTTCTTCCGAAGGCACTTATACTTCGGAAGACTGCTTCTTCCGAAGCTTGGAGTCTTCTTTGTCTTCGGAAGCAGACTTTGTCTTCAGCTCTTTTGTCTTCGGAAACTTTCAGACTTTGTCTTCAGCTCTTTCATCAGAATTTGTCTTCGGAAGCTTTCAGACTTTGTCTTCAGCTCTTTCATCAGACTTTGTCTTCGGAAGATATCTTCAGCTGTTGGCTTCAGTTGTTGTCTCCAGTAGTTGACTTCAGCTTTTGCCTTCGGAAGATGTCTTCAGCTGTTGTTCCTTAGACTCTCGGAAGATCTCTTGCTTGGCTTCGGAAGCCCTTTAATGTAGTACCAAAAGTGACTATGAAGTGAATTTGGTTGCACCAGCCTTATCATGATCCAACAAACTCCCCCTAGGCTGATGCTACCAAAACTTCACTTCCCTCTTCTTCTCAAAGTTCTCAGCACCAAGGAGAGCAGGTGTTTATCAGTGTCTTCATTCTTTCCTGCTGTGGTGCTGAGAATCTTGTACAGATCCTTGGTGGACAGAACCTCTACTCTGTCACCTTGGATTATATGTACCCTCTGTTGTGGCCCTCTGAAAAGAGTTAGTTGATGGGAAGTATAGTCATATTCCCATCGAACTATTGGTTCCAATTCAGGACCTTCCACCATCTGTAGAAAGGCTGTGCCTTTGGTGGTTGGTCTTTCCTTGTCTTCCACTCTTTTCAGCTTCAACTCTTCTTCAATCTTGGCTCTTCTATTTCGTTCAGCCAAGTGGAGACCACTGATATGGTTTCTGATGTGTGCAGCAGTCTCAGAGTTGGAGGGATTGGAGAATGGCTTCTCTGCAAGCTCAGCAAGATCAAATCTGCTGAGATGCAGTAGAGAAGTGGCATTGAGCCTGTTGGTTTCACCATTCTCTCTTTCCACAACAAAGTTGTGAGAAGGTTCATCGAACCTCCACTGGATTATTGCATTTCTAGGTCCAGGAGATTGACCAGAAATCCTGTCCTCTTTCCTGGTATCCAACAGAGTCACCAGTCTTCTTCTTAGCCTCTTCTCCTCAGCATTGAGGTTATCAGAGTTGAGACCAAGAAGTCTTGCAGCCTGGCCCAAGGTATCTCTAGGCAATTCAAGAAATTGGCCTAGGGTGAGGGAGCTTGAAGAGTTATCAACATAGGTGATGTTGATAACTTCTCCCTCACAGGAGATGCTGCTCAAGGTAGTGCAGTTGATGAGCCTTGTCTTGAACTCCTTTATTTCCTCAAAGGAGAGATGTTTAGGAGGCTGAGGGGATAGTTTTGGTTGTTGTTGGGTAGGCTTAGGTTTAGTGGTTTTGGGTTGAGTCTTGGGTTTTAGGATGGGTAGTTTGGGTGGTTGAGGTGATGTAGTAGGTTTGGGTAGAGTTGTGGGTTGAGGGGTGAAGGTTTCATCAGTGGGTTCAGGTTTAATGGGAAAAGGGGTTGGTTCTGGTGTGGGTTGTGGTTGTGGTTGAGTGGCTGGGGTGAAGACCATTCCTTTCATCCTTCTGTACATCTCCTTCCTTTTCCCAAACGGATGTCAGCTTTTATTTCACTGACCATCCGCTGGAGTGTCCTTTCGGACATAGGTCCCACCTACCTACCAGAGAAGCCATGAGCCCGGAGGTAGTCCTTCATCCAGGCTTTGTCAGTTGACTTCTTGGCAGCAGTGACCTCCTTCTCTTCCTCCCTCTTCCTCTTCACCTTCAACTTCTCCCTAGCAGCCTTCTTCCTTTCCTTCTCCATTTGATCCTGCTCTTTGTTATGGAGCAGCAGGATCATGTCATCATCATGTGGAGACAGTTAAGGAAGACTGAAGCCTCTTGAGAGAAGGAACTTGATCCTAGCCTCTCTCAGCTTCAGGGCTGCCTCCCTCTGCTCTTGTTCTTCCTTCTCCAAGGCCAGCCTGGCTTCCCTTTCTTGTTGTAGCCTGGTTGACCTCTCCAAAGTCACCAACTCCTCTAATGGTAGCAGGAGTATTTCCTCATTGGCAGCTCCTAGATTGATGAGCTGGTCAATAAGTGCCGTTCTTCTCCTCTGGTTGATTTCTTCCTGATTGGCTACAGCTGCCTTAGAACTAGCAGCTAACAGCTTCTCAGTAGGAAACCGACCTTTCTTTTTGGCCTTCTCAATCTTCTCCTCCTCCTGAAGCTCTTCCGCAGTCAATTTTCTTTTGCCTTTGTCTTTGATTGTGCTTGACTGTGGTGGTTCTTGGATGGAGGGTTGTGATTGAGAGAGAAGTTCAGCTGGTGCTTGGGTTGAAGGTATTTCAGAAATGTCCTCCCTGCTCACCTCAGATGCAATTTCAACAATGACATCTGTGATGGTCAGTTCCTCAGACATCTGAAATAAGCCTTCCGCGGCTTCTATTTCGGCCTCGGAAGACTTGTCTTGTTCTTCTGAGGCTTCCATGTAAGCTTCAGAAGCCTCAGCTAGAGCTTCGGAAGATGAGACTGCTGCAGATTCTGTCCCATCTGTTTCAGTTGCTGGGCCATCAGTCCCCATTTCCCCTTCGAAGCTAATCTCAGGTTCCATGAAGACCTTAGGTTGACCAACTTCCTCCACAGTGGTAGAAGGTGCAGTCAGTCTTTGAAGCTCCTCAGCCCCAAAGTATGCAAGTGTGGTGTCGGGGCTGGGCTGTTCTAGGGATGATCTCAATACAAACTTTGTGAAAAGCCTGTAGAGATCTTGAAGCGTCCTTGAGTCAATCTCCAGAAAGGATTGAGATGACTCAGGTAGTGTAATGATTTGTTGGGTGGAAATGAGTTGGGTCTATGGTTCCATAGTGTTTGTCTCTGAACTTTCTCCCCCTTTTTGGTAGCATCATCTTGAGAGCTAGATGAGCTAGAGGAAGAAGTCATTGAGACCTGGATTGGTACATGCCTAACAGACCTCTCCGTCTGTTTCTCAGCTAGTTTAGCCTTGAGAGAGTTAATCTCAAGTTGCTGAGTGGCAGTCCTTGATTCTAAGATCTTCACCTGTGATTCTAGGTTGGAGACCTTAGAAAGCAAGTACTAAAGTGTTAGTTGCATACTTCCCTCATCTTCATAGGAAGAATCACGGGGAGATGAGATAACATACCTAGTATGCTCACTCTCACCACCAGATGTGGTTTCTTGGCACCCTGGTTTCCTTTGCTCCGAGTCATCTCTTTCAGAGATGTCAATGGGCAAAGTTGCCGTAGACTCAGTGCTAATTATGTTACCACTGTCCTGAGAGCTTAATGAGAGACTCTAAGTAGTGGCAGCTGAGTCTACATGAGTCCCCTCCACATCAGTGGGACTCACCTCAGTAGCAGGCTTCTGATGGGGGCTAGAGACAAGGGATCCCTCTTGGCTCAGTTGATCTCTCAGTGGGTGTTGTAGATCAACTTCATGGCCATGGAGAGATGTGATCTCTTCATCAGTTCGGAGTAAAAGGTCAGTGAAAGAGAGGGTGGTTAGTCCTACTGACCCGGGACCTTGATCAATGTCTACAGGCATTGAGCCTATGGTAAGGCTGTCCCTAGAAGGCTGCACAGGGGAGTGTAGAGACTCACCCTGTGGGCTAAAGGCTTGGGGTTCGGGCTCAGGGGTTTGAGACTGAGGAGGCTCAAAACCCACATTGAGGTCAATTATGAAGGATGGTGTGACCTCGGACTGAGTGGGAGCCCATGATTCCACTCTAGTCCTTTCGGTGTGAACAGGAGGAGCTTGTTCAATCAAAGTAGATTGAACAAGGGTTCGTTTAGGGCGTCTCTGATATGTAGATTTGATGGGTAAAGAGGCTTTTGGTATTGTGGTGGATGTTGCTGGTGTGGGTTCATCACCTGTGGGGAGAACAGGGATGTCACCAAGAGCTATGCGCTCAGTCATCTCTGGAGGTAGTGGAGTGTACCGTCCAGTGAAGTTGGTGGACATCTTCTTCAGTGTCTTGAAGATGGTAGGCCTCATGTGTGGAACTGGAAGAGCAGTTGCACAGACAAGCTTGCTTGGTTCCATCTCACAGTTGATTATGTGTTGAAGGAATCGGGGATACATGAAGAATGTATCCCTGCTCAGATTGGCGATTAGGTTGTTCAACACAAATCGTGAGTAGTTGAATCTGAGGCCTCTCACCAACCCATGAACTAGGCATCCTAGTTCATATGGGATTTGATCCCAACCCCCTGATTTGTTGGAGAGGCAGTGCAAAACAATGTGCAACAGGAACTTCCAATGGTAAGAGAAGTTGAACTTGTATACTGTAGACCTGCTGACATCGCCTCCATATCCCATGAGGATATAGGTGCCTTCCAAGTCTTCCTTGGGGAACTCAGTAGGAGCCCCATTATCATGAAGCTCGAGATGCTCCCTGATGATCTGTTCATTGATGACCAACTCTTGGCCACAAACTCTGGTTCTCAGGACTCGAACCCATTCATCACTGTAGTTTCTCCGTTGCTCCAAAATTCTGACATATGGTTGGAGTATACGGTTGGGTTAACTGTGAGTGCAGTGAGGTAGGTGGATTCGGTGAGAAAGGTGATGATTTGGGTGAAGTCGGCATCCCTTGACGAGTCAAGTAATGCGACTTGGTTGTGCTGAGGGTTTAGCGCCATTGGAGAGAAGGTAAGCTTGAAATTTTGGGTGAAATTGAGGGTTTGACAGTGAAGGGAACAGTTAGGGCTGTAAAGTGGTAAAAGAAGATGAAATTGATAAGTCAAGATTATTTAAAAAGGGGTGAATAGTGGTATGGTGGTGGTAATAGGGTAACCATTTTGGGGTTACTGTGGTGGTATGGTGGTTTACGGCTGAGAAATGATGATGGCGGCAAGGATAATTTTAAATAGTCTGACATTATCAACAAAATCTTTACTTTTTACAGAGTGGGGCCCAAAAGATATCCGTTACATATAAAAACCTTTACTTCCGAGGGTAAAACATTTCCGAAGGTAATTTTCTTCCGAAGGCAATTTCTCTTCCGAAGCATGATAGTGCTTCCGAAGGTAAAATTGTCCTTTGAAGGCACTTTATCTTTCGAAGCCAGGCATTGCTTCCGAAGGTAAAGTTGTCTTTCCGTATAATCGGAAGTAGATCTGATATAGAATCAATCGCTTCTTCCGAGACCAAAAACTCTTCCGAGAAGAAAATTTCCAATGAGGAATTTTGGCTTCGGAAGATATTCAAGAATATCTTCCGAGAGTTAATTCCTCTTCGGAAGGGATTTATACTTGGAATAATTTAAAGATCTTTTGTAACAGGGCTTAAATTGTATTGACACAAGACATTACTCATTTAAAAAGGTCTTCAAAAGAGGTAGTTATTCAATGTTTATCATCCTAATTGCTGATATGAGATACTTAAACCTTTGTTCATCAAATGCCTTTGTGAACAAATCAGCATATTGTTCATTTGAGTCAACTTTGATTAACTTTATCAGTTGTTTCTCATGAATATCTCTAATGAAATGATACCTGATATCAATGTGTTTGTCTTGGAGTGCTTCACCGGATTCTCAGTAATGGAGATAGCACTGTTGTTGTCAATATGGATAGGAGTAGTCATGAAGTTGAACCCATAGTCTAACATCTGATTTTGAATCCATAGCAGTTGAGCACAGCAGCTAGCAGCAGCAATGTATTCAGCTTCAGCAGTTGATGTAGAGACACAGGATTGTTTCTTGCATTGCCATGAAATAATCCTTCCACCAAGAAATTGACATCCTCCTGATGTTGATTTCTTGTCAATGTTGCAGCCACCATAGTCACTGTCAGAGTATCCATAGAGATTGAAATCACTATTTCTTGGATACCAGAGACCTAGTTTAGGTGCTCCTTTGAGGTATCTGAGGATTCTCTTTGCAGCAGCTAGGTGAGACACCTTTGGAGCAGCCTGATATCTTGCACAAATGCATGTGGCAAACATGATATCTGGTCTACTTGCAGTGAGATACATCAGAGAACCAATAATTGCTCTATACTGATGTTGATCAGTATCCTCCCCCTCAAGGTCAGGGCAAAGATTATGGTTTCTGGATATGGGTGTCTTGGCTGATTTACAGTCCTTCATTTCAAATCTTTCTAAGATGTCTGAGACATACTTAGATTGACTTATGAAGAACCCTTCCTTCATCTGTTTCACCTGGATTCCTAAGAAAAAGTCCATTTTTCCCATGGAACTCATCTCAAACTTCTCTTCATAATGCTTTCAAAGTCTTTGCACATTTGGTCGTTTGAAGAACCAAATATGATGTCATCAACATAGACTTGTACAAGCAAAATGTCTTCTCCACTCTTTCTGATGAAAAGAGTCTTGTCAATGGTACCTCTAGTGTATCCATTCTTCAGGAGAAACTGAGACAAGGTCTCATACCACAGCCTAGGTGCTTGGTGCAGCCCATATAGAGCTTTATCCAGCTTGCACACATAGTTGGGGTGCTGTGGGTCTTCAAATCCTGGAGGTTGACACACATAGATTTCCCTATCTATATCCCCATATAGAAAAGCACACTTGACATCAAGTTGGTAGACTGTGAAGTTCTTGGATGCAGCATAAGCAAGGAAGATCCTAACTGCCTCAAGTCTTGCAACAGGTGCAAAGACATCAGTATAATCAATTCCTTCCTCCTGGGTGTATCCTTGAACTACTAGCCTTGCCTTGTTCTTGATAATCAAGCCTCTATCATCTTTCTTGTTCCTGAACACCCATTTAGTGCCTATGGGTACTTGACCAGATGGTAGTGGGCATAGATTCCAGACCTTTTGTCTTCTGAATTGAAGCAGCTCCTCCTGCATCGATTCAACCCAACTACTATCCTTTAAGGCATCTTCTACCTTCTTTGGTTCCATCTGAGACAGGAAGCATGAGTACAAGCAGACATTCCCATGATGAGTTTGTCCTCTTGTTCTCACACCCTCAGAGACATTCCCTATGATGTTCTCAGTTGGATGAGTGTTGTGAATCCTAAGACGAGGAATCACTTCCAGTTGTAGAGATAGGTCAAGGTTAGACATATTCTGATCAGGAACTGGATCACTCTGTCCAACTGCTATTTCAGAGTCATTCAAAGAGGACTGATTGAATGATTGAGAAACGTCATCAATGGTTGGTTGTGAAGTAGTATTAACAGTTGCCTGTTCCTTCAGAATACCACTTCCCTCAACCTGGTGTTGTAGTGGATCACCTGAGAAACTTTGAGGTTGATCAAGTGATTCACTTGTTGAAGCTTCACTATTTCTGGAAATAGTTACACTGTCAGATCTGTGAATAGTGGAAGCTTGTTGCCTTTCAGCTCTTGGAGAATTAGGAATAGGTCTGGGAAGCTCATATAGTTGACCTGCATCAGCATCAGCATCACTTTGAGCACCTGTTCCAGCTGAAACATTCTCACAAGATGGTTTAGAATAGTTTGGAAACAATTCTAAATCACAGATATACTCAGGTCCATTCCCCCTAACACAAGGAGTGTGCTCATTAACAACTATGTTGGATGACTCCTAAAATTGTTGATTCTTAATATTGTATACTCTATAAGCTTTGGAGCTAGAAGAGTATCCAATAAAGATAGCATCATCCGACTTCTCAGCAAACTTTGCCAAGTTGTCCTTTGTGTTAAGTATGGTACACCTGCAGCCAAAGGACCTTAGAAAGCCAATGAACGGTGGCCTCTTGTTCCATAACTCATAAGGGGTTTTTCCATGGGGCTTAACTACAAGAACCCTGTTCTGCACATAGCATGCAGTGCTGACTGCCTCTGCCCAAAATGTTAGAGGCAGCTTTGAATCAGCTAACATGGTCCGTGCAGCCTCAATAAGTGTCCTGTTCCTCCTCTCAGCAACACCGTTTTGTTGAGGAGTTCTGGGAGCACTATATTGTCTGGCAATCCCTTTTGAGTCACAGAATGAGTCTAGAACGAAGTTCTTAAACTCAGTCCCTTGATCACTTCTAATAATCTTAACCTTGTGATCAATTTGATTTTCTATTTTAAGAATAAAAGATTTTAAAGTTTCAGCAGTTTCATCTTTACTTCTTAAAAAGAATACCTATGTAAATCTTGTAAAATCATCAACGATCACAAGGCAGTATGATTTCCTTCCAATGCTCATTATACTTGTGGGACCAAAGAGATCCATGTGCAATAAGTGTAATGGAGTAGTGATAGAGTTAACACATTTGGATTTATGAGATGATCTGTGTTGTTTCCCTTTCAGGCATGCAACACAGTTATCTTTGCAGAAAAATTCCTTTTTAGGCAAACCATGTACCAAGTTATTTTTAGCCAATTTATTCATTGTTTTAAAATTCACATGACACATGCGTTTATGCCATAGTGTTGACTCATCACTATCAGCTTTGGAAAGAAAGCATGATACTTCACCCATAGGAGAAGCATTGTTCATATCCAGCTTGTACATATCCCCTTTCCTGGGAGATCTGAGAAGCACCAATTCCGGAGGAATTGTCATCCCTGGTTTGAGGATAATGCACTCATGTTCTGTGAAAAGCATCTGATGCTTCTGATCACAGAATTGAGAAACACTTAACAGATTGTGTTCAAGCTGTTTGACAAAGTGAACTTTGTCAATGTTTATTCTGTCATTGGATATACTTCCTCTGCCAGAAATATATCCTCCGGCCTCACCTCCAAATTGGACAGGCCCTCCATCAAAGTTCTGGAATTGTTGAAGGAGAGATCTGTTCCCTGTCATGTGCCTGGAGCATCCACTATCTACAATCCAGATATTGTTGTTCTTGTCAAATGGATGTCCCTGCACATAAGATGAGATGGTTAGTTTTGTTTGGAAGCCCAAGCCTTACAGGTCTCGGGCTCTTCCAAAGATAGTGACATAATTGAACCAAAAGATATGCAATGGGGTTCAATAGAGGTCATTGTTGAAGAAGAGGTTTGGGCTGCAGCATCTTCCTTGATCTTCCAATCCATCCTTTGGTTGATCTTTGAGGATGAGCTTGTTGAAGCTTTTGCAGCATGGTCTTCTTCCGAAGCTTCTCTCTTTTCGGAAGAAGCCTTCACCACCTTTTCTTCCGAAGTAATCTTCTTCTGAGATGGTTTCAAGGGAGCCTTCTTGTTCTTCCGAACCTTAGAAGGTTTGGCTTCCGAAGCCATTTTCCCTTCGGAAGAAGCAGTTTCTTCCGAAAGCAACTTGGCTTCCGAGACCAACTTTCCCTTTTTCATCATTTGGACCTTTTGAAGTGGTCCAACTGAGAAGCCTTCTCTGACTACTTCTTTTCTAACATTATTTGCATAATGTGTGCTCGCTGGATTGTAGTAACAATCTTTAGCCATGTGGTTGTGCAGACCACACATTATGCATGCAATGTTAGTCTTCTGGGAACTTGCAGGTTGCTGTTTCTTGGGTTTCTTCTCGTTATCAGCAACTTTCTCTTTTAACTTCTGATCCTTCAGTAGGATAGGAGTGCTGGTACTACACTCCTTTCCTGAATCAGGAGTACCTACCACTTGAAATCCGGCAGAAATGAAGACACCCTTTTGCTTAGGGTCAAACTTAAGCTTGGACTCTGCAACCTTCTTAGCAGTCCTTCTAGCAGCTTTAGCTCTGCTTCTTCTTGCCTTGGTGGTCAGGGTTTGGTCATCACAGGTGGAGATGGGTGTATCCTCCTGTTTCTCTCCTGTGGAGGCCACTATTTTTACTTCATCCTCTAGTTCCAATGGAGAAGGGTCAGCAGTTGGAACCTCTTGCTCTTTAGTACCACATCTAGGTAGTCTAATAGACTCATAAGAATGTGGTGGAGCTATTTCACTGGTTCCCAAACCTTCTTTGTTTTGATAAAACATTTTGGAATGAGAGGTTGATGCAAGAATAGTTTGGAAGCTTTGCTCAGCAATAGCTTGCTTCCTGGCCTGAGCCTCAGCTGTGACTAACTGGGCTTGAACTTCAGAAAGTTTGGAGATCAGATCTTTGATTTGAGTCTTGTAGTTAGTCTTTTCATGTTTCAAAAGAGACACAGTTTTCTCTAACTCATCAATTTTCTTTTGATAGTCAGATTCAGCTCTTTTAAAGTCAGATTTTAGCACATTTAAAGACTCAACCTCAGATCTGATTTCCGAAATGTAATCCTTATACAATTTAACTTTAGCAATACAGGCAGCAGTACAAAGATGTTCATATACCTGATCATCATCTGTTCCGGCCATGAGTGCTTGAGCGGGAGTCACATCCTGTACCATGAAGCTCCAGTCAACTTCCTGAGCAACAGCAGCTGTTTCAGTTGACTTTTCTTCATGCTTGGGAGCAGTGGGATGTGTGGAGGCCTGTGGGGTTCCCGGGTTGTTCTTGGGAGCCTTGCATTCCCTAGCAAAGTGACCAAGTTGGTTGCAGTTGTAGCACCTTGCTTTGCTCTTATCAAACCCAAACTTGCTGTTGACTGGGTTTTGAGGGAATTGCCTTCCAGTTCTCTTGAAGAACTTCTTCGCTCTGTAAGTTAAAAGAGCCATCTGCTGGACAATGTCCATATACTCCACATCATCTGGACTGAAGCACTCAAGATCATCAAAGCAGTATTGAAAATCACCAGAGTGTCCACTTCCAGAGACAAAGGCACAACTATCCTGAAAGGAGTTGTGTTGAACCTTTTGAGACTTTGGAGTCTCAGGTAGAGTGATGAAGGGTCCAGTATGTGAGTTGTCAGGGTAGCATAGCAACTGATGTTGTGGTTCCATGCTTTCCCTTTCAACCACATGAAGGGCTGAACTCTGTTGGTTATTGGAGTGGTCAGAGGAGTTCTGCATGTTCATCTCCATCTGAAATGCACTTAGGATACCATACAACTCTGTGAGAGAAAGAGTCTTAAGGTCCGAAGTTCTCTTGATGACAACACAGTAGTGAGTCCATAGTTTAGGAAGAGAAGACATGAACTTCCTAACTATGTCTCTGTTCTCAAGAGCTACTCCAATATCCGCCAGAGTATCTATTAGCTCAACATACCTGAAGTATTGTTGAGTCAAGGTCTCACCAGCCTTGAAAGTAAAGTTCTCAAACTGCTGCTTCAAGAGATCTTTCTTGTTCTCTTGAGTTTCCTTGGATCCCTCATACATCTGCTTCAAAGCTTCCCATAAATCTTTAGCAGTCTTGCACTTCTTGAAGCGTCTGTTGGAGACAAGTCATAGCCCTTTGATCTAGCTCTATTCTCTTCCTATCTTCCTCTGAGTAATCATCAACATCTTTTAGAATGATGCGATTAACAGTGGCAGATGTAGTGCTTGGTATGAAAGGACCATTAACAATGGAGTCCCACATCCTTGAGTCTTGACACTTGATGAAGCCTTCCATCCTGATACACCATGTGTCAAAGTCTTCAGGGGTGATCATAGGGGACTTGGTCAAGGTACCAGTTTCCATATCAGCCTTGGAGAGAGCAGCCATTTGAGTAAGTGGATTGTGGTGAGGAAAAAAAAAACAGGTTGATTAGGATGGTAAGATCTCACAATCAAGAGCCTGGAGCTCTGATACCAATTGCAGGATCGGTTTTCGGGTGGTTTTTCTCTCAACTCACTGTGAATCAACACTCGGAAAGCAGTCTATGAAGAGTTGATCACAATATAACAAGTAACAAGCAGTAAGAAAATTTAACAGCAGGTAAATTTTCAAGGTACTTTTATATATTGCTTCTCAACTCAAAGGATTACAAGACACTTGGACTCAAATCACTTACATAAAGAGTTACAGGGAGAAGATATATATAATACTACCTACAGCCGGATATACTTTGATACCAGCTGGACACCTCTAACCTTACATCTATACTACAAGACTCTAGGTGAGGTCTTTCAGACATTTTGTCTGAAAGTTGGTAGTCAGGACATGTCCCTGACTTACCTTTTGTCACCAACTAAAGTTGGTAACATGTACTATCATAAAAAGGTGAACAGTAGAATAAAGTATGGTCAACAACATGGCTCTTTAGGAAGATGCCATGCTGTATCAGAGGTCTGCAGCGGACTGTCAGGGACCATACTTTTATCTGCTGGACATAGCAATGTCTTCCGAAGGATAAAGTGCTTCGGAAGAATAACTTCTTCCGAAGGCACTTATACTTCGGAAGACTGCTTCTTCCGAAGCTTGGAGTCTTCTTTGTCTTCGGAAGTAGACTTTGTCTTCAGCTCTTTTGTCTTCGAAAGCTTTCAGACTTTGTCTTCAGCTCTTTCATCAGACTTTGTCTTCGGAAGCTTTCAGACTTTGTCTTCAGCTCTTTCATCAGACTTTGTCTTCGGAAGATATCTTCAGCTGTTGGCTTCAGTTGTTGTCTTCAGTAGTTGACTTCAGCTTTTGCCTTCGGAAGATGTCTTCAGCTGTTGTTCCTTAGACTCTCGGAAGATCTCTTGCTTGGCTTCGGAAGCCCTTTAATGTAGTACCAAAAGTGACTATGAAGTGAATTTGGTTGCACCAGCCTTATCATGATCCAACAGTATCCATGATAATTCTCTTCTAAATTATAAACATGAGATCTGGTTATAAGTATATGTCAGGTTAATGAGTTGAGAAGATGTGCTTTCTTGCATACCTTGATGATGGTTGATCACGCTAAGTCTAAGTGTGGGTAACATCATGTCATATCTAATCAAACCCTAATCAATCGAAGAATTGAAAAAGTAGTATGTTGATTCTTCTACCAAATACACTCATTGTCTATCCTTGGATCTTGTGTCTCCTTTGTTATGAAATCACTGACCTGGAACACACCTGATCAGGATTTAATCATTATCTCTGACTATTCGTAATTATCTTGTTTTAATGTACTGATCTTAACTGATATGATCTCACTGCATTCATATGATTCATTATGTATATAATAGACTTTTATTCTACTTTATTTTTATTTTTGCATGATTGTTTATGTGCAGGAATGTTGATAATGATTGGTTACTCTATTTTCATCATTAATAAACTTGTAAGTTTGTCAACTCAAAAGTTTAAGGGGAGTAAAATGAAAATGAAATAATCAAAATCAAATGTTGGATGAAATGGATGAAGCTATATATGACAAGCATGCGTGCGTTGGATATGATGAAAATATGAACCTAAAAATAATTTAGCAAGTGGAATAGCTTCTCGTTATAAAAAATGTGTTCATTTGTATTTTTGAAAATTTTCAAAAATAGAGACTAAAATGACGGGAAAGTGTTTAAATATAACACTAAATAAATTTGTGCATGATTGAAAATTTAAAAAATGATAATTTGACATTTGAATAATGTGTGATAAGTGAAAGTCAAAGTTGTCTAAGTATGAAGAGTGAAAATTTATGATGAATAGTGTTCATGTGCATAAATAGTGTTTTGATGAAATTGGTGAGAATTTTTCCAAGTGTTAGACGTATGGAAAGTTCTCATACGCCTGAATAGTGGCAAAAAGTCTAGATCAAGAGTATGATGAAATTTCCAAAATTTGTACAAGTGTTGGCCGTTTTGGTTCAAGCTCATACGCCTGAACAGTTGTCATGCATCTAAACAGTCCAAAGTTGAAATATTTCTAAGTGTGGATTCTTGAATGATTTATGCGCCTAAATAGTTCTCATATGGACTGAGGGTTCATGAAATTGACCAAGTGTTAGGCGTTTTTGTCAAGGTCATGCACCTGAACAGTGCTCATACGCCTGAACATTGCCCATGCGCCTAAACCAATGCGTCTGAACAGTTCCCATTCGCCTGAACAGTGCACATGCGTCTAAACCCATGCGTGTGAGCAGTGCCCATGCGCTTGAACAGTTCTCATGCATGCACGGTTTTTCAGAGGAAATGTGACTAAGTATGCTCATACGTCTAAGTCTCATGCGTCTCAACAGTGCTCATGTGCCTACACAGTGGTCATGCGCCTAAGAGTTCTTACACTTATATATATTCAACACTTGGTAGAATTCTTTATTTTCACATTCGAACTCAAAAACCTCTCTGTTCTCTCAGATTATACGACTGCTTCATTTCCACATTGTTGATGGATTTCCATTTAATCTTTGTATTAAATAGGTAAAATCAGTGATTTTGAACATCATGTTATGATTAAACTATCAAAGTTTAGAACATAAACATGTCATTTGATTAGGCGTTCGAAACCTATTCAGGCGTTCGAACGCTATCAAGTAATGAAACTCAAGAAAATTAAGAATAAAATGTTTGATAATCATCAAAATTGAACATTAATAAGTTGTTAATACACATTTTCATTCAGTTTGGGTTAATCAAAACAAGAATTTATCATTCTTTGTTCTTGATGATTTGGTGTTCATCAGTCAACATTCAAGAACACAAGAAATGAAAAGTCATTTTAAATTTTTAATCAAAATAAGTTGTAAATCATAAAAAAATACAAATAATCAATTGATTCTATGAAAGATCATTAATGTTTAGTAGATTGTAAATCTTCAAAACTTGAATTTGAATATCATTATTCTTATGGAACAATAACTTAGAAAATTTCTAAGTCTCATTCATTAAGTTTTAAAAATTTAAAAACACTAAATAATTTGATAATTCATAATAAAGAATTAAATCTTGATTATTCATGATTCTTACTGTTTGCATTATTTTTAACAGATGGTAGAATTAAAATTTAAGCCAATGCACAATGTTGCAGCATTCTTGAATGAAGATGCTCATGATTCAGTAGCATATGAAGACATGATCAGATTTCTACTGAGGACGAGATATGTCTATGCTATGTGTGCAAGGCCTATCATATATGCTAGATTGATAAAGAAGTTTTGGAGAATACTGAAGTAGACATTGATGACGATGGAAGTAAAGTCTTAAGAGGTTTTATCACTAATCAGGGAATGATAAAAGTCTCTGAAATGTCTATAAGGAATGCTCTCAAACTGGGAAATAATGACCCCTAAGTCTTAGCTGAACTGTCATTCAATGAATGTAGAGAGACATTCATGGCTATGGGTCACTCAGACAACTTTCCAAAGAAAAATGTTTTTAGAGCAAGGGTGTATAATCATTGGAAGTTGTTATGCTACATATTTCAACATTGCAGGTCAAAGAGAAGAGTAGGTTGGGTTTTTATTTCCTGTTGACATAGCATCTCCTATTGTAGCATTAGCCACTAATAGAAGATTCAATATGGCTAAATGGATCTTTAATGGAATTGTTTTCAATCTGGAGAAAGGGAAAATAAATAAGTACCTGATGTATTCCAGATTTCTCCAAATGATTATAAATGAAGAGAACCATGATTTTCATGCATATGGAGTCGGAGGAAAAAGATTTGATCTAGAACACATGTCTGAGTCCGTATATAAAAGATTAGCAATGATACTAGTGCTAAGAATGTTCCTACTTTTTATTACACCAAGTATATTACAAGAGATGATTTGAACATTAATGAAGATCACTTTCATTTGATGAGATGCACCTATAGATCCAAATGATCTAATCGAGAATGTAATTCAAGAAGTATCTAAGTCTGAACATGAAGAAGATGATGATAATAATGAACCTGAGAATGATGAAAGTTGTTCAAGTGATGATGATGATGATAATGATGGTGATGATAATATAGTTGAGGCTGACAAAGAAATAGATAGTGAAAAAACCATTTCCGATCATGGTGATGAGGAAATGAATGATGTGAATGAAGAAACCAATGCTGGTGATGATCTAGAAGAAGAAGTTAATGAAGAAGTGCATACGGGTGATGAGATATGTGATAATATAATGAAGAACTTCTTCAACAACATACTTTAGACTTTGACTACACTGATGTAATGATGTTAGAGCCTATCTTTAAAAGTTCTACACCTGTTGTTAACTCACCAGTTCAAGCTATTCAAGAAGTGCTCATGGCTGAAGAAGCTCATCCTCAAACAACTCAAAATGTGTATGTTCAAAAAGAAGAGATACATGATGCTGATATGCTTGATTCATTGAAAGAAGTGAATATAGAGCGAGAAGATATTATAAAGAAGTTAAAAGAAGAGAATGAAATGTTGAAAGCTGAGTCATTGAAGAAAGATATGTTGATGAAAGATCTTGAAGAAAAATTGAAAGTTCTGAATGATGAATGTGAGAGATTAACAGAAAGCTTGAAAGAGAAATAAAATGAACCTGATGTGTTACCATCAGAGGAACAAACAGAACCTGAAGTGCAAGAAGTTATGATTCAAAGACTTTCAGAAGTAGATAAAGGGAAAAGAAAAGTTGATGAAACCATGACTGAATCACCTGATGAGCCGAAGTCAAAAATGCAGAAGCCTATTGATGAAGTAGTGAATGTGGATGAGAGTGACACTCAGAAACAAATTGATGCCTTAGATGATACAGACTCTGACTTTCTTGATGACTGGTATGATGAAGTTTTAGAAGATGAAGATATACATGATATTGCTGAATCTCTGGTGAGAGACTTTCAAGAAGATATACCTGAGGATTTTGATGAAAGGTATAATTATTTGGTGAATAAAAAGTACAATTGAGTATTTTTAGATGGTTTAACAGTGACACAAATATTAAGGACTATGAAAAGTCCTTATTAGCTGAGTCCTCTGCTCCTGCTGATCCAAATGAAATCAGTTTAGAGCATGGAGAATGGACTTCATTGAGTGAAAGTATTAATGTTGATGATATTCCATCTTCTGAGCTTCACCATCAAAATCCAGATGATATGAGTATTAATGCATTAAAGACATGGTTACAATCAAGAAATTATCCTTGAAACAAGTTGAATAGATTGCAATGAACTTCATTGACAAACTTAGTAAGAAGTTTTCAAGAAACAGAGAAGTAATACAACAGAATGATTGTGCTTGAAATTGATAGTCCTCAATATCTAGAAATCAAAAAGAGAATAAGAATTCGAAAACCTCAAGAGATACAAGCAATGGAGTTAAAGAAAAGAACTCATGAAAGAAGAAAAGAGTTGATGGATATTTTTCCAGAAAATGAACAACAAGCATATAATGTTTCAATTGATCAGAAACAATTATGGAACAAAGCCAGATCTGCTGGAGACATTGTTTGAAATGTATTGCAAACAGGACAATCGATCTTTGAATTGTTGTATGCAATGATTGTTCCTAACAAGACAAAGGATGTGAAAATAATAGCATGGAAGTATGATGAAGTATTTGATGCATTTTTTCTTAAGAGAGTAAATGCTATTTGTGATGTTTATCATTTCTACTCTAGCATCATTGCTTTGCCTGCGCAAGATCTTAAGGAGTTGCATAAACTACCTTTAATCAATCCTTCAAAGGCACAAATGTAACACCCCGAAATATCGAAGCAATCAACTTAGTAATAACGGGGTCAAGTTGGGATATATATATATATACACACACAGATATATATATATATATATATATATATATATATATATATATATATATATATACATATATATATACACACACAGATATATATATACATACATACATACATACATAAATACATATATATATATATTATATATATGAATTATGGACCTAATTGGATCCATGGATTAAGTGATAGATGGGCTTTAAGAGCCCATTACCACCCTTAAACAACCCTAATCAGGCATCACAACACACACACTTGCAACCCAAGCAACAAGGATTGTAGAGAGAGTAGAGAGAAAGTGAGGAAAGATCAAGGTTGGAAGCTTGGTGGATTAAGGGTTGAAGACCTGAGTATTGGGGCATCAAACAAAGAAGAAGTAGTAATGATTTTAGGTAAGAATCGTCCCCCAACATCCTTTTTAGAACAGATCTGGAAACTAGGGTTTTGGGTTGGAAAAGTTACAAGAATCACATAAAGGTCATATTTTTACGTATGAAATCAAGTAAAATGCTTAGATATAGTTTCAAGGATGAAAAACCAAGGTTTTGGACGTAAAAAGTAAAGATTTTCGGTTAAAAATGGGCTGGTTCATCATTTTTATATGTCCAGCGAAACTGTGAGCCCGATCAGCGAAACTAGTAGTTCTCCCAGCGAAACTAAGAGAAGTTCCAGCAAAACTATAGTTTTGCTGGTAACTTCGCTAGTACTTAGGTTGACCAATAGATCTTGCAAACCTAGGAAATTCTAATGAAAGTCGGGTGTAACAGGCAGCAAAACTGCAGTGCGAAACAGGCAGCGAAACTGGCGTAGGAAACTGGCAGCGAAACTGCCATGCGAAACTGGCAGCGAAACTGCCAGCGAAACTAATAGCGAATCTGATAGGGAAACTACCAGCAAAATTGTTGGTGAAACTGTGTAGAGAATGACCTATTTGTTTTAACTAGCATGCAGATCGTGTTACTTGATCATAGGCTAAGTAACTTGGACGCAAGGTTACTTATCGACCAGGTGAGTTCTAGATCCCCTTATTCACAAGTTTTTCCATGTTTTAGGGCTATTATGCATAGTAAACCTAAGTTTTTCAAGGCAAAGATTTAAAGAGGTTCTAGATCCCCAGCCAGGGGCGTTGCCCCTTGGACCCCACTAGGGGTTGCTACCCCTAGAACCCCGCTATCAGGGGCTGTCGCCCCCGAACCGCCGCTGTCACGCGGAGGGACGGTTATACGGTTTATTTCTCATTGTTGATGAAATGTGAATGTATAGAATAAGAGTTTATTTCTTATCATGTATAAGTATATGTATAACTAAAGATGTAAGTAAAACTTAAAGAAATGTTATTGGGCCCATAATGTCACACCCTCAATTTACACAAACGGGGTAATACCGTTAGGCACGTGACATACCAGGATCTCAACCATTAGTTACAAAACAACACAATGTTCATAAAAACATAATTACTCATTAATAATAAAACTTTCCAAATCAGAGTTAACTAAGAAAACATAATAGTAAATGCGGAAGCGTATCAGTTCATAATTCAAACGTCGCGACATGCACAAAACCAAATATTTACTTAATAGCAAATGTAAATAAGTTTTGCTGACCAGATGATGATGAAATGCAAAATGAGATGATCCTAACATGTCCACCTTAAGAACCTGAAAGACACATGCTAAGTGTCAACACAAGGTTGGTGAATTCATAGGTTTTGATAATCAGAACATAAAGTAACAGATACAATAAACAAAGTAATATCAGTAGATAGCTAGTCTACTTAACCAGTTTCTAAGTGTATGAAGTTCGCAACCGAAACTGACAATGTAAATGAACGCCTCAGCTATGAATAC
This sequence comes from Flaveria linearis, assembly GCA_024085815.1. NCBI lineage: Eukaryota > Viridiplantae > Streptophyta > Magnoliopsida > Asterales > Asteraceae > Flaveria > Flaveria linearis. The sequence continues at coordinate 53,822,843 of CM044001.1, forward strand.
TAGGTCGTAGCAACAAAAATTAGGTCAATTAAACACCCGTTTGACGAATGTTGTGCTAGCGCGACTAGCCCGGGTTGGGTTTGTCAAACCCAGTAGATTTACTCAGAATTACCTCGCTATAATACGTACATTAACGGTTTGAGTATAAGGACTTAAGTGGTATAACACTAGTACACAAGTGATATTACAGTAATACTGATCAATAAAAATGAATTTGAACACACATTTCTTTCACTTCAAGAAAGTACGTAAAACGGGGCTGAGAACTCACCTTGGTTGCACAGCGACAATTAAACAAAAGCATAGAGATTAGGGTTCCTATTAACCTATATTCCATTCAGTATGTATATAACTAATATTAATTATTAACATGAATTATTAATTATAAACGTAAGGATTGTTTGGTTCCGCGTTTCGCGACCCGGTTACGGTCACATGCCAACACTTCAATATAAGACCACATCACGCACAACATACACTATATAGCTGTAACATATACAACATATATATATATATACAATACTAGTTGGGGACCCGCGCAATGCGGCAGCAACGACAATTTACAACGCGGTACTCGTTTTTTGTTAGTAAATGTACTCGCACGATGTGTACTATAACATATATCTGTAGTACAAAAAGAGAAAAAAATAAGAAAAGGTAATTGCATTTTTCCAATCCATTGGTAGACCGTTATTGTCAACACAAAATTATATAAATCTCAAATTGAAAAAAACAATCAACTTTCTTTGGTTTCAAATAAGTTTTGATGGTTTATGAACCACTCTGTAAATTTTAGTCAAATCCTAAGTAAAAACCGTTTTGCCCCAACCCCTCGAGCTAACCAATAATAAGACCTAAAAGATCCGACCGAGAGTCCTCAAACCCCTGGCTCTTGCACGAAGTTCCTCTTTTTTCACGATGTGATCATGAAGAACCTACAACAAACATATATATAAGCAACGTCTACATATTATGTAAAGAAAAAACGAAGGTAAATGGATACAACCATCTTACAAACGTGAGAGAGTGTGGCTTCAATATCTGCCACATTAAGCTTTCAAAGAGAACCAGTCATCAATTTCTTGTGCGACTGCATGTATTCTTGCAGTTGCTCTTCTGTGTATTTCCCTTATGCACTTAACTGCTTTTTCATGTCTTCTTGAAGCTGAATTAAAGCAATAGCGCCTAAAAGCATAAAAAGTTAACATAAAAATGACAAACAACAAATCTTACAAAATATCAAAATGCTAGACTACATAGCCAAAGGCGTAAGGCCCACTCAAGGCACAAATGGCTCACCTGTTGCCTAGATGCAAGGCGCAAAAAAATCACACACCTAGAACCAAAAAAAAGACAATTATAATAATATATATATATAGTATGCATAGAAAGATGATAACTGAATGCTACCATACTAAAATAAAAACATGATATGATATATAGGGCAGATGTACTTGTTGCCGCTGTAACTTGTGATTTAATAAAGTGGCCTTTGTTCCTAAACCACTCGGCAATAAACGGTAAACCTAGATAAATAGCCTTTTTACCAAGATCCTTGGCAGCCTGATGTGTATAAATATAACCAATTGTGTTCAACATGTCCACACCATAAGCTACAAAAAGTGGCATAACTTACTATTAGAAATATGATATTTTAGTATTATTTTTTCGTGGTAAAAATGTAAAAGAATATAATATAAGAAAATTGCTTAAACAATTTAGTTGAAATAAAAAAAATTGCCTGCATTGGAGAGCCTTGATACTTCAGCTTCAGCATGACGAATAAAATCATCTTTGTTTCCTTGCACATACTCATGGAGACGGTTGTTTAGCAATTCAATCAACTTGTCTTCTCTTTCTGTTTGCAAAATCTGTGATGCACACACTTACCTCATTCCTTGCACACTTACCTTTTTCATCTGCAGGTTTCATTCCCTCTGCCTTAACCTTCTGTTTCTCTTTGTTGGATTATTGTTTGATTTTCTTCTTGCAGTTCTTTTCCATCTTCTTGTTCATTGGAGCTTTAGTTCTAGATACAGGATTACTCTTTTGTGTAGTTTCTCTGACTGATCCTTTCACTGCTGAGCTGGCACTATTTAAGGATTTTGGTTTAAGTTTTGAAACTCTAGTAGCTGAAGACAAACTATGTGCTGCAATTGCAGTGGACAAACTATGTAAGAAAAAAAAGGCAATCAATCAATGAACAATACAAACCAGAACTTGATCCAAAGCCAAGCATAAACCGCAATCTAATATGAAAATGTACATTAACTAATAACCTATAACAAAGCAGTCGATAAGAATTGAAAACAAACCCTAGAATCATTTCAAACATATCAGTGTATACCTAAGTCACAAATCACTAAACATAATCAATCACAACCCAAAAGAATCCAATGGCATACATTACATACACCAAAACTAAACACAATTTAGTACCACATACCCAAATAAGCAGTATGAAAAGGAGCTCCAATTAACAGTTCAACAATAACAAGTTGAAGTTCAAAAGTAAGATTACTCCAAAATTTGAGGACTAAAAGTTCATCGGGATAACAGGAGCATCATAATAAAATCACAATGAAGAAATGGTGAACATAAGAATATAATCCAAAAGGACTATTGGAAGGAATTTTAGAAAATGGAGTTCCTAGCATGTAAAGGTGCCACAACCATCAAAAGGAACTCGTCCAAACTCATCTTCACAAAGGTTAGAAGGGCATGGCAAAATATTGAAACATTATTGAAGTCAAATATTTTAGCACATGTTAATTAGACAGAGAATGTCACATTAATGTTATATTGAAACAGAACAAACTAATGAATAGGCTACCCTAGAGCAAAATCCCATCAACTACAAAAATAATCATTAGCACCTCCTGCAAACTAACCTCTTCAATCTCTTGAACAACACGGCTTGGTTCGGCACCTGGAATATCTATTTTTTCAACACCTACAGCAGTAAAAGAAATGTTGGACTGTTAGATAACATAATGAATATAAGTATTAAAAGGCTATTAATACATCTATCCATAAAAATTCACAAAGTTCAAACCAATAAAAAACTAACACGGATTTAATTGCATATAACTCCACCCCCAAGTAAGTGACGAGTCTGCAAAAAAAAGCAGAGGAGGGTAAAGTTATAGCAGCTTGTATAGCTTTCACAGTTGGAAAACCCCAGAAAGCAGGTTAAAGTCATCTCCAGGAGCTGACTTTCGTATCTGGTCAACTATTTCAAGTAAACCATGAAGCACCCCTACAATAATTCCTCCGGCGACCGGTATCAGAAGTATCCGATGCCACGTGTCAGCAAGCCTCTGTAATCGTAGCCACGCAGCCCCTTCATTCGGAATTCCAGCCCAAGACCACTCATGTATCACATGTACCAGTATCAAATATCAATTACCTATGTGAAACATCTCAATCCAAACATGAGGCTTAATGGCAACCAAACGAACATTGAATCTCAATTTGATGTGCATGTCATAAACAATTAAGTCAAACAAAAAGATTCAGACCCATTACCCTTGATGTGAACTAAAATGCTAAAACAAACAATATATTCCGAGATTTATAGTAGAAAATAATATTAATCTAAACATGATAATATATGAAATTACATACCTTTAGGCGGTGGTGGTGGCGGAGGAACATAATATCCCACCAGAGGTTCACTTCGTTTTCATTTCTTCTTACAGCAGACAAACAAGATCCTGAAAATAGCAAGAATCAAAACTCCACCAATGGAGATCGCCACCACAACCCCAGTTGAGATCGTCGGAGAATCATCCGACGACGACGACGGTGTCGCCGGAGGACAGGGGGAGACGCCTCTTGGCGCCGGCGGAGATGACAGAGATCTGGCGGTGGGAGACGGTGGAGAGTTTCTTGAAGTGGGAGACAGGTCGAAGGTACCATAGATCCAAGGGGGAGACGGTGGCCGTTGTGAATGGCCGTCGTGAACCATTGTCGGAGAGGGCGACGGGTTCTCCCACTCCCTTTTTTCTGATTTCTCTCTCTCTTTTATCTATGTTTTGATTCTTTAAATTGGGTTGAGGGTTTGAATTTTGAATCCCTTTGGATCTCTTTGTGCTTTGAAGTTGTACATAGAGCTCTAAGGGTTGTACAACTCTTAATTTTAAGAGATTTTGGTCAAATGATCATTTTGTCCTTCTCATTTGCTTATATATATAGTGTATATATATAAGGTTACATACTAAATGCGTACTAACTATATCCACCCCCAATGCATGGTCTCTCTTTTTTTTTCACCAAAGTTCACATAGATCCTCACATGCTCATTGACAATTCATAACTTAATAATATTTAATCATCAACATAATAATAATAATATATATAATACGTGCAACTCACTAACTCAGTCCCTCCTTCATGCGTCCCATCCATAAACTCCTATTAATATATTCATGAAAGTACATGCTAATAAATAGACACCCGAAAATTTAAATCGACACCCCCCTATACGCCGCGTATGGGTTTATACACGGCCCATGCACGGCGTATAGGTATCGGCCATTAATGCGACATTAATGACTGACACCCGACGTCACATCAGTATACCTATACGGGACGTATAGGCCCATACGCCACGTATAGGTCGGTGTCGATTTAAAAAAGAATATAATGTATACGCCGCGTATGGACCCATACGCGGCGTATAGATCATCGTCCCGCTATATCTTTCAAACTTTCTCATTTTTACACACACACCTAAAAAAACACTCTCGTATAGCACTATACTACACGTATTGATCTTCGATTTTTCTACATCCAGGTACGTATTATTGTTCATACATCATTATTATGTTAATCGTTCATTGATTTAAACGTTAAAGTAGTGTTTTATGCCTTATAATGCGTGACTTAAAAACTGGTATATAGAACTATACGCTGGTACAGCCCCGCGTATAGGGCTATACGCAGCGTATAGTTCTATGGTTGGGGACGAAGACACATAGGTGGGTATTCTATATGCGGCGTATAGATATATATGCGGCGTATAGGGTGTTGCAATACGTGACTTGTGGCCCATACGTGGGTCCCCTATACGCCGCGTATAGTCCTATACGCGGCGTATAGGATCGGGGTTGACCTATACGTGGCCCTGTGACCCATACGCTGCTACCCTATACGCGGCGTATAGTCCTATACGCAGCGTATAGGGTAAATACATATATACAAATACATATATATGTGTATACACATATACATATACATATACATATACATATACATATACATATACATATACATATACATATACATATACATATACATATACATATACATATACATATACATATACATATACATATACGTACACATACACGTACACATACACGTACACATACACGTACACATACACATACACATACACATACACATACACATACACATACACATACACATACACATACACATACACATACACATACACATACACATACACATACACATACACATACACATACACATACACATACACATACACATACACATACACATACACATACACATACACATACACATACACATACACATACACATACACATACACATACACATACACATACACATACACATACACATACACATACACATACACATACACATACACATACACATACACATACACATACACATACACATACACATACACATACACATACACATACACATACACATACACATACACATACACATACACATACACATACACATACACATACACATACACATACACATACACATACACATACACATACACATACACATACACATACACATACACATACACATACACATACACATACACATACACATACACATACACATACACATACACATACACATACACATACACATACACATACACATACACATACACATACACATACACATACACATACACATACACATACACATACACATACACATACACATACACATACACATACACATACACATACACATACACATACACATACACATACACATACACATACACATACACATACACATACACATACACATACACATACACATACACATACACATACACATACACATACACATACACATACACATACACATACACATACACATACACATACACATACACATACACATACACATACACATACACATACACATACACATACACATACACATACACATACACATACACATACACATACACATACACATACACATACACATACACATACACATACACATACACATACACATACACATACACATACACATACACATACACATACACATACACATACACATACACATACACATACACATACACATACACATACACATACACATACACATACACATACACATACACATATACATATACATATACATATACATATACATATACATATACATATACATATACATATACATAAACATATACATATACATATATATGTACATATACATATACTTATACATATACATATACATATACATATACATATATATGTATATACACATATACATATACATATACTTATGTATATGTACATATACATATAACATGTATATGTACATATACAGATAACATGTATGTGTACATATACATATACATATACATATACATATACATATACATATACATATACATATACATATACATATACATATACATATACATATACATATACATATACATATCGGAGACGATACGCCGTGGAGACGTCTCTTTGAGATCGCGTTCTTACCGTCCCACCGTGAACTGGTAGTGGATTTTTTATCCACATTTACCTATATTCGTCCAGAAGAGATGGTGGAGGATGATGAGCGCTCGGAGATTTCTTTTATGCTTTGTGGACATGCACATGAGATGTCCATTGAGCAGTTTGCAGTTGTCTCGGGGTTTTATTATGAGCCGGAGACTGTTACCCCTCTGTTCACCGAGGGTATTACTGAAATGGAGGAGGGTATATTGAGAGAGTGGTGGCCTCAGATTGTCGGAGGTCCGTTTCAGAGGACTAAAGGCAGGGTCACCGGCATTCGAGATCCTCTCATCCGTTATCTTCATCCGCTCCATCATTATCATTTTTCTATTAAAGTGACAAATTATATATTAATTTATACTTTATAATGCAGGCACTAAAATTCCATTAGATGCAATTGACGTATTTTGGACGAAGCTTGATAACATTAAGCCATCATATACGGTGGATGAAAAAGTTGATGTTGAAGAAGAAATGGAACGGGTGAAATAACAAATAATGACACAACCCGCAGCTGTAAAATTTAGTTTGGTGGAAAAAATAAAAAAAATTGTGTATCCATGGAAAAATAACAAAAAAGCGCCTGTTGTTCAAACAAATATTCGCGGTCGTCCAACGTTAAAGGTTCAACAACAAAAGTATGAAACTCAACAAAGTACGTGCGACATGCCGAGACATAGCTCGTTTATTGCGTCTCACATTTCTGGAAGAACAAGTTCAGCTGTAAAGCCCCAGAAGCCTACCATGCAACGTAGTCGTTCAACGTCATCTAAAGTATCACGGGGTACTAATGAGTTTTCTTCGATTGTCGGAGATCACCAATTAAACAATATAAACAGGTTAAAAAATTGGATCCCGTCAATCTTTCATCAGTATATTTCACGTATACGAGATGTCCGACCCGATGGGAATTGTGGTTTTTGATCAATAGCTTTAGGCTTAGGGTTTGACGAAAATAAGTGGATGTATGTGCGGACACAGCTTTTATAAGAGTTTGACAGACATGAATTGGAGTACAGAGAAGTTTTCGATACTTTGTACCCCGGACAGTATAACGAATTACGTCACACCATCGATTGGCAAAGTGTGAAACCTGCACCAGAAGAACATTGGATGATAATGCCGTATACGGGATTAGTGGTTGCTCAAAAGTTTGGGGTTATTCTTCATTTATTAAGCAATAATGGTTGTCAAACATTTTTCCCATTATGGGCTGATCCGAAAACTGTTATGCCTCATCATGTCGTGTCGATTGTTCATGTCAACAATAATCATTTCGTCCACGTTAAGCTAGAAGGAGATTATCCGATGCCAACATTAAGTAATCTTTGAATTCTTAACCGAAGCGTACGTGCTGCAGAATGGGAGATTATGTATAGGATTCGTATCTCGGAATACAACGCAATAATAGAGAATAACCGAGAACCCCCAGCTTATATAAATTTATTTTAATTCATAATTTGTAATATGCGAATTATATATTTTAATTTTAATTTTATTATTGTATTCGTATTATATTGTTTAAATAATTTTAATTTAAATTATGTATATATTAAAATAAAAACTCAAAAAATTAAAAAAATTATATATATATTAAAACTCAAAAAATTAAAAAAAAATAAATATATAAGCTATACGCCGCGTATGGAACCGTACGCGGCGTATAGCTCCTCCACGTATGGTCATAAGTCACGTATGGGTATAAAATGTCAAACCCTATACGCTGCGTATGGTCCTATACGCCGAGTATAGGGTATAAAACGTCAAATCAATAACGCATCCTATACGCCGCGTATGGACCCATACGTGGCGTATAGAGTACAGGGTTGTTGATTTAAAATTGTGGGGTGTCTAAATAAAGGATCCCTTGACCAAACACCCAACCACATGCCAAACCATAATATTCATGACTCAGCTGATTTCTACATACACACATATATATTGCACTCCACTACAATCATAACTTCATACCAACCCACAGACCATCGCACACACTCACATACCATCGCACACACTCACATACCATCGCACACACTCACATACCATCGCACAACACCCAATTTAAAGACATATATAAATATATATACATACTTATAATGAGCACACACACTAAAAACACACAAACATAACTGAGAACCCAAGCACAAACTGGGGATTTCTCGGTTAATACCCACTGCACACATACATATACATACAACCGTATATATATGTGTATCCATCTGCCACAAACACACACACACATCACGGTTCACACATCACGATTCACACACACAAACACAATCATAAGTCACGGTTGTGAAGCACATACACACACCCATGTATCAACCGTGTATATATATATATATATATATATATACACACACACACACACACACACACACACACTATTGCACCGTACGTGGACAACCATAGTAACATGTACATACACGCGCTTCGAGCACATCACTCGCATGAAACCGAACGAAAACCATACAAGTGAAACGAACAAAAGGTATGTACCATACGGTTGAATTCTCACGGCTGTCGGAGAAATCACGATCGCAAAATGGAGTTCGGTCATGAGGGAAGAACTGCCGTGAAGAAGCTGCTGTCGAGAATGCTTTGTTTAGGGTTTGTGAATGATGGTGTCGAGAGGAAGAAGCATACGGTTTCTTATAAACATAATTCATAGTCCATTTACATATTTGGTCCCTCCAGTTTATCCTAGTGTACATTTAATTAGAAACTTTATTTTATTAACAACAATAATAATATTATTAACTGTAATAATAATAATAATAATAATAATAATAATAATAATAATAATAATAATAATAATAATAATAATAATAATTATAATGATTATTATCACTAGTGACAATAAAAATTTGTTTGTTAAACTATCAAAATTAACCTGAAAATTGCAAATTGTCACATCATCCCCTTGTTGAAGAAATTTTCGTCCCGAAAATTGATCGACGAACGACTAGCGAACAGATGAACGACCAGCGAGCAGGCAGATCAGATCAGAACATAAGATTTTCTGGAACATAGGCAAGATAGGGTTTCTGAACAATTTAAAAACAAAAGAACGTATGGTTTTGTGAGAGTTGCGACATTATCCACTTGTTGAAGGAAATTTCGTCTCGAAATTCAAGGAAAAGAAATCTTAAAAGTGATACCTTAAGATGTAGATGTCTGATTTTTGAACAATTGCGGGTATTTTTTTTTCATATGATCTTCGCGTTCCCAGGTAAACTCTGGTCCACGCTTTGAAGTCCACCTCACGCGTGCAATAGGGATCTTGCTACGCTTTAGGGTCTTGACTTCTCGATCCATGATCTCAACTGGTTCCTTGATGAAACGTAGTTGTTCATCAATTTCCAGTTCTTCCAATGGAACGACGAGTGATTCATCGGCTAGACATTTCTTTAGGTTCGAAACATGGAACACGTTATGAACGCCATCGAGTTCTGCCGGTAAGTCTAGCTGGTAAGCGACTGGACCGATACTCTTAACAATCTCAAATGGTCCAACATATCTAGGGTTTAACTTTCCACGCTTTCCAAAGCGTATTACACCCTACCAAGGTGAAACCTTTAACAATACCTTGTCTCCCACTTGAAATTCCAAAGGCTTTCTCCTTTGATCTGCATAACTTTTCTGACGATCGCGAGCTGCCGCCATACGGTTAGGAATCTGAACAATCTTCTCTGTGGTTTCATGAATAAGCTCAGGACTAGTTAACTGACTATCACCGACTTCAGTCCAACAAAGAGGTGATCTATACTTTCTGGCATAAAGTTCCTCAAATGGTGCGACTTTGATGCTCGTGTGGTAACTGTTGTCGTAAGAGAATTCAACAAAAGGCAGATGGGTTTCCCAACTATTTCCAAAGTAAATAACGAACGCCCTAAGCATATTTTATAGGGTTTGAATCGTGCGTTCAGTCTGACCATCTGTTTGTGGATGGTAAGCCGTACTCATGTCCAAACGAGTGCCTAACAACTTCTGTAATGACTGCCAGAAGTGCGAAGTGAATCATGTGTCACGATCTGAGATGATCGAAAGTGGCACACCATGTCGTGACATAATTTCCTTCAAGTAGATCTATGCTAGTCTATCCATTCTGTAAGTCTCACGAATGGCCAAGAAATATGCCGACTTGGTCAAACGATCCACTATCACCCAAATAGTATCATTTCCAATCTGCGAACGAGGCAACTTTATGATGAAGTCCATGGAAATATTCTCCTATTTCCACAGTGGAATCCCAGGTTGTTGAATCAAATCTGATGGTTTCTGATATTCTGCTTTAACCTTAGAGCAAGTCAAACACTTTTGACACATAAGTGGCAATTTCAGCTTTCATGTTAGGCCACCAGTAAATGACCTTCAGATCTTGGTACATCTTGTCAGATCCAGGATGTACTGAGTAACGAGACTTGTGAGCTTCATCCATCACCAACTCTCGGAGATTCCTGAACAATGGAACCCAAAGCCGGTCTTCATAATAACGAAGACCATCTGTCTTCTCTTGAAACAGTTTCTCAACTCCTCTGAGAGATTCTGACTTAATGTTCTGTTCCTATAATGCTTCAGCATGAGTATTCTTAATCTATGGTAGTAGATCACAATGAATAGATAATTGGTTTCCTTACGACTAAGGGCATTGGCTATTAAGTTAGCCTTTCTCGGATGATACTTGATGGCACAGTCGTAGTCATAAAGAAGTTCCAGCCATCGTCGATGTCTCATGTTCAGCTCCTTCTGCTCGTAAATGTGTTGAAGGCTCTTTTGATCAGTGAAGATCGTACACTTAGTTCCATATAGGTAATGCCTCCAGATCTTGAGTGCGAATACCACAGCTAGCAACTCCAAGTCATGAGTTGTATAGTTCTTCTCATGCACCTTAAGCTGTCTTGATGCATAAGCTATCACTTTCTCGCGTTGCATCAACACACAACCCAAACCCTGGATTGACGCGTCACAATACACCACAAAATCGTCCATTCTCTCAGGTAATGCCAAGATCGGAGCACTACACATCTTGTCTTTAAGCGCTTGGAAAACCGCTTCTTCTTTGCTACCCCACTTGTAGATGGTTCCATTGTAAATTAGGGCAGTCAAGGGCTTGTTCCAGTTTGGAGAATCCTTCTATGAAGCATCGATAGTAACCCGCTAATCCAAGAAATTGGCGTACTTTGGTAGGTGTCGTTGGGGCAGGCCAACTGTTGATTGCCTCAATCTTAGACGGGTCAACATGGATGCCATTTTCATTAACCACATGCCCTAGGAACTATACTTCTCTCATCCAGAAGTCAGACTTGGAAAACTTGGCATATAGTTGCTTGGTTTTCAGAAGCTCTAGGATAGTCCTTAAGTGTTCCTCATGTTCCTCCCTATTCTTAGAATAAATGAGTATGTCATCAATGAAGACGATGACAAACTTGTCTAAATAGAGTTTACAAACACGGTTCACGAGATCCATAAAGACCGCAGGAGCATTCGTCAAAACAAATGGCATGACTGTGAATTCAAAGTGCCCATATCGGGTTCTGAAAGCTGTCTTCGATATGTCTTCTTCTCGAACCCTAAGCTGATGATATCCAGACCTCAGATCAATCTTCGAATATTAACTCGATCCTTGCAGTTGGTCGAACAGGTCATCGATATGTGAAGAGGGTATCGATTCTTTATGGTAACTTTGTTCAACTGTTGGAGCGGTACAAGATAGTCTATATTATCAACACAGTCAAAGTCAACAAAAGTCAACGTCAAAGTCAAAGTCAACAAAAGTCAAATGTCGATTACGAGATGAAGAACCGAGATGAGACGTTGAGGATTTAGATGACTAGGAGTTTTATTGTAACAAATATGTTTTGTGTCACCAAAATATATTTAATCTAGTTTTAGTCATGTTTTAGTTTTATATGTAATTTCCATTAATTAGTTTAACTCTAGGGGCTTAATGTGTCATTAGTGAATATTATATTCACTATAAATAGTTAAGTTGCAATTAGGATTAAGGAGCTTGAATGAGCAAGATTTGAGGGTTTCCACGTAAACAATATCTTATGCAAATCAATATAGATCAAATGAGGGTTTTTCATTGATGTTCTTGAGTGTTCATCCAAGTTCTTAATATTTTATGTGTTTGATCCAAATTTTCATTGTTAATTGATTGATTCAAGTGGTCCTGGAATAAAAATTTGGTATCAGAGCCATATTGGATCAAAGTCATTGAATATTTGAAGATTATTAAAGCTGTTCATCAGAATTTTAGAGAGAGAAAATGGGTTTTTAGAGAGAGAAAGTAGATCTGAGTTCAAATTTCTTTAAATTCAACGTCAACAACATTAGATTTATCACTATCTACAATATATATTGGATCTACATCAACTTTTATGCAAGAAAAATCAAAGAAAATTTTCGGATTTGAGATTTTCTCTCACACACACTAGTGTGCGTGTTCTTGGTGTTCTTGAGGATCTTCAAAACTTCAAAGCATCAACCTACGAAATTAACACTAAATTGAATGAAAGTTCACATTTTCTAGCGAAAATACCAGCGAAAATGCTGCCAAAATCATCAACGAACCAAGAACGAACTTGCAAGATTTAATAAATATTAATATGTGAAAAAAAAATCAAGCTGCGAAATTATAAAAATCAAACTACGAAATTATAAAATTCAACCTGCGAAATTACAAATTTAATCTGCGAAATTAAAAATTGTTTCAGCGAAACTACTTAAAAAACTGAGAAACTACTTAAAAAAATTTTCAATCTGCGAAACTGTTGGGTTTTGTTACATATTTATCAAATCAAGTTTTACCATTTAAACTTTAAAAACACAGCGGATTATAGAGGTTAAAAGGTGTTTTATAATCTGAAATTTTGAACCATTTTTAACTGAAAACAAAACCCATAAACAAGGATCATTAATATATGTGAAATGAGATACTATCAAAAGCGAAAATGCAACCATAGGGTGTTCTTGAACTACCTTTCAAGAACAAGATGTTGTAGTAAGGATGAGAAGAAGAAAGTGACGTTTCTTGAATGTTTAGGCTTCAAAAGAGAAGTCCTCAAGCTTGTATACCCACAAGCCTTAGGAAACACCTAACTTGTTAGGTATTAGAACACCAAGTCTGTCCTTCTTCTTGTAGATCCAAATCTAGCCAAGCCAAAACCAATTTTTCAGCTTGCAAAATTGAATTTTCAGCCAAATGAAGAAGAGGGAAAATTTCTTGCTTGTTTGTGTGAGAGAGAAAGCTAGATGGAAGAGTGCAAGAGAGAATAAAGTCTTGTAGAAACCAAGACTAAAAGATACTCCAAATCCCCACAAAGGGGCGGCCGAAAAAGGCATTCAAAATGGGTTCCCCCCATTTTGTAATTTTATAGAAAATGCACTCTTTAACCATAATTTTATAAAATTAAAACCTCTTTTAATTTTATAATATTAACACACTTTTATTTGTTATTATTTAACTAACATAAATAATGAAACAAATAATTTCTCATGAGCAAATTATCCATATAATGTTGTTCTATTACAAAAGTAACGTTTTAGGAAACCCATTTTCTAAATTGGTGTCAACATCTATTTGTATGATCTCATCAATAAATAAATATTTACTGGTGTTTGTTTAGCTTGTTATTGATTTCCTTTAAATGGGTAATCATGTTGTATGCTCCATGATGTTCATACTCCTTTTGGAGATACGAAGTCATACTTGCGAACAACCATCAAATTCATTCTGTATTAGAAGAAGTGAAAGTTCAAAGCAAAGATAAAGCTAAACTTCAGGAATGAACATCAGAAGATTCCAACTCTGTTAATCTAAAACAAAAAGTTAATGGAAAAGAATCTTCATCTAAAGATGTTCAACCTGAAAATAAACAAAGTTCATCAAAAGCAAAGAATTAGAGAAGAAGAAAGAAATCATCAAAAACCAAAACTGAACAAAATAAAAGTTCAGAAAATCTGAGTAAACCAACAAATCAGACAACTAAACTCAAACCGATAAAATTTGTGTCAGCTGGTTTGTTAAACATGAACTCTCTTAATCAAAACAAAATAAATCCTGTGAACAAATCTCACTCTAATCTGAAAACGGGTTCAGATTCTAAGACTTCCGTTGTTACGAAAAGATTTGTTCCTAAGGAATTAAAGCAGGAGGTTCATGATAAAAAGATGAAAAATAATTCGTCATAAAAGCCAAAATTGACAAATCAGAAATAACATTTTAACTTTTTGACGCCAAAATTTAAAAATGAATTGAATATAGGATCAACTTCAAAAGTTAACAAGTAGTTGTTTAGATCTTTACAAAGGTACTGTGAAATATATGATATGAAAAATCACAATACTGCTGAGTGCTATTTCAACAAGTACTGTCACATATGTGACAAGAGAAATCATTCTACAGCAGATTATTATTTTAACAGATACTGCACTTATTATGATGAGAAAACTCATAATACTAAAAATTGTTTTTTTAGAAAGAGATCACTTACTAGAGGATTTACCAATTCAAACATGAGCAAAGGTTATGTTAATCCTCAGTATATAAGAAATCAAACTGATGGATTTCAACAATTAACTAACCAACCCTCTTTAGGTCTGAGATCTTTATAAAAGAACAATTTTGTGAGGCCTAAACAAACTGCGCAAGAACAATTCATGCCAAGATTAGTGAGAATGACTAATAAAAATGTTGGTCATCAATACTCTTCAAAAATTGACCACTCAAGTGGTATGAATGTTCACAAAAATAATCCTAATAATCATAACAAGATTGGTAAATTCATAAAGAATAAACCTGATTTAAATAATCTTCATTCTAAACAGTTTACCATTGTTGAAAAATATGGAAAACCCAAGACCATCTCAGCTTTGGTAGATATCTCAACTTAGTTTTCTTGTTGTGCAGGTACGCCCGAGATGACCACTCAATACATGGTATGTGGTAAAGCACGTCGCCTTTGGTGGTGTAGCCGGCACATGACAGGCAATGCTGCCTTGTTACAAGATTTTAAGTTAAAGGATGGAACGCACGTCGCCTTTGGTGGTGATACTGGTGGCAAAATAACAGGAAAGGAACAGTGTCAAATGGGATAATAAGCTTCGACAAAGTCAACTTCTGTTCACAGTTGAACTTTAATCATTTATGTGTATCCCAAATATGTGATAAAGCATACTCTGTTCTATTTGATGATTCTTTCTGTTAGATGTTAAAGCCAGGTTTTAGATAGGCAAGGATTGGGTAATTGTTAAAGCTGAAAGGGATAGAGATGTATACAAGCTGGATATGTCTCAAGTCGATCCTTCAAAAGAAACAACTTGCCTAATTGCAAAAGCATCAAATGATGAAAGCCAGCTTTGGCATAGACGTCTCGGACATTCCAACTTCAAGAACATGAACAAGCTTGTAGCAGGAAATCATGTCATTGGACTTCCATCCAAGAAGTTTGCAACGACTGATCACTGCTCAGCATGTTTGAAGGGAAAACAACATAGAGCGTCTTATAAGACCAAGCTCATAAACTCAAATTCCAAACCTCTACAAATGTTGCACATGGACCTATTTAGACCAACAAACATCAAGAGTATTGGAAGAAAATCATATTGTCTAGTTATCATTGATGACTAAACAAGATTTTCATGGGTTTTCTTTTTACATGCTAAATCTGAAATGGCTGAATTACTAAAAGAATTTGTCATTAAAGTTGAAAATCAACTAGAACATAAAGTTAAAATAATAAGAAGTGATAATGGAACGGAATTCAAAAATGCTAACGTTGAAATGTTTTGTGCAGAGAAAAGGATAGCTCAGCAGTTCAGTGCTCCTAGAACTCCTCAACAAAATGGAGTTGCTGAAAGGAAAAATAGAACACTGATTGAAGCTGCTCGTTCTATGTTAGCCGATGCAAAGATTCCTATCACTTTCTGGGATGAAGCTATATCAACTGCGTGCTTCGTTCAGAATAGAATCTTAATTGTGAAAGATAAAATGAAAACTCCTTATGAGTTAATGATTGGCAGGAAACCAAATATAAATTTTCTAAAATCATTTTGTTGTCCGGTTATGATTCTTAATTCAAGTGATCAGTTAGGAAAATTTGAAGCTAAATCTAATAATGGATTTTTTGTTAGATACTCATCTGTTTCAAAAGTCTATCGAGTTTATAACTCTACGATAAATATAATTCATGAAACACTCATTTTCTATCCTCAGATCTTGTGTCTCCTTTGCTGTGATATCACTGACCTGCAACACACTTGATCGGGATTTATTCATTGTCTATGACTATTCACATTTGTTTTTATTTTAATGTGCTGATCTTCACTGATATGATCTCACTACAGACAATGATTCTATTGTAAATATTAGATTTTCATTCTGCTTTAATTTTGATTTTATGCATGTTTTTTTTATGTGCAGGCAATTTGACAATGATAAGTATGATCATATTATATTACCTTGGGAAACTTCTAAGTTTTTTCAAAAACTTAAAAGTTTAGAGGGAGTAATAAAAAGAAGAGTTGTCTCAGAAAATCAAAATAAAAATGTTGAATTGAAAGGATGATGCTTTATGTTCAAAGTATGTGTGTGGTTGATAATGTAAAATTTTGATGATGATAAAATGAACCTATATAAATTTTCAAGTGGAAAAGCTTCTTTCAAATGTTGAAAACAAGAAAATTTATTTATTTTGAGACTAAAATGAAGGGAGAATTAATTTTGAACATTTAAATTAAAATAAAAGGGTTAAAAGGATATAAGTGAAATATGAGGTTCAAAATGTAATTTTGTGGGAAAAATTCAAAATCCTCGAAATACTTTGAATATTAGTACATGAACAGTGCTAATACGTTTAAATAGTGTTTGGATGAAAGATGTAAAAAATGCAAGTGTTTTGAATATCATGCATCTAAACAGTGACCATATGTCCTTTTTAGGTGTATGAAGAGTTTTCAGAATTTGTACAAGTGTTTAGACGGTTCTCATGATCCCATGCGTCTGAACAGTTGTCAACCATCTGAGAAATCAGTCAAATTGGTTAAGTGTTAGACAGCTCATCATTCTCATGCGTCTACACAGTACCAGACGGTTTTTGTAAAATGACCAAGTGTTGGACGTTTATATAGATACATGCGGGCTGAATAGTGCTCAACCGGCTGAACAATTCTGTTCTGGCTGAACAGTTCAGAACCGTCTGAACAGTTCCCAAGAGGCTGAACAGTTGTCATGCGTCTAACCCCAAACGTCTAAACAGTGCTCATCCGTCTTAAATTTTACACTTAGTATATAAAGAACACTTCTCATTTTTCCATTCATTCACAACTTACAGCCTCAAACACTTAAACTCTGTCGATTCATTTTCACCCATTTCATTCAAAATCGTCAATTGTTCTTGAAACATTCTTATTTGAAAGTGTATACAAATAATTTGCAAATGTAAGTTCAGTGAATAATCATTAAATTTCAAGTTTTAGACTCAAAATAGGTCAGACGGTTCTAATCTGTTCGGACGTTTGAACCCTAAAAATATGACAATTTTCGAAAATGATGAATCAAACTGAATAAAAGACCTGAAATTGATCACATATTATTGATGTACATTGAATTTCGAATAGTTTGACATATGAAACTGATGTTTTCATGAACATCGAGTTCAGGGTGTTCATCTTCATTCAAATGAAGAAGATGAATAGTTTCAAAAATTGAAAATATTTTTTAAAATAAAAATTAATTAATAATTCTTAAGAACGTAATTGAAAATTAACTTTGATCAATGTTAATTGAATTATATGTTTTAAATCAATAATACAACAAAGTGTAATCAATATGATTTTGACAGAATTTTTATTAATTCTAGAAAATGATTAATTACACTTGATGGTAAATAAAACCTATGTGTTTTAAAACATAATAATTCATGTATATCAATTCAAAGTTTAATAATAATCAAATCATTTCAAATTCATCATCTTAACTAAACTTGTGTGTTTGTTTGTGCAGATGGCAGAATTAAAGTTTGAGCCAAAGCATAATGTGGCTGCATTCTTAGAAGAAGATTGTAGAGAAGCCACTGGATATGAAGAAATGATCAGATTCTTGTCGAGGACTAAATATGTCTATGCAATGTGTGCAAGGCCTATGATTCATGCAAGACTAATTAAAAGATTCTGGAGAACAGCCCAAGTTGAATTAGATGTGGCTGAGAATAAAGTGGTGAGAGCATTTATCACTCATGATAGAGTGCTTGAAGTCTCAGAGCAAGCCATTCATATAGCTCTTAGACATGGAGAGAATGAAGCTAAAGATGTAGCTAAGTATACATTCATGAATGTAGGGATGTATTCTTACAGATGGGTCATCCTGATCACTTCCAAAAGAAGCAATTTTATAGGGCAAGGGTGTATAATCACTGGAAATTACTATGCTATATCTTTTAGCAGTGCATGTCCAAGACGAGTGCTGGCTGGGATTCATTTCCTGTGGATATTGTATCTCCAATCATTGCTTTATCCACCAACAGGAGATTTAATATGGAAAAATGGATCATGAATGGATTCATCTTTAACTTAGAAAGAGGAAGGAGACATAAGTATTTGATGTATCCTAGATTCCTTCAACTGCTGATTAATGAAGATAATCCTGATCTATATGTTGATGGTGTGGAAGGTGATAAATTGCAATTAGAGCACATGTCTAAAGTAGTTTACAAAAGACTTGTTATCATTACAGGTGCCCCAAACATTCCACTGTTTGACTACATAAGAAATGTTGCAATGGATAATGTAGACATCAACCAACAACATTTCCACTTGACTAAAGATGAGCCTATAGATCTAAATGATCTAATTGAAGATATTGTGGATGTGATGATTGATGATTCTGATGAAGAAGATGATGATGAGGATGATGCTACTGAGAGCTCATCTGAAGAAGATGATGATAGTGATGATGATGATGGTGCTGATGGTGTTGCTGAAGCACATCACTCAGTTAGCAGTGAGAGAACTACTTCTGATCATGTTTCTGAAACACATGACTTGGGTGTAGAAACATCTGCTGGTGTCATGCATGAGGAAACTATAAATGAAGCACATGATGAAGAATTAGATGTAAATGTGCATGCTGAAACTACAGTGCATTATGAAGATTCTCAAAATCAAACATTTGACTTTGATTTTATGGAAGCAATGCTTTCAGAGCCTGTGTTTCGAAGCACAACTCAAGAAGAGACTGAAGATATACCAGTTACTACAGCACAAAAGGTGTCTGTACAAACTGAAGACATCTTGGATGTGGATGAGCTTGAAAAACTAAAAGATGAAAATCTTGCTCAAGAGAAAATAATTAATGATTTGAAAGCTGAAAATGAAAAGCTGAAAGAGATGAACATATCTCATGAAAATGAAATAGAAAAGTTGAAAGAAGAAAATGAAAAATTAAAGGAGGAAAATCAAAACAAGGATGAAAAACTTGTGGTTTTTTCTAAAGATAAAGAAGATGTCATCAAGAATTTTGAAGTGATGATAAGGGATTATGATCTTCTTGAAGAGAAACATAAGAAATTATTTGAAGAAAATGAAAAATTAAAAGAAGAGTTGAGTAAGTCAAAGGAATCACAAAAACCAAACTCTCAAGAAATCATGATTGTGTCTGAAATGGTTCCAATTGATGTAGAAAAGATTGCTGAGATGGAGAAAGGTAAGAGAAAATTAGATGACATAGAAGCTACAGTTTTACCTGAGTCTTCTACAAAATTGCAAAGGATTGAAAAGGTTGGTGAAGAAAAGATGCAAGGAGCACAAGAGCAATTTATTCAAGAGAAAATTGGTGCTTTCGAAGACATTGAAGAAGAATATGGTGATGACTGGTATGATGAGGTACTTGATGATGAAAACATAGAAGAAGCTCAATTTGAAACAACTCTCTCTTCATTTGAGCCAGTTCAAGAACATGATGATATTCCTCAAAATTTTGAAGAAAGATCTAATTATCTTGTGAGGATGAAATACATTAGGGTATTTTTGGATGGGCTGACAGTTTCTCAAGTCAATGATGAATACGAGAAATGTATAGCTGCTAAATCTGTTGCCCCAATTGCCCCTAATGAGATTTTCATGGAACATGGAGAATGGAATCGAGCTCAGGAGAGCATAAATATTGAAGAAGTCCCCAGATCAAAGCTGCACCATATAGACCCAGACGAAATGAGTATTCCAGCCTTAAGGTCTTGGTTGCAGGCTCGAAATTATCCATGGAAGAGATTAAAACGACTTCAATCTGTATCATTTAGAAATCTTGTTAAAAGCTTCCAACAAACAAAGAAGTAATCTAACAAAATGATTATTCTAGATACTAATAATCCTTAGTATTTGGATATCACAAAGAGGACAAGAATTTTAAAGCCTCAGGAGAATAGACAAATGGCATAGAAGTCTAGTGCTCATGAGAGTAGACAAGAGCTAATTCAGATGTTCTCTAGTTCAGAAAAGCAAGTTTATAAAGCTTCCACTGAACAGAAACAAATTTTTGATAGTGCCAGATCTATAGGAGACTTGGTAAGAAATGTCTTACAAAAAGGACAATCAGTTGCTGAATTGTTGAATGCAATGATTGCTCCTGATTTCACAAACCAAGTCAAGATCATCGCATGGAAGTATGATGAAATTTTTGATACATTTTTTATTAAAAGAGTAAATGTTGTTTGTGATGTCTATCACTTTTACTCTAGCATCATTAAACTTCCTGTGCAAGATTTGAAAGAATTAAACAAACTACCTCTGATTAATCCATCTGAATCAAAACTAGGAGATATGTTTGTAGAGCTTTTAAGGAGAGGATTAGCTAGAACAAGTAATTTTCTTCAAACTCGATGTGATCAGGAAGATAAGGAATACTTTTCTATGCTAAAGAAGGATAAAAAGATAAGGGGGTTATAGTCTGAAGAAGAACACTTTATGGTTAAATTTTGTGACAAATATTTTGAAAAGGTAACTACCCCAGGATTAAAAGTGATAGATGGCACCCAAAAGTCCAGACCTATTCTTAGATAGTTTTATAATAAAGAGACTTTTGAGCTTAAACTGTTCCGTAATCTCGAACACTGGGATGAGGACATGATTACACTATTTGGTGCTTTTGAGCTGAAATTACTTCATCCAAGTTATATCTCATTTCTATCAGTTCAAAAATTTGAGAAGGTATCACCAGATGTCGCTGAGCAAGATAAGAAATATTTTCTTTCCATCATCAACGTGATGAATGCTACTATGGAAAGAATATCTCTGCGAAAAGCTCTTGCATATACCATCATTGTGAAGAAAGACATAAAGGATATAGAGTTCATGTGTACATCAAGAAAAGGTGTATTGGAAGTATATTCGAAGAAAAGCTCAAATCCTATCGAGTTATACGCCAATATCGACATCACTGGACTTTCAAAAGAGACTTTAGAAAGAATGAGCCAAATGGAGATAAAGACTAATGATTCATGACCTGAACAAGGAATTCTTACGGGTAAATTCAAGTCAACAATTGCAAATGCTTTGAAGGATCAATAGCTATTCAAAAAGAAGCCGATGTTCAAAGTCAAAGAAGAACCTGAAGACATCTTTGAAGATTAAAGATGAAGGTGCAGGACAAGAGAAGATATAAGAATGAAGAATAGAAGAATGGAGCAGATAAAGACTAAAGATCAGATGAAGATAAGAAGATAAAAGAAAAAGACTGAAGCCTGAAGATTTTGAAGACCGAAGAATGTCAATCTTAGGGTGAGTATTGTTAGTGCTTCTTTAAAGATTAACATTTTGTCTTTATGTGTCTTTTTATCTTTTGAAATAGTATAGGGACTAGTCTTGTAATTAGTTAGTTCCTTTTTTTGTTTATTGGTAGTATATATAGCTTAGACATGTGTAGGATAGAGAGACGAGAATCTGCTACTTACACACTTTGTAATCGTCTTTGCTTTATATCAATAAACTCATTGAATTTTGTTGATATAGTGCTTGGATTTGATTACTTTGCTTGTGTTTTCATTGAATTGTTAGCTAATATCATCACAGATCTATACATTTGATCCTATCAACTCTTCCTTGACATCCCCCTGTAGGAGCTGGACGTGCTCCCACTCACCACATGTTGCAGCTCCTACCCACTCACCTATCTCACCCATAGGGGATAGGGGTGCACATGTTATCACCCGCCCACGCAAGAGTGCTAGGCCAAGACCCTTAGTCTCCTTTAGAATGCCACCTCCTCCTCCACCACCTGTTAGGACTCCGATACCTGAACCTCCGCTATTTGACCCACTCCGACACCACCCATATGATGAGCACTAGATACCACCTAGACACAACATGTATGACAGTCCTAGTGTGCTAGCTGGTGACCGGTACTCACAGTCTAGCCATCGAGCAAGCGTCGTAGGTCCCTCTGATGCTGCATTGGATGAGATTCTGAAGACCATTCGTCATCACGAGCTGACACTCCAGCACGCCACTCGGACCTCTCAGTGGGATTATTTGTCTTTTAGACAGTTGAAGGAAACTATTTGTATTATTATCTGATACTATTATTATTATTATTGTGGTTGTAAGAGTGTAACTCTGATTCAACTATGTTTGCTGATACTATTGACCTAATATATCTATGAAACTATTTCCATGAATGTTAAATTTTGCTGAGCTATTTGTATTAAACTGCTATGTGTCATGTTATGTGTTAGGAGTTTTGGCCTGTGTCCATTTTGATGAACTATCATAAGTTAATTCTATGAAACATTATTACACACCTACTTCTAGGACGCGATACATTAGGGTAAATGATGCTTGGGCTACTCGAAACCATTATGAGATGCTAAATGAATTTATCTGTGATGCTATCAGAATACCGACTAGGAGAGGAACTTTGGAAGACGAGGAGCTACTAGAGGCCACCGTGAGGAGGCCAGACAAACTGGAAACTAACCTACTCCACCAGGAACTCCTCGTGGGGAGAATGCTAATCAAGAGAATGATGAGAGAATTGCCAACCTCGTAGCACAACAGATTGCTAACGCCATTCTGACCATCATCGCCCAAATCAATGTGGACTGGAGTAACCCCGATGGTAATGATGGATTCGGGAGCGACAAGGGCAACAATGAGGAAGCTGAAGCATTGACGAATGGATGCTCCTACAAAACCATCATGTCATGCAAGCCTAAGGATTTCTATGGCACCGAGGGTGCGATTAAGACTTACCGGTGGATCGATAAAATGGAAGCTGTCCTGGACATCAGTGAGTGTAAGATGGACCACATGGTGAGGTTCGCATCGCAATCACTCAAGGGATCGGTTCTAAAATGGTGGAAGACGATTACTCAGCCTCGGGAAAGAAACCCTGCTAACCGAATGAGTTGGACTGAACTCAGGGAACTGATAACCAACAAATACTGCCCCATCAATCAACTCGAGAAGCTGGAGTCTGAATTTCTGAGCTTGGAAATGAAAGATTCTAATTACACTGTGTACATCAACCACTTCTTAGCCTTGTCTCGATGGTGCCACACATGGTGACACCGGAATCTAAGGGCGTAGCACATTTCATCTGGGGGTTACATCCCAGAGTTAGAGGTATGGTCTGATCTTCTAGACCTACGACTCTACAAGCTGCGGTTGATCTTGCTAGCAGCTTAACTGATGACCTAGTTAGGGCTGGATGGACAATGTAGGGAAGAACTGAAGAAAAGAAGAGAAAGTAGGTTGATGTCAAGAAGATGATGGGTAGCAGCAGTGGTTCAAGCAAGAGGTCAGGTGAAGGTAGTAGACGTGATGATCAGGGAAGAAGGGCACAGAAGCTGTATGTTGGCACAAGCCCCTTCTAAAACAAGTGCAAACTGCACCATCAAGGGGAGTGTAACCCAATGCCCTGCTTTAGGTGAGAGCGAACCGCTCACTTAATTAAGGACTGTACGTATGCGCCACGTAAGCAATGCTATGAGTGTGGAGATCCAGGGCACATGAGGAATAAGTGTCCTAAGCTGGGGAGAGATAAGGATGCTAGACCTAACAAGCCTAAGGAACAAGCATTCATGATGGAACCAGCCGATGCTCGCAAAGAACCTAATGTGGTCAATGGTACGTTCCTTATAAACAACCATCCTACTACCGTTCTATTTGATACTGGGGCAACTGCTAGTTTTGTCTCTATTACTTTTTGGCCTTTGATTGACTTGAGTGCATGCATCATGACTGATACGTTTATCGTAGAATTAGCTGACAGTAACATCTTAGAAACTAGTGAAGTCAAAAAAGATTGCTTAATGAATCTAGAAGGAAGTACATTTAAGATAAACCTGATGCCTATTAAACTAGGAGGATTTGATGTGGTTGTTGGTATGGATTGTCTGGCTAGGCATAGAATTGAAATCGTGTGTGATGAACGCCTACTTAAGATACCTTTGAGCAATGGGAAAGTGCTAGTTATTTTTGGTGAAAGAAGTAACACACTATATCCTATGATATCGCATTTAAAGGCCACAAAGAGTCTTATGAAGGGATGCCCAGCTTTCATAGTCTATGTGATGAAGGATAAAGAGGAGAAGAAGATCGGGGATATCCCAGTGGCTTCTGAATATACGAAAGTGTTTCCCGAAGACCTACCCGGACCCCTCCAAATCGACAGGTTGAGTTCCAGATAGATCTAATGCCTGGTGATGCACCAGTAGCCAATGCACCGTACTAACTCGCCCCTCCTGAGATGAAGGAACTAATGCTACAAATCCAAGAGCTACTTGACAAGGGATTTATACGGCCAAAGGTTTCTCCATGGGGTGCCCCGGTAGTATTTGTTAAGAAGAAGATGGAACCCTACGTATGTGTATTGATTACAGGGACCTAAACAAGCTGACTATAAAGAACCGATACCCTCTTCCGAGAATAGATGACCTATTCGATCAACTGCAGGGAGCAAGCTATTTTTCCAAGTTAGATTTAAGATTAGGGTACCATCAGCTGAAGATAAGAGAAGAAGACATACCCAAAATGGCCTTTAGAACTAGATATGGACATTATGAATATTGGTCATGCCCTTTGGGCTGAATAACGCACCAACAGCGTTTATGGATCTCAGGAACCATGTATGCCGCCCATATCTTGACAAGTTTGTGATTGTGTTTATCAATGACATCCTGATCTACGCCCGTAGTAAGGAAGAGCACAAGAAGCACCTCAGACTGATTCTTGAATTACTCAAGAATGAGCATATATGCCAAGTTCTCCAAATGCGAATTTTGGATACGAGAGATCCAATTTCTGGGGCATGTGGTAAATGAGAATGGGATCCAAGTTGACCCTTCTAAGATTGAGGCCATTAAGATCTGGAAAATTCCTGAAACCCCCACCGAAATAAGGAAATTCCTCGGATTGGCCGGATACTACAGAAGGTTTATCAAGGACTTCTCGCACATTGTGCAACCTTTGACTGCCCTGACTAAGAAGAATACAACCTATGTGTAGGAACGAGAGCAGATTGAAGCATTTGAAACGCTCAAGGAGAAACTGTTTAGTGCACCTATCCTCTCCCTCCCTGAAGGAGTCGAAGATTTTGTAGTCTACTGTGACACCTCGTGTCAAGGACTAGGATGCGTGCTACTGCAGTACAACAAGGTAATTACCTATGCATCAAGATTGCTGAACGATCATGAGAAAAACTACACAATGCATGATCTAGAAATGGGTGCCATGGTGTTTGCGCTCAAAATGTGGACGCATTATCTCTATGGCACGAAGTGTATTATGTACACTGACCAAAGAATTTGCAACATATTTGGGATCAGAAGATGCTAAACATGCGCCAGAGAAGATGGGTTGAGCTATTAAATGATTACGAATGCAAAATCCGCTACCATCCCGGCAAGGCCAATGCAGTGGCAGATGCCTTGAGTAGGAAAAAGAGAAAAACCCTTTCGCGTCCGTGCCTTAAGGATGAGTGTGTGCATCGACCTTGTCGCAAGGCTGAAAGAAGCTCAAGGCGAAGCATTAACGGAAGATAAATTAGCAGAGGAGGTGTTAATAGGAATGGAGAAGCAATTAGAGATGAGTAACATTGGTATATATAAATATGAAGGGAAAACATGGGTACTGAAGTACGGGGGAATTAGAGAAGTAATCCTCGATGAAGCCCACAAATCTAGGTACTCGATTCACCCCGGAAGCGACAAATATACCTGGATCTAAAGGCACTTTTCTGGTGTCCTGGAATCAAGAAATCAATCGCTATTTATATTGGGAAGTGTCTGACCTGCGCCATGGTAAAAGCTAAAAATCAAAAGCCATCAGGAACGTTGCAAAAGCCCAAAATTCCAAAATGGAAATGGGATAATTTCACGATGGATTTTGTTACAAAGTTACCTAGAACTTTTAGAGGTCATGATGCTATTTGGGTAATAGTGGATCGACTAACTAAATCAGCTCACTTCTTGTCGATTCAAGAAGACTATGACCTAACGAAGCTGGCTCAACTGTACATCGATGATATAGGGACCAGGCATGGTGTGCCTCTGTCAATCAACTCCGACTGTGATAGCCACTTCACTTCTCATTTCCGGAAATCACTCCCACGGGCTTTAGGAATCTGTCTAGATTTAAGCACTGCATACCACCCACAAACTGATGGTCAGAGTAAATTAACCATTGAAACCTTGGAAGATATGCTAAGAGCTTGCGTGATTGACTTTGGTGGGAAGTGGGACAACCATCTTCCTTTGGTGGAGTTCTCCTATAATTACAGTTACCACACAAGTATAAAGGCAACTCCGTATGAGGCCCTATACGGTAGGAAATGCCAATCACCATTGAGTTGGAATGAGATCGGTGATAGCCAAGTAATGGGACCCGACATCATGTTGGACACCACCGACAAGATATTCAATATTAAGGAGCATTTAAGAGCAGCCAGAGACTGTCAGAAGAAATATGCTGACAGAAGATGAAAAACTTTAGAATTCCAAGTGGGTGACATAGTAATGCTAAAAGTAGCACCGTGGAAGGGAACTGTGAGGTTTTTGAAGGAAATGAAAATTAAGCCCGAGGTACATTGGACCATTTGAGATACTAGCAAGGATTGGCCCTATGGCATATAAATTAAAGCTACCTCAGAAGTTAAGTTACATACATGACACCTTCAATGTGTCAAACTTGAAGAAGGGCATGGTAGACAAGACCATGGAGTTACCATTGAAAGAAGTGAGGATCAATGACAAATTGAACTTTATGGAAGAGCCTATAGAGATCACTGACCAGCTGGTCAAGAAACTCAGACGAAGCCGCATACCCAAGGTCAAGGTAAGATGGAATTCTAGGCGAGGACCTAAATTCACTTGGGAGTGAGAAGATGAGATGAGAAAGAGTTATCCGCACCTCTTCAAACCCAC
The DNA here is from genome assembly GCA_024085815.1 of Flaveria linearis. Taxonomy (NCBI): domain Eukaryota; kingdom Viridiplantae; phylum Streptophyta; class Magnoliopsida; order Asterales; family Asteraceae; genus Flaveria; species Flaveria linearis. The sequence goes on from CM044001.1 coordinate 53,851,041, forward strand.
CCGTTCTGAATCTAATCGAAGCTAAAATTTTAGGACGAAATTTCCTAAACGGTGGGAGAATGTGACAACCAACCTCTAGGTCATAACTCTAACCTTTATCAACCTACTTCATTACCCATTCAATTAATATTAATGTTAATACCATTGCCAATATTTTTATTAGCATTTTTATTATTGTTGTTATTATTACCATTTTTATTATTTCATGTGCCATTTTGTGATGATTTAGCTAGTTCAAGCTTTAACTAAGGGATACTTAGTGTTTCGGGAAAGTTAATTAGTCACCCTAGCATAATTTAATTTTAATTAAGATAATTAAAATGTGTATGAACATATAATTCTCGGATTAATGCATGCATGATCATGCACAATACTTAATGTTGGACCAAAAGAACCAATGAGCCAGATCAGAAAAACCTTTAAGTCCCACAGACATCATAACAACTGAAGAAGACTACATCAGCTGAAGACAAAGTCTGAAGACAAGTACTGAACACAAAGTCTGAAGCCAAGTACTAAAGACAAAGTCTGAAGACATCAGCTGAAGACAAAGTCTGAAGACCAAGTCTTCAGAGGTTGTCATAACAGCTGAATTAGTGCTCTTCAGTAGTTGTGATGGCTTAATTTTCAGTAGTTGTCTTTATCATTTCAGTAGTTTGTAATCAGTAGTTCAGTAGTTTGTTTTCAGTAGTTGTAATATTAGTTAATACTTAGCTTCTATTGTAAGAAGATGTCCTCAGCTGTTGTGGACATCTTCAGTAGTTTTAGTTATTTTCAGTTGTTCATGTAAAACGATTGGATGTCACTATCAGGTGACATCTGCTGACGTCACCTTTCCTCTATAAAAGGAAAGTGATCTAATTTGTAATTATCGAAGCTTATAAGTGAATGAGAACATTCTCTTTTACAGAAAACTTTCTCTCTCTATAACTTTTACTGTTTTATTGAATATTCATCTTGTTCTTGCTTAAATTTCGTCTAATTCTTATACTATTCCGCTGCAAATCAGAACCTAATTGATCAAACTAGATCTGAGATCCTTTTAAATGGTATCAGAGCCAAAATCCAAAAAGCCTAAAAAGGTTACTCAGGGAGTTGAGTCCCCTGAGGATGCCCCTGCAACACAAAGGCTGGAAGAAACTGCTGGTAGTAATCCACCAGTAGTTATAAAGACTCCACCAACCACAATCGCTCAGGAATCCCCTCAACAGGATCTTGAAGCAACCATTTCAGGGGATGCCATATTACTGGATCCTCTCTCATTTGAGAAGGTTGCCATTGAAGAGCACCATTCACCCCAGGTGCAATCTGCTTCACACCTATCTCCTATTGCAACCACCCCACAAAGCCCAAATTTTATAATTGCAGAAGTGCTGACTCGGTTAAACACTCCACCCCCTCCCCAGAAACCTATTACCACTGGGAAAACCTCAACAGTTGAGGGGGAGGATTCTAGTGTTACTGATAACCCACAGCATATGAATTACATAGTTCAATCTCCCCGTGTGGAGGAGGAGATTAGAAATTCTAGTGAGGCTGCCACTTCTCCTGCTTTAGCACATGAATAGGCTGAAGTTGGTATCATTTCTAAGACCTCACCAGAGGCAACTGCCGAAAAGGGCATAATCTTGAGATAGGAAGTCCCCAGTACCAAGATCAAGGGGCACATGTGAATACTGATCCACACTCAGCACATGTTCATCCTGATGAAATCAGTAGGTCAGATGATTCAGCAACCACTGATGATAACCTGCGCTTTTTCTTTGATGTTCTAGCCCACAACACCATTCTTGAGGCTGAGGTAAGTAGACTACAAGAACTGCTTGCCAAAATGTCTCAAGAATCAAGTCCATCTGCCCACATTAACCCACAGATGGCACCTTCTTCTGAAGGTCTCCCATATACTGAGTAACTCTCAATAAATCAACCAGCAGTCTCTGCTTCTGGCACCATTTCTTAGGGACAGCACCCCTCTGAGCAAATGGTCGCTGTCTTTAAATCTTCCCTGCCTCTCATCACTCCCATCATCATTGACATTGTGCATCAAGCCCTTGATGAAAGGCTCTCCTCAAATATACAAACCCTAGTTGATGATGCAGTCACTAAGAGACTTTCTGACATTCAAACCCCTGAACTCAATGAAACCAATAAGGGGGAGTCTAAGTCAGTGAAAGTAGTCAAGAGAAAGAGAGTTGAAAAGGAGAAGGAGAAAGAAAAAGAAGAGGAGAAAGAAAAAGAAAAGGAGAAGGAGAAGGAAAAAGAAAAAGATTTTCATGTCACATACAAGAAGAGGAAGGGTGATGAGAAGACTTCTCGTGAGAAGAAATTAGAAGACCTGATCAAAGAAGCTGATGAGCAACATAGCAGATCAGTGGATAAAATCATTGATCAGCTATTCAGACAAGGGTTTAACACTGCTAAGCTTGACACTGAGATTAGGAAGTTGGAGATACAAGATATTGAGCACCGATGGGCTGGCTATAGTGAGAAGGAGAATGAAAGATTAGAAGCTATGGTCAGGTTCATTTCGAAGTATTTGGGGAGGACAATCCTTGAGGTGAAATCACGGACCAGGGACAGTATTTCGAAGATAACCAACCAAAACTGTTCATCTGAAGTATTTACAAAGGGATTGATCAAGAAGCCCTTGATGAAGCTGGTGCTAGGAAGCGGACTGATCTGACAAAGTGCTCCAAAGCCACACTTGCAACCAAAATGATAGAGCAGCCTGTACAATCTCCCACACCATAACATCGATATACCCATAATCAAGTCTTCAGTCAACTGGTGGAATACATCGCATCAAATCACAACCCACAAAACCAACTCCTTTACCCAAGAAGCCAACACAAACAACTGCCGATGATGCACCCAAGAGGATGAGAAGGGTGTTGAGGCTTCAAGAAGAAGAAGAAGAAGAAGACGATGATGAGGAAGATAGGCTGCCCATTTCAGTTGTTATTAAAACAAAGATGCCTGAGGCCAAGAGTCAACCAACAACAATCACTCCTGCTATCCAGATGCAAATTGTGAAAGTAAAGCTTGAAGAAGAAGAACAGCATAAACAGCATGATGAGAAGTTGTTGAGATTGGTTGATAAGGAGTTTCCTCAATGTACATCGATACAATCTATGAGGAAACATGCTCGGAGGATGTATGCTCTCAGATTTACATTTCAATATCAAAAAGAGAGAGTTAGGATTTGGCCTGATCCAAGGGTGAGTGATAGAATTCACAAGAAAGACATCCCTAGAAGATACAATGGCCAAGTAAAGAAGATTGTAGACGCAGTGATCATGCTGGCCATTGTAGTGTCACCCTGGTAAATCTTAGAAGAATTCAAGAGAGCTTAGAAGTCTAATCTGACCCCACAAAATTTACTAGAAAACAAAATGGTGAAGAAGGGGTTGATCTACAAGAGGGTTGAAGAGGTTAGAAGCAATGAGCTCCAATTGTTACTTGAGGGTAATCACCCTAATGAGTTTGCTTATAGAGAAATGACAACTGTGGAGCTAAAGAATGGGAAACAGGTCAAATATCTGTCTAAGTATTATGGGCCAGAGTTCTTCTTTGAAGGAGAAGCTGAAGAACTCACTTTGGAAGAACAAATTGTCTTCCTGGAGGCCTATGTAAGAGAGTCTTATAGACTCATTGTAAGGAAGTAGGTTTCATGGATGGGGTAACAACTCTGTGTCCAATTCCCCAAGACAGAGTTCCCATCCATCCCTTGCCAATCAGATCTACTGAAACCTCTTCCCAGGCCTATGCTTAAAATGGTCACTTCTGAGCTGATCCCGAAGAAAAAGATAATCTTTTTGCCTAATAAGTGGGACTCCAATAAACTTAAAGGTTTTGGCTGCGTTGGTTCAGGGGAATTTTGTTGGACCAAAAGAACCAATAAGCCAGATTAGAAAAACCTTTAAGTCCCATAGACATCATAACAACTGAAGAAGACTACATCAGCTATAGACAAAGTTTGAAGACAAGTACAGAAGACAAAGTCTGAAGACAAGTACTGAAGACAAAGTCTGAAGACCAACTCTTCAGTGGTTGTCACAACAGCTGAAGTAGTATGCTTCAGTAGTTGTGATAGTTTACTTTTCAGTAGCTGTCTTTATCATTTCAGTAGTTTGTAATCAGTAGTTCAGTAGTTTGTTTTTAGTAGTTGTAATATTAGTTAATAGTTAGCTTCTATTGTAAGAAGATATCCTCAGCTGTTATGGACATATTCAGTAGTTTTAGTTAGTTTTAGTTGTTTATGTAAAACGGTTAGATGTCACCATCAAGTGACGTTTGCTCACGTCCCCTTTCCTCTATAAAAGGAAAGTTGACCTAATTTGTAATTACCGAAGCTTATGAGTGAATGAGAACATTCTCTTTTGCAGAAAACTTTCTCTCTCTATAACTGTTACTGTTTTATTGAATATTCATCTTGTTCTTGCTTAAATTTTGTCTAATTCTTATACTATTCCGCTGCAAATCATAACCTAATTGATGAAACTAGATCTGAGATCCTTTCACTTAACAACTAACTAAATTTTACCATCTAATATACTACACTACACTACAAAATAACACTACATAATATAATTCACCATTTAAATTTAAAATAAAAATCATCCCACTACAAGCCAAGCTCGGCCGCCCCTTCTCACCACCCTCTCCACCAATCCACCCTCTTCTACACCACCACCACCACTACCCACTCCCATCTTATTCAACACAAAACACCTTTCATTCCTATCTCACTCTCATCTCTCTCTCGATTTCTCTCTAGCAGAAAACACGCACACACAACTCAAATCTTCTCCACTTCCATCCACATTTTCGAAGAACACAACATCACTAGGATCGGCCAAGCTTAAACCCGCAAGAAGGTGATGTTTTGTGACCTTTTAGTGCATGGTTCTATTGTGTTTCACATCTCCAGCCTTTGTTCGAGATTCTCCAGCTCATCTTGTCCCTCTAAACTCTCCAAATCTTGAACCACTTGAAGTGTAAGCAACATCATACCCGAATGAGGCTATACCTTGTGTTTTCTTCATTTTTCTCTGAAAAATCTTACCATTCTTTGTTCTAACAGAAACTTGCTGCTACAACCTTTTTCTTGAGAAGCTTTTAACATTCATGAAGGTATCTCACTCGATATATATGTCATTCTATTGGTGTAACCCGATTTACACCATGAAAACCCTCTTTTTGGGTGTTATTGCACCAACTAACTTGTACATCTTGTAACCCTCCAATGCAAAGATTGTAACCTGATCAAAAATTTTTCTAACCTTCTAACAACCTGATTTTAAAGTTACATAAGGTTTTGGTAATGTTTACACTACTACAAAACTGTCAATAGATGACGCGCGAAAGATGACGTGCGAAAAACGATGACGCACATTTACGCGTATCATAAAATATATGTCAGATTTTAAAAAGTTTTTAGAAAAGATGACACGCATTCTTGCGTGTCATCCGTGTATGTCATTTTTCAAAATTAAAAAAAAAACATTCCCCCCTTATACATTATACCGCGCTCTCAACCCTCACAACCCCCAAAATTTCAGCCATCGACACCCCCAAATCCACCACACCACCGGGCCGATCTACACCCAAATCCACCACCACCATCGCGCCGACCGACCTCCACCACCGCGCCGACCGACCACCACCACCACCACCGCGTAGCTGACCACCACATTCCAAACGATTTCACCATCATCGTTTGGAACTTCGATTACATCAACTGGAGCTTTCATTCCAAATGATTTCATCACCATTAACTGGAGCTTCTGTGGAACTTTGATGTTGTTCGAAGCATATACCAAGTTCAATTTTGTTCTTGGAACGATTTTGTTCCACCCAGGTAACCTTCACTGCAACCTAATATATTTAAGATATCTATTGTTGAGGTGAAGCACTGCTAAAGATTCAATGGTGCCCTAGGGTTTCTTGTCCAAATCAGTCATTGTTGTCGTCGTATACAATTAGAGACCCTCTGTTTTCTTGTGATGCTCCTATCTTCACAACCATCTGTTGGTACACATGTCCCTAGTTCTAGTCTAGTGAGCTTAAAAGTAATAGAACTTCATCTTGTAACACATATGTAATGTTGATCAATATAATGAGAATCTCTTCTATTTATGTTTATTGGTTGTTTAAATGTTATATCTATTCATATCAATTATTAGTACACGCATATATGACAATGTTATTTAGGTTTATAGTTGTTAGACATAGGTTTGAACCATCAAAGGTTCAAGAATGTGTTTAACTAAGTAATCTGATTCAGTCGCCCGACTGGACCATGCGAATGGGCCAATCGCACGACTGAACCAGGTAATTGAGTCAATCGTACGATTGAGTCATAAGACTGACTCAGTCGTCCGGATGAACCAATCGTATGACTCAGTCGCACGACTGAGCCAGTCGCTTGGCTCAGTCGTACGAATGATAGCTGTAACCTATAAATACCACTTAATTCGTTGAAAAACACGACACTTCGAATACTTGAAACCCTAGTCGACCCAGAGCGTCCTGTTCATCCATTCCAAGTTCATAGAACGTCTGAGATCATTCCTAGTCCATTCTTAACATTTTCTAATCGTTAGGTTTGATCTTGATTACGTTCTCCCTGATTGGATGACCAATCAAATAGGATTCCGCACTATTTGATCAGGTATAACGAAGAATCAGTTAGTACTCCGTACGTACACGGTCCTAACAAGATTTGTTGGAGCATATATAGTCATATATATTGTGTCCGTCGCTTGACGAATAGTCTAGGATTAATGTTATACACCTTGTAAACACATGAAACTGGGTCATTCGCAGGAGCGTATGCGAATGAGACTCAGTCGTACGACTGAGCCATGCTAATGGACCAGTCGTGCGACTGAGAGATGCGATTGGGGCATTCGTATGACTGAACTATAAGAATGGTCTAGTCGTACGATTGAACCATACGCATGGTCCAGTCGTACGATTGAACAATACACATGGTCCAATCGCACGAATGGGCCCAGTCGCATCTAATATGGGCCGATGCCTATATATACCAGTTTCAATGTGTAGAAACCTAAGGGTTTTGATAGTGTGCCCGGCGCCCAGGCGCTGCCGGATGAGAGGGAAGATCGTGCTCGATCTCCCCTTGCCAAAAGTCTTGATTCTTAAGTTGTAACAAGCTTAAAATCGTTATGTTTTATCAATAAAATCATTCGATTATTGTTCGTACTTTTGTTTATCTTTTGGTTTTTCTCCATCCGCCAAGAACAAGCTCGGATGTTTACCGATCCAGTGACTTCACACCATCGGAGATTAATCACACATCCACACAAGGAGAATATGTTCAGATGTATACTTTCAAAGACCATTGTAAGTTGTTTGTTTCTATTTAATTCGATTTCTAAAACACTAATATGTTCCCTTTTTTACAGTGGAAACCCAGTCTTGGTGACCCAAATAGTTTCATACCCTGCTTCCTACAAGATATTATTTAAATAAAAAATTAGTAGACAATAATATGTTCTTGACAAGGAATAGAATGAAGAAAGTAAGAAGAAACCTGAAGGGCAAATGAAGCATGACAGCAGCAATAGTCAAACTCAATCCCTTGACCAATTCTATTGGGTCCACCACCCAAAATCAAAACTTTTTTGGTTTTAGTTGGAGCTGATTCACATTCATAATCATAAGATGAATACATGTAAGGAGTGTTTACTTCAAATTCAGCAGCATAAGTATCAAGATGTTTGTAAGCAGGAACAACTCCTAAAGTCAACCGTTTGGCACGGACTTCTTTTTCAGTCGACTTTGTAGCATACGCAATCTGTTTGTCGCTAAAACCACGCTTCTTAACCTCATAAAACTCATCTTTAGTAATCTGAGACAAACCTTTTGCCATGATATATTGTTCAACATCTACTAATTCTTTAAGTTGTGTGAGAAACCATTTGTCAGCGAAACTCAGTTCATGGATTGCATCTACTTTCATGCCTCTTTTCATTGCAGCATATAGAGCCTGAATACGCTCTGGATTTGGAACCCGCAAACTGTATTTAAGTTTTTCCCAATCCCAATCGAGCTCTTTGTTTAGTGCACAACCCCACCCTAAGTAACCACATTCTAGTGATCTTACTACCTTTTGAAAAGATTCCTGAAACGTGCGCCCAACTGCCATGGATTCACAACCAGACTTCATTTGTGTTGTCAACACAGGTTGAGATCCTAGGAATTTCACAAATGCAAATCTGGGTATCTGAAAATATTGATTATGGGGAGTGTACGTTGCCGCGACATGCCGGAACAACCAATATAGGTATGCGATTCTTCGTCAATCACCGCCTTTATTTATGTCTCATATGCTTGATGTTTTTAAAATTAGTGCATTAGCTTGTAAGTATGATGCTCAAATTCAATGATGACTGGTTGTAATATATATTCATTTCAATCATTTCTTTTCAGGGCTTTTAGATTTGGAGTTATGAAATTAATCTGTGAAATACAGATCTTATCTCCGGCCAACTTTCCGATGAGCTTTCTCTACCTGTTTATTCATCTCAATTGCATTTCCCTTAGATACGAGTATAAATTGATGAATTTAGGTTTTCCAGCGGAAATCAGAGGAAATTATGCTTAGATTCTGTAATCTATCGGTTAGGTGTTTTGATTTGTTCAACTGATATGTAATTTGTTAATCGATAGCCTATTGGTGGTTGATGAATGATGATGTTGTAGTTTTTGATTTGCAAATGGAATTTGTTGGATTGATACACTCTGATAGGCTGATTGGTTGTATTTAGGTTTTAAGACTGAGTTTAAGAGAAGGTGTTTAGAGAGGGAATCGATAGGCATCGGAATGGTGAGATCTTACCTAAAACGTTGGTGGTTTGATTCTGCACTGAGTGATTTGTTGCTGCTATGGAATGTGACTTGTTGTCTTTGATTTTGTTGATCAGAATTATATTTTAGGGGCTTTCAAGCCATCTTGTAATATCTCAATCACGCTTAATGATGCAAAAACTCGCAAGCAGGTATGTGCTTCTTATAGTACTCATTCTAGATAGATGTTATGTATACCAGTCTTTAATTGTTAAATGTGTTGGTTCTTTTGCTTGATCACTTTGTTCTAAATTAAAAGTAGCAGTCTTGTTCTAAATTGAGTTCTTAACTTTAGTGATGTTGCTGTTGGTTATGTTACATTGCAAATTTGTTTCTCTGTTCATAGGCTAGTGATTGTAACATGCCATATTTGCTTAATTATCATCTTTTTTAGATTTCCGTAGAACCAGTGCAAGGGAAGAAAGTTGAGCATAATGGTATTAAGATAGAACTCCTCGGACAGATTGGTGAGTTCTCAACTTACAGTCACGATTTACAATAAAATTGCTATTAGGAGGGTTTAGTATCATAACTTGGAGTACTTGTAATATCCATGCAACAATTAATAACATAGAATACAGAAAAGATAAGGAATGTATTACTGTTAGTCTGTTTCATTGATAGGTTAATGCAGTGACTTATTGATGGCTATTCTAGTACCAACCTAGTTGTACTCCTGTAGTGATAATATCCTAGTATATAACTGTTAATTAAGATGGAGCATGTTAATTAAGCCGGTTTGTTCAGTAGAAGATTGAAACAACTTTTGAGGAAAAGTTTTAATATTCCCCAAGATCATTCGTCGTGCTCATAGTTTGATGACTGATGTCTTTGGCAACTATGTAAAACCAAAGGTATATTTTATAGTCATCATCTACGTATTGAAACTTATTTTGTAGCATTGTAACCTTACGACATATATAAATGTGTAGTTGTTTGAGCATGGAACTGAAAGTTAGATAAAGGAGTTAGTTGGCCAACTTACAGGTTTTGTCTTAGGTTGGAGGAGGTAAAGATGAATACAATGATGGTGATTTGGATGAAGTTCATGAAGACTGGTCATGTTACGTATCGAATTTCATTTATATGTAGGCCATATGATGAAATATTTGGACTTGTATTTGTATTGCAATGAATTTGGATTTGCTATGTAGCTGATATTATGTAAAACTTTTGTAAATTTTATTGGTATTTAAATGGATTTCGCTTTTAGTGTTAATGGACAATTTGTTTTATAAAAACAGCAGGTAAATTTATTAAAAAAAATATTAAAAAACAGGTAAATTTATGTCGTGCATTGCGTATTTGTGAATCCAAGGATCTCAATTTATGAATTATCAGTATTAAAATAAATCAATTTAATGATCGCCGAATTATCAGTAATTGATGTTTAATTGGTTTAATGATTAATGATGAACACAACCACAGAAACACAATAAATGTGAAATCAATAATTATTCAAACGTATTTCATTAACTATAAAGCAATGATTACAAAAGAATAATAATGAATGACTATGAACAACGAATTCTGTGAATCGAATAATGTTTGATGTGACGGCGGTTAGGGTTGCACAATGATATAACTCGACAGCCGTAATATTGCTTGATTGTGTTCTGCGAGATGTGAAACCTAGGACTCATATTTATAGATGATTTGAGTCGGCTAAGGAAACACCAGATCTCTTGGGATTTGTTATTGATTGTGTTGACTTGTTTGACTTCTTGGTATTTACAATCGCACAAGTATAATGTTCTTCGGCGGGAGTCTTGTCGTCCGCAGAACTTTTGTTCTTCCGTAGATGAATTGCTCTTCCGTAGAAGTGTTGTTCTTCTGTAGGAAATCCTTCTTCCGTAGGAGTCTTCACTTCATGGTCCTTGATCATCCGCAGGAACATTCACTTGGTCATTTGATCTTGTAAGAAACATATCTACGGATTAACAATAATGTTCATCCGTAGATGTTTCCTACACTTGGTCAATTTCAGGAAACCATCCAAGTATATTGTTTTTCCCTGTCAAGTCACAAATCAACACACATATATATGGGGTTAACCTATAGATTCAAAGCACATATATATATTTTGACTGTTACAAATATTAATTACAAGACTTGATTCAAGTACTAAGCCTATACAAAAATGATCTAGCCCTATACAATCTAGATCCAACAATACTCCCCCTTAGGCTTAGCTCCTTGTAATCAGTCCTTCAAAACTGCAAGCTCCTTGACTTTTGCTATCATTTTATTATAGAAGTAAGATACAGCAGTCTTCTGATCATCGTACTTGTACTTGATCTTCATCCTGCTGATCTTCTTCAGCGTGTCATAGCTCAGACCCAAAACATCTTCTTCCGTAGTGAGTGTTTCCACTAGACTATCATTATGTACAATTTCTAATTCATCTTCCTCTGAGATTCTGAGCTCAGACACTTCAGCTATTGTTGTACCTTTCATTAGCCCAGCCTCATGCTTCCTTCTCTTGTGTGCCTTTGCATTTAGTTTATCTACAACTTGTATCATATGCACATACAGGCAGAGATCATTCTGAGCTTTTTCATCTGTTAGCTTTGGGAAGAATTTGTCGTGAAGGTATGATGTGTAGCTTGGATGCAGCATCTTTATCTCTATTGGATCAAAGATCCTGATCTTATCAGCCTTCTTCCCATCAGCATTTCTCAGCAATACCATCTCTTTAGTCTTTTCAACATATCCCCATTCTGTGATAGGATAAGTGAATTGATTTCCTTTTATGCTTTTGATGGTATCTGAGTTTTTATCACATCCAACTCTCTTTAGCATCTCTTCATCTACAAGGGATGAAACTTCAGCTGATCTTCTTTTCTTGCTTAGTTTGATTCTGTTGTGCTCCTTGTCATCTTTCTTTGCTTGTGTCAGCACATCATCAATGAATCTGGTCTTCATACCATTTACAGCTCCAGAGAAGTCTCTCCCCTTGAGATGGATTGGATAGTTGGATATTGGGATGCTTTGCAAATCCCTGATATCTTGCTCCGGAAGGCTAAGTAGAACTTCCACATCATGGAAGTATTGAATCCTTCCAGATGTCCTCTTTATTACTGCACAATCCCAGTCTGGATCATATTTCCAGGCCATAATCCTATGTTCTTCCACAGAACTGGGAGTTGTGATATGATCATACAGCTCTATGAGAGTTGATTTCTTCTCTGTAATCTCTCGGACAGTTGTTCCCAGAGGCCATACTTTTCCGGGGATCACTGCCCTTGGCTCTCTGATCAGTGTTTCTTTTTCCTTGTGCTGATCTTTTGGTTCAACTGTTATTGGATCAGCAGTAAGGTTACTTTGTTGTTCTTTTGGATGTGGAGCAGTGGTTCTGAACTTGACACCAGTTTCTAGTTCCACCTTCACCACATGCTCTATCATCCTCCGCAATTCTCCAGTGGTTCTACCTTTAAGCTCATGCGGTTTGTAGTTGTGGCCCTGTAACCAGCAAGTCATATTGTACTTGGTAAGTTTGGCTGTGTCATAGTGGCCCAGATCCTTTTTGATCTTCTCCAATGACTGAAATATAGTAAAGGATTCATAATCACAGTTTGGGGTTATGAACCTTGCAAACTCAAACTCTTTCAGTGCATTCTTCATTTCAGATGTGTTAATCCTCTCAACCATGTCATATGGAAAACCATGGTTGATGAGGGTCATAAACATGCTAGAATCAGGCCTCTCTTCCATGATGTCTGCTGTTGTTAGAAGGTCATCGGCCTTTCCTCCCTTTTCACCAGTGGGGGACTCCATTCTTGTCAACTCCTCACACTCTTTCTCACTATCATTATCATCCCCGCATGATACCTTCACAGTAGACACATCTACTGAAGGTGTAGGTGCAGGGGATGGAAGTTTTTGTCTTTTTGGTGTGCTTTCATCTTCAGGTTTCTTTTGGAGTGCTCCAAAGTATTTTCTTTTCCGGGTGTATGGAATCAGTTGCTTAGAAGCTTCACCCGACTATTTTGGTTGATCAGCACTTGAAGCGTCTTTTGTTTTCCGAGCTGAGAGTTTTCTTTTCAGCTTTTCTATCTCATCATCATTTTGTTTTATTTGCCCAGCCTTTTCGTTTTGCTCAATTTTTAAAGATGCCTCCAACTCTTGTTGTCTTTGCAACAATGCATCAATAACTTCATTGTTGCTTAGAGCATCTTCTATCATCCTTTTTAATCTAGCATCTTTCTTCATCAGCTCTTCATCTTTTTCTTGAATTACACCTTTCAGCTCTTGAATTCTTTGTTTTCGCTTATTTGATTTGAGTACTAACTTGTTGTACTCAGCAACCAAAAAGCTTTTGCTCACAGGAATGTCACTGTCACTCAAGTCATCTTCATGGTATGCAATGACATCCTGAGTAGATCCTTGTACTTCCCCGTGTTCATCAGCAATTTGTTCATCTTTCAATGACACTTGTACAGAGTGTACAGACTCAGTTATCTCAAATGGTTCAGTCTCAGCACTTTCCGGTGATGGATGTTTTGGTGATTCTGGTGGTGGTTGTACAGGGGATTGAAGTTGTTGTGGAGAGAAAGGTTGAGTGTGATGTGATGATGGATGAGAAGATGATGATGATTGTTGTTGGACTAGAGATATTGGCTGAGTGTTTTTGGTGGAAGATGAGGATATTAGTAGAGGTGATTGGTGGTGATAAATTGGGGATATCGGTTGGGTGTTGATGCTTGCTGGTGATTGTGATTGTTGAGGGGGTGTTTGGCTAGGTGATTCATGTTGGAGTGGTGGAGTTTAGATTGGTGAGTGGTGTTGGTATGGTGGTGTTTGGAGTGGAGAGTGAGCTGCTTGTGCAGAATCAGCCGATGACTCTGCTTCAACTGCCCAAGCCAACTCTTGTGGCAGGTCTGCTTGGGCATCCACTACATGGGCGAACATTGGCATGTCCCTACCCTGGTACTTACCACTGAGTTTATTCAGCACTGATTTGCTCAAGTGTGCTTGGACAAACACATCTCCAACTCTGTTCAGTCTTGGAAGTTCTGAGTTGATCACAAGTTGTAGGAATCTTGGGAACATGTACATCTTGTCATTCTTCTGAAGTTTGACTTGTTCACTCAGACAGTTGAAGATGTATTTAGCATAGTTATAAGTTCTCCCCTCGAATATCCTAATGATTCCAGATGATATGTGCCGAGAGAATCTGTCGAGCCCCGACTTCCTGTTTGACATGCACTTTAGGTAGGTATGGCATAAAAATCTGCACGGTTTGCACAGCCTACCCTTTTTGATCTCCCCTTTCTCGTAATCACCATCATACCCCATCAGGTTGAATATTTTCTCAATGTATTCATTCTTGAATACATCGGGGTGCCCTATCTCTCTATCTCCCAGTTCTAGAAATCTTCGTATGGTGCTTTCAGTGATTCGAAGACGCTTATTCAGAATCTCAGCCACAATCACTTCCTCATCACCTTGTTCTTCAACTCGTGCTGAGTTCCAGAAGTTGATTATGTGCGCCTGATGGATCATAGGCTCGGCCGTCAAGGCGTAGAAGAGCCTGGATCTTCGAAGATATCTTATGATATCTCGACATCCTTCCGCTGCAGGATCATCAGCGTTTAAGAACGCGCACACATTGTGTTCTTTAGCGAATCTATTATCCATCTGTAAAGAAAATCGAGTTAGAATACATGCAGTTGAATCGTTTTAATGGCAATAACTGATTAACCAGTTCCGTACTGATGTTTAGGACATGATTTACCTTCGCAGTAACGGTAATTGATTACTGGATAATGTTGATACGGTGTTCTTGGAACGGATATTTGAAATTTTGAAAAAGAGGGAAAATGGGCGATTTTCTAGGTTAAAAGTGAAAAAGTGCTCTGTAAAAATGTATTCTAAGAGTCAGAAACCTTATTTATAGGCGAACACATTAATTTCTTTTATTAATTATGTTGGGCCCACTCCCATTTATTCCTTTCCGCATACCAAGTTTATTAAGAATGCATTACTTCTTCCGCAGACCATCTGCGGAACCTTAATATCTGCGGATGTCATCTACTGAACCTTAATATCTGCGGATGTCATCTGCGGAACCTTACATCTGCGGATGTCTTAACATCTGCGGATGTATAAGTTCAAGCAATGCATTTGTTTTGCTGTTGAATCAGAAATCACATAATACTACGGATGAGAGGTATTACTGAGACTTCTGCGGATGCAGAAATTTCACTTTTACTTCTACGGATGAGAAGTATTAATGAAACTTCTGCGGAACTTAAAAGTTTTAAAAACTTTAAATGTATGATATCTATCGAGTAGAATCAAATGTTGATGTTTGATATTGGACATTGTTGACTTTATTTGCATGGCAATTAAGTACAAGAAAGCAAATTAAATCAATTCCTTCAAAGTAAATCAATTAAATCAATTATCAGCTGCTCATGTTCCAATTCCTTCAAAGTAAATTAAATCAATTATCAGCTTTTTATTGTTTTTCATGCATGAACTACTCCCCCTAAATTTGTGATTAATGTGAGACTGTTGCATTTATCATAAATTTAAGTTGTAAACAGGCATGAAAGGCATATGACAGTCTAAGTGAGAAAATTAGTTAAGAGGACAAATTAAACATCTGGTTTAAACAATTACATGCATGCATATATATATATATATATATATAGGGATCATACTATAACTTGGCTTCTGCTGATGTTGATTAGTTGATTCAATACACACCTGATTGTAAGTATATAGATCCACTGAAATTCAAACATGAGTATTGTATCAACTAGGCATGCTATTTATCATGTTGTGAAGTTTGTTAATCAGTAACAATCATGAGTCCCACATTCAATTATCATTAGAGTATGTCTTCCGTAGGTGAGGCAAATCACTACATTTCACACTTAATGACTATGTACATTAAGTTATAAGTTCTATCTTGAGACATATTTACAGTCTCATGAATGCTTTGATGTTGAAGCTCTTTGACTTGATGTACAATGGATCACAAGTGATTCCTTTTTAGAGCTGAAATATGATCTTCATAGTCACCAGGTCTTTACTTTCATAAAACGGAGGTGAACTTTAACCCAGGTCTTTGTTTACACAAAACAGAGGGAGAATGAAGATCATACTCTTGGATCATATCCCCAGGTCTTTGTTTACACAAAACAGAGGGAATATGACATTGCAAAGATAGAAGATTATAAAGTATTTTACATAGTGTGCTTGTGTAAGTGATTTGATCACATCAGGAGAGAACATACCTTCCTGATTCTCAAATGGAATCCCCACAGACAGTTACCTGAATCTTTTAGTTGGGCATGCTCTTAGCTTTGTTTCCACTCAAGATGAACCTACTCACATATCAATATGATATAAGTCAGATTGAGGTTTTGTTTAATAACCAATTATAGTCTACTATCATTTCCCTTATATAATGCATGTATAGATGTTCTATCAGACACTTAATTTATCCTTAACTATTACGCTGCACAAAGTCAGTCATATGCTTTTGTTGATTTATTCTAAGTTAATCATCCCCAAAGATTCTATCAGAAAATTAAATCTAACAGAATCAAATGCTTTAGTGAACAAATCAGCAAGCTGATTTGTTGTGTCCACTTTGACAAACTTAATTAGACCCTTTTCAGAGCAATCTCTCAGAAAATGGTATCTGATTTCAATGTGTTTTGTTTTACTATGTTGAACTGGGTTAGCAGTTATAAACATAGCAGCTGAATTATCAATATGAATTGGTGTATGAAGGAAATTGTAACCATAATCAAGTAATTGGTTCTGCAACCAAAGTACTTGAGAGCAACCTGCTGAAGCAGCTATGTACTCTGCTTCAGCTGTGGATACAGATACATATGTTTGCTTCTTGCACTGCCATGAAACAAGTCTTGGTCCTAGAAACTGACATCCAGCAGTTGTGGATTTTCTGTTGTTGTTGCACCCTCCATAGTCACTATCTGAATAGGAGTAGAGGCTAAAATCTCCATCTTTGGGATACCAAAGTCCCAATGCATGTTTGCCTTTCAGATATCTGAAAATCCTCTTCACAGCATTCAGATGGGACTCCTTTGGGTCTGATTGATACCTGGCACAAACACAAACAGCAAACATGATGTCAGGTCTACTGGCAGTTAAGTACATTAAAGAACCGATCATTGATCTATACAATCTTTGATCTATGAATTTTCCAGCAGGGTCAGGCACAATCTTGTCTATTGTTGATGCTGGTGTCTTGCATGAAGTGGAATCAGTAAGATTGTACTTCTTCAAAATTTGATGAATGTACTTTTCTTGATTGATGAAAATGCCATCTGGTTTCTGATGAACTTGTAAGCCAAGGAAGAATGTCAATTCTCCCATGGAGCTCATCTGAAATTCAGATTTCATTAAGTCTTCAAAGTTTTGGCACAGCTTCTTGTTGGTTGATCCAAATATTATGTCATCAACATATATTTGAACCACCAAAAGATCTTGATGTTCATGTTTGAGGAAGAGTGTCTGATCAATTGTTCCTCTCTTGTAGCCATTCTTCAGCAGGAAGGATGATAGTGTGTCATACCACTTTCTGGGTGCTTGATGAAGACCATACAAAGCCTTGTCAAGCTTGTATACTCTATGTGGATAATCAGGGTCTTCAAATCCAGGGGGTTGAGCCACATAGACTTCTTCATCAATTTTCCCATAAAGGAAAGCACACTTCACATCCATTTGATAGACTGTGAACCTCTTGAAGGAGGCATAGGCTAGGAAAACCCTTATAGCTTCAATCCTGGCAACTGGGGCAAAGACTTCATCATAGTCTATTCCCTCTTCCTGAGTATATCCTTGAGCAATAACCCTAGCCTTGTTTCTCACTATGATACCTCTGTCATCCAGCTTGTTTTGAATAGCCACCTTGTTCCAATTGGATGTTGACCCGTAGGCAAGTCTACAAGAGTCCACACTTTCTGTTTTCTGAATTGTTGTAGTTCCTCTTGCATAGCCTCAATTCAACTGTTGTCCTTTAGAGCAGCTGTAATGTTTGCAGGAACTGTTTGGGACAAAAAGCAGGTGATCAAACAAATGTTTGCCATGCCTCCTTTGCTCCTTGTAGTTCGTGCATTCAGGTCTCCAATGATATTGTCTGTTGGATGAGACTTGTGAATTCTACTTGTTGAGACAGCATCAACTGGAACTGTGGAGTCTAAGTTTGAGAAACCCATTGAAGCAGATGGAGTCAGCTGAGTTGAGTCGATGAAGTAATCAAAAGGCTCATGGTCATTTGGATCAGCTTGTGTATGAGTTGCTGCTGGGTTGTCTTCTTCCGAGGAAGTTCTACGGAAGCAGCATTTTGTTCTTCCGCAGGAGTAACTGCAACATCTACGGAGGCATTTTGTACTTCCGTTGGAGATACATCACCATCCACGGATGAACAATGTTGGTCAGCTGGCAAGTGTTGTTGAATCACTACATCCTCTCCATCCCTAGGATCAGTAGTTGCATCAGTATTTACATCAACGGATGAGGGAACATCTGCTGATGTATTTACATGGGCTGGGGATGAAGAGTTTGCTTCTCCGGATGTAGCTTCATTCTGCTGACTTGATTCTTCTTGTGGTCCAGATGAAACTTGTGCCCTTGGTGGATCAGCTGTTAGAGGCACTTCATTCAAATTTGGAGGCACAAAGGGATAACATGTATCCGCAGCACCTGCATTGATGAGATAACCAGTGTTAAATGATTCAGTTAATGCATCTATATCAAATAACCAAGATGATCCTTTTACATGTGTTGTAAACATGGATTCATCAAAAGAAACATTGGGAGTCTCTTGAACTATGTTATGTTCTGGAATATAGACTCTATATGATTTAGAAGTGGATGAATATCCAACAAAGAAACCATCATAGGCTTTTTCAGAAAATTTTCCCAATTGTTCTTTAGTATTCAAAACAGACACATAACACCCAAAAGCTCTAAGATATCCTATAAAAGGTTTTCTTTTAAATAAGAGTTCATAAGGTGTCTTATTATGTTCTTTGACAATTAATGTTCTATTTTGAACATTGCAAGCTGTATTCACAGCTTCTGCCCAGAAGGTAATGGGCAACTGAGAATCAGCTAGCATTGTTCTGGCTGCTTCTATGAGTGTTCTATTTCTTCTTTCAGCCACTCCATTTTGTTGTGGAGTTCTTGGGGCACTGAATTGTCTTGCTATCCCTTTAGTCCTGCAAAAGGAATCCAGATCTGCATTAACAAATTCAGTTCCATTATCACTCCTAAAAATTTTAACTTTTAAATCAAGTTGATTCTCAATCTTGATCACAAAGTCCATTAATGTTTCAGATGTTTCAGTCTTATGTTTTAAGAAAAAGACCCATGTGAATCTAGTGAAATCATCTACTATCACCAAACAGTATTGCCTTTTTCCAATGCTCAGTACATTGGTTGGACCAAAGAGGTCCATGTGAAGCAGTTTGAGTGGTGTAGTGTTAGTGTTAATTGTTTTTGATTTATGAGACACTCTGTGTTGTTTTCCTTTATAACATGAAGAACAATGATTAGAACAATGAAATTATTTCTTTGGTAATCCAATGACTAAGTCATTTTTCACCAATTTATTCATGTTCTTCATATTGGAGTGGACAAGCCTTCTATGCCACAGTTGGGATTCATCTTCTGAAGATTTAGACAGTAGGCATGTCTCAAGATTTGTGAGTGTTGTGTTGTTCATATCCAAGATATATGTGTTGCCTTTTCTTGATGCTTTAAGAAGGATCCAGTCTGCTAGAACTGTAAAACCTGGCTTAAGAATGTAACAGTTAGTGTTATCAAATAGTGTTAAGTAATTTTGATCACAAATTTGGGAAACACTAAGTAAATTATACTGCAAATTTTCACAGTAATTTACTTTTTCAAATGTTAAAACACCATTAGTTACTATTCCTTCACCAACAATTTTACCTCCCTTCTTATCCCCACCAAATGCCACATAAGAGGCATGTTTATGTTTGAAGTCATGGAGAAGTGCACAGTTGCCTGTCATATGTCTGGAACAACCACTGTCAACATACCACTTGTTGTCAGCTCTCCATGATTGTTCCTGCACACAAAAAGAAATTAGTTAGAATTGACAACCCAAGGCTTAATTGTCTTGGGTTTGCCAGATGTGTCAACAATAGTTACTCCTTCATAAATTAATCTTGAAGTTTCAGTATTAGTTGTTTCTTTTTGAGTTGATGGTGGTGAGGATGATTCTATTGAAGATGAGTCAGGTTTCTGGATGTCTTCATGCTTGTCTGAGTCTTTCTTCAACATAGCTTGTTTTGGCTGGTATTTTAACTTTGAAGAGGATCCTGTAGATTTGAAAGTTTCTTCATCTTTCTGCTTTGATTGAGACACAGGAGTTCCTTTTGCAAAGTTGTCAAAGAAACCATCAATTACTTCAGTCTGTTTATCAGACAGACCCATCTTTTTGTGAGGTGTCTTAGCCTGTGTTGGTGTTTTCTTCCTCAAAGTCTTGTCTGCAACAGATGAGCCTTTCTTTGACTTTTGTTGATTTTTCTGAATCTTTGTCTCTTTGTCACTTACTGAGGATTGTGAATCTGATTCGGATGATGCTACTTGTGACTTCTTTTTGCTCTTTTTCTTGTTCTTCTTATTAAAATAACATTCCTGAGTGGAATGGTTATTTTTGTCACATATGGCACAGTGTTTGTTGAAGAAACACTAATCAGTCA
Source organism: Flaveria linearis (assembly GCA_024085815.1). Lineage (NCBI taxonomy): Eukaryota > Viridiplantae > Streptophyta > Magnoliopsida > Asterales > Asteraceae > Flaveria > Flaveria linearis. The sequence continues at coordinate 53,871,632 of CM044001.1, forward strand.
TGTGATTGTTCATATTGCAATGGAATAATAGCTGCTGAAATAGCATTCATCAGTATTGTGATTCTTCATATCACACCATTTGCAATATTTTTCTGAATTTTATTCAGATTCAACCTTCTTTTTATTGTTCTTTTTCTTACTTGCTGAAGCATCAGTTGATTTCTTGTTTTTGTTGGGGGCATCATCAGCTGTTGTTTGTTTGTCTTTGGCTGCCTTTTGTTGCTTGATATTTAGTTTTTCTGTGCATGTTTGTTTGTCTCTCTTTTTACCTCGTCCGCAGAATCAGTTTCTCTCTTCCGTTGCTTTTCTGCGGATTCAGTAGTTTTTGCCTTCCGCAGATGATCTACGGACTTGGCAATTTTTGCTTTCCGCAGATGTTCTACGGATTCCTCAGAATTCTTTTTCCGCAGATGTTCTACGGATTCCTCAGTTTGTGCTTTCCAAGGATTCTTGTTTGGTATTTGTTTCTTACCTTTATCTGAAGATGATAAAGGTACTTCAGTACTTGATCCGTAGCTATCAATCTTGTGAAGATTCAGTTCTTGTAGTACTTCATTCAGTTCAGCAATCCTCTTACAAATAGTCTTCAGCATGTTTTGTTGCTTTGGAGGGTACTGCAACTTTGATTCTTCAAGGACTCACGGAAGACCAGTTTCAACTTGAACATTCTTACCAATGTTCAGTTGATCAGTATCATGTTCATCAGAATCATCCAAGTCATCATATTTATCAAAATCCGATTCATTATGTTTAAGTGATTCTGATTCAGTAGATTCAGTTTCACTCATCTCAGTTTCATTATTGTTTGTATGACTGTTTTTGAAGTCAAATTTGGTGCTTTGCACAAAATGATTTGACAATTTGTTAGTCATTGTTTCAGGTAAAGGTGTGTAGTTGTCATTAATAGGTGGTGCAACAGCATTATAACCCAACCCGGACCTGTTCTTTGATTCAATATGAGAGTTTAGCAACTTCTCATATTGCTGAGATGATAATTGAAACTTCTGAAGTTTCACTTCAGTGGATGCATGATCAGCCATGGATTTTGTTAAGAAAGTGGTCAAATGCTCAACTTGGGCTTTTAGGTTGTAGTTTTCAGAAACATACAAACAAACAAACAAACAAACCCAGTATATCCCACTTAAGAGTAGGGTCTGGGGGGGTAGGTGGTGGCAAGTCTTTCCTCTATCCAGATAGGTAGAGAGTCCGCTTCCAAAGAGACCCCCGGCTCGATAACAAAAGCAATAAAGGTAGGAAATCAACATATAATCAAACATACGATATAAGCTATATGATATATGATTTTGATTTGATATAATTTTTGTTCTCTTAAGTGTGATTCATTTAAAATCATAGTTTCCTTTACTTTATCAGCCAATTGTTGAGCATGGACTCTATATCGTTCAACTTCCTCAACACATGATGATGAACATAACCTGTCTTTTACCTCTCTGGCCATAGGAGGAACTTTGTTTTCCATATCGCCATTAATGCTTGATTCTCCTCTATCACTTCCTTCTCATACAAACTCCAGTCACATGTTCTATCCTGAAGAATGATCAGCCCTGACTCCTTAGAGTTGCTTGGTCCTGCTGATGTATTTGTGGCTGGTGGGGATGTTAGCTGAGGTTGTCTATGCAGAGATCTTTGAGAGGTTGATTGCTGATTCTGATATTGTTGTTGCTGCTGATTTTGTTGCTGCTGCTGCTGATACTGCGGAGATGATTGTTGGTTGCATTCTCTAGAGAAGTGACCATAGAGATTGCACTTGAAGCATCTGACTTTTGACTTATCAACACCAATCTTTGATGTTTTACTTGCTGCTGCCAGTTTTTTATTTCTCCGCAGATATTGCTTAGCTCTGTAAGCAATCATTGCCATCTGCCATTGTAGATCCATCTCTTCTACTACATCAGGAGGGAGTTCCTCCAAGTCTTGCTGACAGATGTTTGCTGATGTAAGAGAACTTCCAAGATATGCTTGAAAGCTAGAACTAAAAGCTGCAAAGGCTGCTTTTTGTTCTTCAGAATCCAATATCACAGTTATTGGTTCTGACTGTTTGTTCTGTTGAGAAGAGTTTGCAGTTGCTGATGTCTCTCTTTTCTCTGCAGATCTTCCCTTTTCCTTTTGATTTTTACTTTGAGATGATTTCTTAGTGGGTTTAGATGCATAAAAACTTACTTCTTCTTCATCATCACTCAAAGTACAAGAGTTATCACCTTCATTGTTAGAGATAAATGCACTTCCAGCATTTTTGGTTTCCTTGAAGTGATAAGGTGAGACATGAGTTCTCACACTCATGTTTCTTGACTGTTCATCTAGTTCAAGAGCTTCAACCTTAGCAACCAATGTATCTAGACCAGTTGTCTTGAGATCTATGGTGTTCTTGAACATGAAGACTGTTTGCTTCCAACTTTCAGGAAAAGTGTGGAGCATCTTCTTGTTCAGTTCCTCAGTAGTATATTTTAACTCCAAGATGTTCATCTCAGTAACAAGTTGCATAAATCTATGGAGTTGCTGAGGAATTGATTCACCCTCAATATGATGAAAAGTTTCATATTGTGATCTAAGGGTGTCTTTCCTTATGCTTCTGATCTCATCACTCCCTTCACAGAGAGTGTGAAGTATCTTCCACAGGGAATTTGCTATTTTGTAATTCTCGCACCTGATCAAGATTTCTTCTGGCAAAGCCATACTAAGCAAGCTGTATGCTTTAATATCGACTTTGACCTTCTTGACATCATCAGGTGGCAAGTCCTTAGTGCTGATTGGCTGATTCTTGTCATTATAATCCGGCCCAAGTGTGGGTGGAATATAAGGACCTTGAGTGATGGACTCCCACAAGTCAGAATCTGTGTAGTTCACATGATTCCTAAACTTGATCTTCCAGGATTTAAAATCAGCTTTGGTTTCCAACTTTGGCGGTTGATAAGATCCTCCACCAAAAGTACTCATGTTTAATGCAAACGGATGAATCAAAACTTAAATGCTAAAATTGACAGATCTATCAAAGACACAGATCTAGTATTCAATTGATTTGAATATAGATCTAAATCAAACAAGCAATGAGAGAGTGCTTGCTGAATGACCAGTCGTTGATTGAATTGTTTGAAAATCAATTAAACAATTTTAATACTGATAGATCAATTGATCTAAATCAATGAGCACCAACGCTCTGATACCACCTGTGAATCCAAGGATCTCAATTAATGAATTATCAGTATTAAAATAAATCATTTTAATGATCGCGGAATTATCACTAATTGATGTTTAATTGGTTTAATGATTAATGATGAACACAACCACAGAAACACAATTGAAATCAATAATTATTCAAACGTATTTCATTAACTATAAAGCAATGATTACAAAAGAATAATGATGAATGACTATGAACAACGAATTCTATGAATCGAATAATGTTTGATGTGACGGCGGTTAGGGTTGCACAATGATATAACTCGACAGCCGTAATATTGCTTGATTGTGTTCTGCGAGATGTGAAACCTAGGACTCATATTTATAGATGATTTGAGTCGGCTAAGGAAACACCGGATCTCTTGGGATTTGTTATTGATTGTGTTGACTTGTTTGACTTCTTGGTATTTCCATAGGAGTCTTCACTTCATGGTCCTTGATCATCCGCAGGAACATTCACTTGGTCATTTGATCTTGTAAGAAACATATCTACGGATTAACAATAATGTTCATCCGTAGATGTTTCCTACACTTGGTCAATTTCAGGAAACCATCCAAGTATATTGTTTTTCCCTGTCAAGTCACAAATCAACACACATATATATGGGGTTAACCTATAGATTCAAAGCACACATATATATATTTTGACTGTTACAAATATTAATTACAAGACTTGATTCAAGTACTAAGCCTATACAAAAATGATCTAGCCCTATACAATCTAGATCCAACAGTATCATTTTTAGCACGTCATAAAAATTACATAGATGACACGCGCATGTGTGTCATTGTTTATTTATGACTACCCCTTCCTTGACGCGCATTGCGCGTCATCTATTGACCGTCATAAAATGCGCTTCATCTTTCGCGCGTCATAAGGAGATGACGTGCGGATGCGTGTCATCTTTCATTTATGACTACCCCTTCCTTGACACGCATTTGCGCGTCATCTAACCCCAAAGATGACACGCATTGCGCGTCATCTATTGCAGTTTTTCTAGTAGTGTTAAACATGAGTTATAACGTTTTACACTTGTGTAATGGGTAAAAATGGTGTAATCACTATGTTTCAACTTGTTCTTGGGCTATATGTTAAACCCGTGAGTTAGAACTATTATTTCAGTAATTTTTGGTGTTATTAGGTATATAAAGTGATGTTAATGGATGAAAATAATAAAAGTATGGACTTGTAGGTATTTTGAGCTTATTTTGTGACCCGAAAGATGGTGAAATGACTAAAAAATAAGAGGACTTAGGTTTTAGCCATTTTAAAAAGAATTCCAGGTTATAAAAGGGTTAAAAAAGTGTTTTAGGTCAGATTTGTTGATTAAATGGTCAAAGGACGATTTAAAAGGAATTTTTAGTTAAAAACGGGTCTTAACCGGGGAATTGTTGGAAGAAAATCTTGGAAATGAAGAAAAAAACCTAAAACCTATGAAAACTATGTTATTTCAGTAAGTTGAGAACTCTAAGACTTGAAATTGGGGAAAAAATGGTTAAACATGCTTATGAACGGTCGGTTCCGGGTAAAAACGCGTTTAAACGGGTTAAACCTAAAAACATGTCTTTCAACAAAAAGAGGCTTAAAAAACATTCTCAACAGATGGTAAACTTATCAAAAAGTCCTTAAAATGATATTTAAAGGCATAAGAATCAAAATATAGTAAATTAACACTTAACCGGTAAAACCGAACGGTAACGTAAAACGTAAAAATTCTAAATCCGAATCTAAATACTGAAAAATTGGGAGTTAACATATTTAAAATGAGTTACATAACTCCATAAATCTATTATTTGGCCACAAAAGTCAATAAATGGAAAGAAGTAAACTTTACGGTAGAAAATGTGAATTTGGAAAACTGGAGGACTAAACTGAAAATTTTTCCAAATTCCTATAAGCCGACCCCCTTGAACTAATAATCATTTGGTGAACTTACACTAACTTGTATAAATGATCCAACATAGCAGGACATGTATTTTTCCTTAAGAAACCCGAACTTACCGTAAAAGGAAACTTTTTATACAAGCCTTAGCAAATCAAAATCTAGTTGAAAATTTAACCTCATGGCACAGCTAGTGCACCTTCCATAACCTTAGAATCAGTGACTTATCACTTAAATCTTGATGACAGGGTGCTAGACTTGAAACTTTTCCCAGTACATGAAGAATCCTTTGCTTGAATCTTAAGGTGAGTTCTATTGACCCCCTTTTTACTACTATTTTGGGATGAAGCATGCTCTGTTAAAACTGAACCATTTCTATGCTATATTATGATGGTATATGTTGTGGTAATGTTGATACCTGGTGATACTTGTATCAAAGTCATCAATTCTCGTGTGAACAGCTTGTTTTATATGGGTAGATCTACTTGGCGAATCCCCCACACACAGTGCCTTCCGTGATGAACGGGAAGGGTACCACACTGAGATCCTGCGAGGTCATTTGTGCCATGCAACAAGTTTTATAAGATACTATGGTGGATGTCCGGCAGGTATGGTACACTGTTTTGAGGCTCAGTTCTTCCTTCGGGATTAACCGGTATCACTTAACTTTTAAAGAGGCTAGTCGGGACTGAGTGCAGGGTTGATTGTGACCCCCCACAACAATGAAACTATGATTCTTTTAAATTAAATATGGATTCTATTGAATACTTTTGTTTTTAAACTTTAAGCACTTGAATTCACCAATATTCTAGTTGACACAAATTTTCTTTTGAGCATGTTTAAGGTAATCCGTGATGGGAGTCTAGCTGTTGTAGAAGACCTTGACCTAGCTCCATGATCCATGGCATTGGCTTGTTATGTTTTTAAAACATTTTCAACAATTTACATTTGTTATTATTGGAAACGATTTGACCTTATGAATTATGTACCTATGTTGGGAGCTAGACCTACTTCTTGCCTGGTTTTTCTTTAAAAATTAATGCCATGTGATGTTCTCTCCTTTTATCCTCTTATGATGGTTTGTTTCCACTGCCATATGTTATTGCTAGTCTATGACGTCCTACCCTACCTGGGCCCGGGGTATGACATATTCCCTTCTTATCTCATCTTCCCTCTCCCATGTGAACTCAGGTCCTTGCTCAGAGTTCCATCTTACTTTCACCTTGGGTATGCGACTTTGCCTAAGATTCTGGACCAATTGATCAGTAATCTCTATGGGTTCCTCAATAAAATTCAGTTTGTCTTTTATTTTTGCTTCTTTCAATGGCACATCTAAGGTTGTGTCTACCAGACACTTTTTCAAATTTGATACATGAAAAGTGTTATGTTTGTAGTTCAGCTCCTCAAGTAGTCTGAGCTGGTATGCTACCGGACCAATTCTTGCCAGTCTTTCAAATGGTCCAATATATCTTGGCTTAGCTTGCCCTTCTTGCCAAATCTCACAGCTCATTTCCATGGCACGACCTTTAACATCACCTTATCACCCACTTGGAATACAAGAGGTTTTCATCTTCTATCAGCTTATTTCTTTTGATGATCTCTGGCTGCTCTCAGTCGTTCCTTAATCTTGATTATTTTGTTTATGGTTTCCATCATAATGCCGGGTCCCATCACTTGGCTATCACCTATCTCACTCTAACTCAAGGGTGACCGACATTTCCTACCGTATAAAGCCTCGTACGGGGCTGCTTTTATACTTGTGTGATAACTATTATTGTAAAATAATTCTACAAGAGGAAGGTGGTTATCCCAGCTTCCACCAAAGTCAATCACGCAAGCTCCCAGCATGTCTTTCAAAGTTTGAATGGTTCTTTCAATTTGTCTGTCGGTTTGAGGGTGATACGTGGTACTCAAGTCGAGACGGGTCCCCAAAGCCTAGATCTCCAAAATCGTGACGTGAAACGACTATCGCGGTCTGAGATAATCAAGAGTGGCACTCCATGCCGAGTTAGTATTTCGTCAATGTATATTCGAGCTAACTTTGTCCTCTTGAATTGGTAAGAAATGGGCTGATTTGGTAAGTCTGTCCACAATTACCCAAATAGCATCATGATCTCATAATGTCCTTGGTAACTTCATGATGAAATCCATCATGATGCTATCCCATTTCCATTCCAGGATTTCGGGTTGCTGTAGGGTTCCTTATGGTTTTTGGTTTTCAGCCTTCACCATTGCACATGTCAAACATTTTCCCACATATGTGGCAATAGACTTCTTTAATCCAGGCCACCAGAAAAGTGCTTTCAAGTCCTGATACATCTTATCACTTCCCGGGTGAACCTAATATCTAGACTTGTGAGATTCGTTTAAGACTATAGTCCTAATTCCACTATGATTAGGTATCCACGTCCTTCCTTCGCATTTGTATAACCCATCGCTGTCCATTTCCAAACGCTTCTCCATCCCTGTTAACATTCCTATTAGGACCGAGTACGAACTGGTACTAACCGAAACTACGTTAAACCAGATCAAATAGTGCAGAATCCTATTTGATTGGTGATCCAATCAGGGAGAACGTTAATCCGATCAAAACTAACAATTAGAAAACGTTAAGAATTGATTAGCAATGATTAGGAATGCTCTATGAAGTTGAAAGGGATGACTTGGACATTCTGGGATGGCTAGGGTTGTGAATTCTCTAAGTGTTTTGTTTTTCCATGAATTAAGTGGTATTTATAGGTTACAGTCTTCATTCGTATGACTGAGTCATGCGTATGGCTCAGTAATGAGACTGAGTCATACGATTCATTCATACGTACGACTGACCCACACGATTGATTCATTCGTACCATTGAGTCAGTCTTATGACTCAATCGTGCGTTTGGCTCAATCACATGGTTCAGTCGTGCGACTGGCCCATTTGCATGTTTATTTCGTGCGACTAGATCATAAGCCTTAGTTAAACACAATCCTGAATTGTTAACGATACAGAACTATGTCTAACAACTGTAAACCCACAAAACATGTTCATGTAAGCTTGTAATAAACAATAATATAAATAGATATAACATTCAATAACCAATAATCATTCAACAAAGAGTTTTCATTACATATATCAAAACATTACATCAATGTAACAAAATGAAAGTCATTTACATTTAAGCACACTAGAACTAGAACTAGGGACATGTGTACCAACAAACTCCCCCTTGGACCTAGTTCTATCTATTCTTTAACCTCCTTTGTAAACTCTACGTATCTCTTGACTCTTTCTTCTTTCGAAACCCTAGCATGAATATCAAGTGCAAAGCATAAGCGTATAACATGTTGAAACTGAAGTGCTTGCACGATATCCTTCGTATCAAAAAACAGTGCCACTTGTACACAGTATAGGCATCAGCTGCTGATAAGTTTATGAGCCACATTAGGTCAAACACCCTTATTGTCTCCACAGTTCCTTCTCGATCCAAAACAATGACGGCTTCTCCAGTACGCCAATGATAGTACCACCATTTGAAGTGGGGTGTAAAGTCTTGTGGCATCTCCGTCAAAGGTATATATGACATTGTGCGTGGAGGGTGCCATTTCAAGACTACCTTTGGTCTTCCTGAGATAGGGTCAACCTCTGTCTTATGAATAAACCTTCTGGGTTGTTGAGGTTTGAAGTTGACCCACCTCATATAGTATTCCCTTTTCAATGCCTTCTCGAACCATCCCGATTTCTTTCCGGGAACTGCATAAAACAGGTTCAAGTTAGCAAGACGGTTAAGCTCAAATCCAGGGAGAGTTTTCAGATCATGTGGGAATCTGAAATACTCTATTCCATTCTCTCTCTTCACAGCATATACGTTTAGGTCCTCAAAATACAGCCAAATTATGATTTTCCAGACACCTTCTCATGCTTCTTTACTTTGTAGAGCTTGGTGTAGGCGTTAGACTTTTCAGGTTCCTGCTATTTCCTCATTTCCTCCAGGCAGGCTGCCCACTCAGCCATTTTGTTTGCTAGATCAGCGTCATCAGCTTGAGGAACTTCTTCTGTAGATTCCTTTCAGCTAATTTTTCTTCAACCTTATCGAATGCACAGCTGCCAAATGTTTCCCCCAGATCTGGTAGTACCTCTCCATCAGCGTTAGTATACTGGGGATAATGGTCAGCAGTCACATCCTCGATCTCCACCTTATCGACACCTTGTAGTACTTCATCACTGACTACGTCGACTTCGGGAGCATCTTTCACCAATTCATCTGGATTCAGACTGAACATCTCGGCAATTTGTTCATCTATCAAATCATGGATGATCTCTCCCTCTTTAGGTGTATAGCTGACTGAACGTTGTGCGATCCCTTACAAATCAAGAATCATTGTTAATTGAGTCTTGATTTGTCGAAGGGTACCACATCATACTCATCAGCCGGTTTAGTTGAACCTGTTAAAGAAATAAAAAACACATTAAGAGGTAATATACATTATGCACATAACACATGACAGTTCAACTTTTCATTTATTTATTTAAATTAACATTAATACATGATTTCAAGTACAAAAGTTTAATAACATATAGACATCTAAGCTTTACTTTTGCCTTGATCATGGCCGGGTCTTCGGCAGACGGGGAAGTAGGTGGGGCAGACAATGATGCTCCTTAGTCTTGCCTTTTCTATGTTCTTTGCTCTTGACCATGAGCAGAGGCAGATGCAGCTACATCTCCTTCTTCATCATCATCATCATTCTACCCACCTCTTGTCTCTTCTTCATCACTTCCCTCATCATCACTATCTTCCTCTTCATCATCATCATCTTCATCCTCTCCTTCTCTGATCTTCAGAGGCTCATCTTTTGTTCCCTTGAGCTTGAGCATTATCTTCTTGTTAGCAGCCTCTAACTCCTCCAACTTCTTAGTTGATTCCGCCTTGTGCTCTTGGAGTTGGGCAATCTGCTCTGCCTGCTATGAGATCTGCTGAGCTTAGGAAACATTGAGCTCCACCAGCTGATGTAACTGTGCAGTCTTTTTTTCATCAGCGGTTAACAGCTTCAGCACCATTCTGTTCAGTGCTGACAGCTGTTCCTCCACACCAACGGGAGGGAGAGAAGATCCAGTGGTGAATATGGTGTGTGAAGAGGGGCCGACTTGGTGGCTGGTGGTAGTGGTGGTGGCTATGGGGGGTGGTGAATGAAAGGGTGGAGAAGTGGGTGTAGTGGTGGAAGGTGGAGGTGTGGTAGTAGTAATGGGTAGTGTGGTAGTGGTGGTGGGAGGTATAGTGGTGGTGGTGGGTGGTGTAGTGGTAGAGGTGGTGGTACGCAGTGTAAATCTTGGCCTCTTCCCCTTCTTCCCGTAGGGCTGAGCCATCCTCTTCTTCCAAGTCCCCTTTGACCCAGAGGCTCCCCCTTGACTGCTGGGTTGGTCTAGGGAGTAAGATGGATCAGAAGTAGCCTCCCCAGACCCACCCTGGCGTCCACCAACCGCCCTCACGCCTCTCTGAGTGGCTACGACACGGCTTCCCACCGTTCGTACAAGAGGCTCTTCGTCTGACTCCTCCTCCTCATCAGGCTGAAAGTCAGAGTGAATAGGAGCTGGTTCGGGTTCACCCTGACCGTCTCCTCCCTGATCTGTATCATGATCGTCACCGTCGGAGTCATCGGAGGGTAGAGCTATCTGCAAAACATCAGAATCACTATCGTCGTGGTGCCACTTCCTCTTTGTTGGCGCCACATAGTCTTCACGGGCCAGATGCCCAAACAGACGCCATATCGGGGGCTTCACCTGCTTGCCCCGGTACACCTTCATCCTCCCGGGGGTGGTGTCATCCATCACCTCTAGGACCACGGCGTTCTCCTTCTCCTTGGGCAGTGACGGAAGCTTCTGATCGATGATCATCCGCATGAATCGAGGGTACATGCAGAAGCTCTCTTTTCCCTTAGCCTCAATGTTCTTTACCACATAGGCAATCTGTATCTGATCAGAAAGCTCGTCAAAACCTCCCTTCCGAGAGGCGATGTCTCAGCAACACGTGGGCCAAGTACTTGGACTGGGGGCACAGGTTGCTCTTGTTGAGCACACCTGCATTGATGTCCCTAGAGTACTTGGTTCTCAGGAAACATCCTCCAACTGTAAGGGGATGCAATCCTGTGGGGCAATCAGCATCGTCTCCAAACTCTAAAACAGTCCTGAGATTCTCCTCGGTGATCTCTATGGCCTCCCCAAATATGGAACTCCTGATCCGATGGGGCACTGAGGACCTGTCAACCATAGCACTTTCCCAGAAAGCCTGCTACACTGATCTGTATGGAGTGCACGGTGTCGAGATCGCGCGGAAGATCCTCGATCTCCGTAGAAATGTAATGTTGCCGGAGAAGTCAGCTGCGTTGCGAGATGACAAATCAAGATGAGCACAAATGTTGTGCTTTGTGTTCATCGTCCACTGACTAGCCATCTGTGACACCAAGTAAATAAATGTTAGTAAGTTTCAAAGAATAACAATTTGATTTAATGAACTTGAAAATTTGGTCTGTCGTGCTAATGAACTGTGCGACTGAGATCTATTCGTGCGACTGAGCTCATGCGTACGACTGAGACATGCGATTGGGCTTAGACGTATGATCTTTCTTACGTTTATCTCAGTCGTGCGACTGAACTCATATGTATGGTTCAGTCGTGCGAATGTGCAATTCATCGATCTCAGTCATGCGATTGAGCCATTCGCATAGCTCAGTCGTGCGTTTGAAGTTCATCCGGGTGTCCATTCGCATGACAGACGGTTTGTCCATTCAAAATCGATTTTTGAGCAAAACTTGATGTTTGACATTGTGGATTGGCTCATTTGGTTCGCATATGTCTGACTAAACGCCTAATAACTTTTATTTGATCAAGATTCTTAGTTTTAGTGGTCTAATGGTCAAACTCCGTTTCGGTTTGTATTTAGGTCTTATTTCAATCATGTTGTCGTGTAGTTACTGATTTTAAGGTATAACATTCTCTCAGTACCTGTATAATCAACGCAAATCGTCAGTAACTTCAATCACAGGTCTATATAGATCAAATAAAATTTTGGTAGGGGGTGTGTGTGTCGTGCGTCTGAAAGGGCGATTGAAGTGAATGAGCGACTCTGACCGACTCCCCCTCTATTTATACTGGGGTGACCTTCAGTCGTGCTATTTAACCTAGTCGCATGCTTGATTCGTGCGACTGAGGGTCACTCGTGCGACTGTCCCCATTCGGTCACCTCCAATCGTGCGAATGAGGGTCATTCGTGTGACTCTCACAATCGGTCACCTCCAATCGTGCGATTGAGGGTCATTCGTGTGACTGTCACAGTCGGTCACCTCCAATCATGTGATTGGATTCGAACTTATGGTCCAATTGTACGACTGGGCCATATTCGTGGTCCAGTCGTGTGAATGGCTTATACTTATGAATTTTGACTTTATGACCATTTGACACTTAGCCCCTTTTTAACAGTTGATAAAACATTTTGAGCTTTTGATCATCTCAGACATGACCATTTTGAATTATAGAACCTTTGATCACCTCAGACGTGATCCATTTATCCACCTGATCACCTCAGACGTGATCTATTTATCCACCTGATCACCTCAGACATGATCCTTTTACTTTTTCAGAAACAAGTGATTCAAGATTTACGTTAAGTTCATTTTGTGACAATCACAGAGATGAATCTCGTAGCACGGTCCGACACTGACATACTATACATAAAACTTGAAAAACTAGAAAACTAAGCTAAGTAACAAAAATAAACATGTTTTTGTGATTTTGTTAGGGTAGGGTTTAAAACACTTTAACAATCATTTAAAATGATTCTTCCCTTGAGCAAAACAGCCTATTAGCATTAACATCATTTCTAAGACAGATTCATATAGGATCAGACAGGTATAAACGCAATTACTTGGAACTTTTATGGATATATTTAAATGGAAACAAACATATTTACATATCACAGTTTCTCATTTATCTAAGACTTCTAAGCGCTAATTGGAATTCATGTTTGATCTGTTATGTAACACACATTGATTTTGAACATCAGGCAGTGCAGCCACAACGATTGTCAGTATACTTGTCCACTTAAATCCATACATAGATTTTTGACACACACCAGTGATTAATTAGGTGAATTAGATCAACAAGTATTTGTGTGTCCCACAGGAATGTGGTAATCAAGCTTCCTCAGGAGATTTTTGAGCGGTCCTGGGAATAAGAAGATTTTGGTTCTAAGAGCTTTCAAGAGATGCTAAGCCTCAGGTCAATGCCATCGCACAATAGAGAGGCGCAAACAACAATGAATTCTTAGAACGGATAGGTTATGCCTGGCCTCAGGTCAGTGCCATCTCAAAGCAGAGAGGCGCAAGACCTATCTTCTTCTTAGAGCAGTATACAATAATATACATTTCAGCAGTGACTTTTGTCATCTTTTGCTCTGTTTTTAGGTCTTTGCACATATTTGTGGCATTTAATGGCTCCTCACCCCTTATTAGAAATTGATTGATTGTGCAAACGAGGGAAACTATGGGAACCCACAACTTGTTGATTGATTTAATTTTAAGTTGAATCACCAATGGTGTCTACTAGTCTATTGTGTTGAATCTACCGACACATCGTATAATGAACTAGAACCTCCCTAGATCGACTTTCTTCGTGTAATTACAGTTACAAACAAGCGTACTATCATTTTCCCAATTTGTTAGACTTAGAATTCTATGACTAACAATTTTTTGTGATTTAATCAAACTAAAATTAATCTTTTTGGTGTTCCAAGTAACTTGACGCCTGTGTACCATCACTTTCCATAGTGTTGAATCACATTCTTAAATTTGTTTTTTTTTGCCCTTTTAGCTTATCTACCCTCCCCCTTTTTTAATGTAAATAAATACTGAAACTAAACTAATCTCCCCCTAAAATTCTAAAACCGAAAAATCTTTTGTGTTTTGGATTTTTAAGACAGGAAAATTAACCGAAGAAAATAAATGAAAATAAAAATAAAAAGAAAAAGAAACGAAACAAGTGTCGGACTAAGCATTTGCATCTTCGGGAATGACGTCACTTTTCTTTTTCACATCGTTTACCTCTAACAGATATAAAAATCTGGGTTTATCAAATGGTTTAGTGTAGAGGTCGGCTTGTTGAAAATCCGTGTTTATTTTAACCACATCAATTAACTGTTTTTCATAGCAATCACGTATGAAATGATACTTTATGCCGATGTGTTTTGTTTTAGGGTGTTGAACAGGATTTTTAGTGACAGCTACAGTAGTAGAATTATCAACAAAAATAGGGGTATTAGAAAATTTCAAACCGTAGTCCCGCATTTGCTGTTGAAACCAAATGATCTGAGAGCAGTAACTTGCAGCAGCAACGTATTCAGCTTCACATGTTGACAAGGCAACATATGTCTGCTTCTTGCATTGCCAGGTGACTAAACGCCTTCTAAAGAACTGACACCCTACTGATATTGACTTGAAGTTCATCTTGCAGCCACCTTAGCCTGAATCACCATACGCAGTTAGCTCAAAGTCAACATCATGAGGATACCGCAACCTAGTGTTGGAGTACCCTTCAGATTAGGAAAAATCCTTTTCACCCCTATGAGATGATTTACTTTTGGTTTGGCTTGATATTAGGAGCATAGACATGTGGCGTACATGATATCTGGACGTGAGGTAGTGAGATACATGAGAGATCCGATCATCTCATGATACGTAGTTGCATCCACCAAATCCCCATTATCATCTGGTGCCATATCATGGTTTGTGGCCAGAGGGGTACCAGCAACAATGACATTTTCCATATCAAATCGACTTAGAATGTCTCCAACATACTTAGTCTGATGCAGAAAAATGTTGTTAGGTGTCTGATCCACCTATAAACCTAGGAAGAACTTCATCTCTCCCATTGCACTCATGTCAAATTCTGTCTTCATCACAGATTCGAATTCTTTACATAATTATTCATTTCGAGAACCGAAGATTATGTCATCCACATAAATCTGCACCATTAGTAAATCTCCATCTTTCTCTTTGATAAACAACATGCAGTCAATCACACCCTTGCGAAAACCATGCTTTAACAGATGGGTGGAAAGCTTCTCATACCAAGCTCAGGAGCTTGGTGTAGCCCGTATAGAGCCTTGTCAAGCTTCTAGACTCTATCCCGATCGTAAGGATCCTCAAATCCTTCGGGTTGACTGATGTAGACTTCTTCATGGATTTCCCCATGAAGGAATGCATTTTTAACACCCAGCTGATAAACCTTGATATTCATGTAGGATGCATAGGCCAGAAAGATACGAATAGCTTCCATTCTTGCCACTAGTGCGAACACTTCATTGTAGTCGACTCCCTCGACTTGTTGAATCCTTGAACGACCAGTCTTGCCTTGTTTCTGATTACGACACCTTGGTCGTCCTACTTATAGCGTAGCACCCATTTGGTGCCTATTACTTTCACTCCTTTGGGCCTGTTAACGAGTGCCCACACTCCAAGCTTCTTGAACTGTAGCAGCTCTTCCTGCATAGCGTTGACCGAGGCCTCATCCTTCAGGTTATCACTTACGTGTTTGGGCTCGACTTGAGAAACAAAACATTTGAAAGCCCCATCATTCATGTAGCCCTATTCCATAATCGCAGCATAATCAGCAGAGTATAGCTGATTTCTCATCTGCACGCCGGAGTGAAGATCTCCAATGATAGTCTCCGGGGGATGATTCACACTGATCCTAGTCACATGTGTCGTAGGAACAACAACTTCAGTATCCAGATTTGTGATGGCAGGGTCAGTATCTGGATTCCCTGATGCAATCTCAACATCTGTTGAGCTTCCATCTTGATTAATGTTATGCTCATTGCTTGTCTCAACTGCTTCTTCATCTTCTGATGAATCATCACTCTCGTCCTGAGCAGTTGCTGAAGATCCAGAAGCACCGCTGGCTGGTGCTATAATGCTGATAT
Organism: Flaveria linearis; assembly: GCA_024085815.1. NCBI lineage: Eukaryota > Viridiplantae > Streptophyta > Magnoliopsida > Asterales > Asteraceae > Flaveria > Flaveria linearis. The sequence goes on from CM044001.1 coordinate 53,887,668, forward strand.
CCAGATTCGGTGTATTCAAGACATCGAAAATCATCTGAGCAGCAATCTCGTCATCTGAACATGTCGGAGGAAGGTTGAATGATTTGAAAAAGCCATCGTAATCGAAGAATGATGACGGACCTTTTCCAGCAGTGGGTGGTGTATCTTTGCACATCTACGTTGCACCACCCTTCTACCTGAGCTGTCGAGTTGTTATAAACCGTTTGTCTGCTATGCTGTATCCGAGAAAAATCCCCTGATCTGCTTTCTCGCGGAACTTTCCTTCCGGAGTTTTCTTCAGTAACAAGCATGGGGCTCCGAATGGTTCCAGATACTCCTGGTTTGGTTTGCGCTTCTGAAGTAATTCATAGAAAGTCTTCCCATGCCGCTTGACTACTTACACACGATTAAGCGTGTAGCACGCATTGGCAACTTCTTCATTCCAGAACTGTACTGGCAGCTTTGAATCTGCCAACATAGTCCTTGCAGTCTCGATCAAGCTTCTATTCTTACGTTCAACAACTCCATTCATCTGTGGTGTGTATGCAGAGGAGAACTGATTAACAATTCCCTTTTCTTTGCAGAAAGCATCTATCCACTGATTCTTGAATTAAGTTCCATTGTCTGAACGAACCTTCCTGACATTCGGATTGTAAAGAGACTCCAGTGTTGTGATGAGCACCTTGAACGATTCAAATGTTTCTGACTTAGCTTTCAGAAACATCACCTAGGAGAAACGTGAGTAGTCATCCGTGACTACAAAGCAGTACCAGTCTCCAGCGATACTCTTCGTACTAACAAGATCGAAAAGATCCACATGCAGAAGCTCCAGGGGCATCTCGATAGAGTTAACGTGCTTAGACTTGTGAGACTTCCTGGTCTGCTTTCCCTTCTTTCACGAGACACAAAAATCTAGAAGTTTGAAGTTATTGACAGTAACTCCCTTAACTAGGTTGTTGTGAATCAGATGATTCATCTTCCTGGGATATATGTGTCCCATTCTCCTATGCCATGAGATGGACTCCTTCTCCGTTGCCTTTGACAAAAAGCACTGAGCAGTGGACTCAGTAGTAGAAGCATTTGACAAGTCCAAGACGTACAAATCATTGTACCTTGATGCTGACATTAATACCTGCTCCTCAGGAATATCCATCTCCTTCTTCAGAATGTAACACTTCCTATTGTCAAACACTACTTTTAAGCCCTTGTCACATATCTGAGAAACTGAAAGTAAATTGTTTTCTAATTGTTGAACATAATTTACTTTATCAAACTTTACCTTTCCATTACCTACTTCTCCTTGCACGGTAATGTAGCCTCCTTTGTTTCCAGAGAACGAAACATGTCCCCCTTTAATATGTTTGACGTTGAAAAGGAGAGACTGATTCCCCATCATGTGCCTGGATGCTCCGCTATCAATAATCCATGTGTTGGTAGAAGCACTATAGCGGACAACCTGCACACAATAGAAAATAATTAGTTAAGTAGGGGGACCCAAGCCTATACTGGCATGGGTTTCCCAGAGGCATCGCACATCACAAACTCTACCCACTGTTCATTTGGAGTTAGAGAAACCTCATTCTTCAGCTTATCACCACTATCTGACACATCAGATGCTTTAGCTTTCCACAGACCATCCTTGTGTAAGGCTTGTTTGTGGTAAACCGATGACTGATTGACAGTTTGAACTTTAGGTCTATTTTTAAAATCCGGTTTTAGCTCAGGCATCACAGACTTTCCAGTGGCTTATCTATGTTGTCTGTGGTGTGGGGAGGGGTATATGACCTAGCAGGTGTTTTGGACCTAGCAGGTGTTTTAGATCTCTGTTTTAAAGAAAACGGTTTAACTTCCTGATCTAGTTCAACTTTACGCCTAGGTGTCTGATAGCGAGGACAGTGTCAAGAAATCTGGCCTCTTTGTACACAAGTATAGCATGATCTCCTCTCAGGACTAGGAGATGTCTTGTGGGGTGGGGAGTACACTTTAGGCATGGGATTTTTGGTCTCAACCTTTGTTTACACCTTCTTTGACAAATTTGATTTGTTTAACATTATGATTACTTTGTCTTTTAAAATGGTTGAGATCTTGCTTAACCGGTTTAGACTGAGTAGGTTTTGAAGTCTTTGGTTGTGTGATAGCAGATTGTGAGCAACCTAAGAAGTACATTATCATCCTCTTCCACCCTATCCTCAATGATGATTTTATTCTTTGTTGGTCTCAACCTTTGGTTTTACACCTTCTTTGACAAATTTGATTTGTTTAACATTATGATTACTTTGTCTTTAAAATGGTTGAGATCTTGCTTAACCGGTTTAGACTGAGTAGGTTTTGAAGTCTTTGGTTGTGTGATAGCAGATTGTGAGCCCAACCTAAGAAGTACATTATCATCCTCTTCCACCCTATCCTCAATGATGATTTTATTCTTTGTGCCCGATGTTAAAGCCTTCTGATCAGCAACCGGAGGTGCAGGTTTAACTGCAGAGTCCGGATCACTGACTAGAGGAGTAGTCACCACATGGTCCTTTATGGGGTTATTGTTAACAGGTCTCTATTTGGTGTTTAGAAGGATCTCATGTGGTGGAGGCACACTTTTATAACCCAGCCCTTCCCCATTGTTTCTTTCTTTAACCAAGTTTTTCAAGATGTGAGAGGAACTAGCTAAACTATGTAATTTTGCTTTAAGGACTCATTTTCAACTTGTAACACAACTCTTTCTTTTTTAGTTTCCTCAATTGTTTTTATGTAAAACTTTATGCCATTTTCTTGGTTAAATGCTACAACTTCGATTTCCCTTAGTTGTTTTCGCAAAACTTCGATTTTCTCTTTATAACTGCTCTCATTGTGTTTTAACACCCGATTAGCCTCAGTGCACAGTTTTTAGTCTTTTACCAAATTGTCATTATGATCTAACAACCTAGTAAATTTTAAATCTATGCTTTCTCTAAATTTATTACAATCAACACAAGCATGTTTATCAAAGAGAGCTTCTTTCGATTCTACCTGCGCAGATGTAGAGGTGCCGACCATGAAAGCAACCTGAGGTTCTTGGTGTGGTGTAGATCCTTCATTCATTTCATCTTCCACTAGTGATTAACAACAACCATAGTCTCATTCACATCAGCAGTATCAAGGTCAGCCGAGTTCTCCCCCTCACTCGCTGATTCGTCATTCAGATCATCAACCAATGCAATGTTAGCTTCACCATCAGATAAGAAACGGAAGGACCAGTCTTGTCCTTCATCACCCTGTGCTACCATGGCTTTGGATTCATGGCTGGTTGAAGCTACCTTTTTGTCCTTATCTTTCCTGTTGGTTGAAGAAAACGGGTTGCCATTTCCTGTCTTCTTAGGTTTGATACACTCTCTCTTGAAATGGCCTTTCTCACCGCAGTTGAAACAGGTGACTTTTGAGTTGTCAAATCCAAAAGTTGTATCCTTTATAGCCACAAGGTTCTGTCCCATCTTCTTAATAAACTTCTTTGCTCTACGTACAGCACTAGCGAGAGCCCACATGATATCCATCCGCTCTAGCTCATTTTCATCCACTTGCTCATAATCTTCATTGGCCAAGTGGCAGTTACCAATCTTTCCTGCTACTAACCCGTCATAGAATGGACCATAGCTGCAAGTAATTCCATATGCTCCTTAGCAACTTCCACAGTTATGTTGCCCAGATTCTCTGTCGTTAACTTCGTCGGTTGAGCTTCTGTAGAACTGTGTTGAACACTTGATGAAACACTTGACTCACCATATGAAGATGCACTTTGAATGTTTGCAGATGTGTTAGACACGAAAGCAGTCTGCAAGGGCGCTAGAAGATGCAGTAGTAGGAGCCACATTGTATAGAGACGGATTCTGAGTGTAGGTTCCTTTTTAGACTTGTACTTATGTGGTAGCTCTTCTTCTCTCAATTTCAGAATAAGATCCTTTATATCCAACGTTTCCAGCACAGCATTATGTCTTAAAGTGGATACAAATGAATCCCACTTATCAGGTAACCCATCAGCCAAACTCAACACTTTATCTTCCATAGACGTTTTGACTCCATGAGTGTGTAGTTCACTCATCAAATGATAGAAGCGATCGATAATGTCGTCCAGACTCTCATTCCCAATTGACTAGAAGTTATCAAATTCCTTCCTCAAAGCTTTAGCCTTTAGAGATTTAAGCGTTGCATTTCCTTCATAACGCTTCTCAAGACCCTTCCATAACTTTTTGCACTGCTTGTGTTCTGAGAACTGATGGAAAATATCTTTTGGAATGGACTGTGTCAACAATGCGTAGGCCTTCTTCTCAACATAGTATGCAACCTTTTATGCCTCATTCAAACCACTTAGATTCAGTGGAATACCATCAGCTCCAACTGGCATAGTGTAGTCAGTCTCAATAGTACTCCATAAGTTTGTGTCCACTCCATTCAGATGAATTTCAAACCGTTGCTTCCATTAAGGATATTCATCAAGTGACAGAAGCTTTGGTGGTTTGTTGTGATTTCCAATCTCATTTTCCAAGAGCAAGAGATTCTGAATTCTGTAGTCCTTCCCGGCTGAGAAAGCAAAGTTCTGTTCGTCCATAATTACATAGTCTAAAGAGTTGACAAACTGACTGACTGATGCGACTAGGAAGTGCGAATGAAGGCTCAACCATGGGATTGAAGTCAACCGGACGATTGAAGTGTGCGACTGAATTCACACGTGCGATTGAGGTCAATCGTGCGTATGAATCTATGCGTATGAGTTCAGTCGTACGAACGAACTATACGACTGAGCTGAACTGTGTTGGGTTTGTTAGACTTTAAACAATGTTGTTTAACCATTTTAAACAAGAAAACGCAGCGGATTAACATCAAACATCAACCATTTGAAATCTGAAAATTATAGTTCATTGCATGTCTATAACAAACCCAAGAATGCAAGGATCTTATATATGTGTTTGAACTAGTTATCACCAATATAACAACCCAAACAAGTGATGTATACTACCTTTAGAAGCTGCCAAAAACGTGGCTGAAAACTATCATCCAAAGCTTTAGAAGCTGTCAAAAATGAAACACATCCAAAGATTTAGAAGCTGTCAAAATGTGGATGAAACATCATCCAAAGAGGGCTGAAAAACGTGGACTTATCTGAAGATGAAGCCGCCATTGAATGACCAAAACACCAAGAGAAGGTGTTCTCAAGTGTTCATACCCACAAGCATCAAAGCAACACCCTTTTTGCTAGGATTTGTAACACCAAAACCGCAAAGAAGAAGCTGCTGGAACAAGCTTCCTGCCGTGATTTTCAGCTTCTGGAACAAGCTTCCAGCCGTGATTATCATCAAGAGAAGATCTTGCTTTCAACCGTGATTATCATCAAGAGAAGATCTTGTTTCTTCAAGCACCAAATCGACCAAGAAAGCTGCTGCTGGAACCATTCCAGCCGTGAGGTTTTTCTTCAAAGAAAGGGAGAGAGCATCTTCTTCATTTTGGTCATTTGCATGTATGTGTTGGAGAGAGGATGAGTCAAAGAGAGCTATGTCTTGTAAAAATGGAGTGTCAAGTTTCAAGAAGCACAAAAAGAATCTTTCACCCACATGGGGCGGCCGATCTATGATATTCAAGGGGTTTTTCCCCCCAAAAACTTAAACACCCATTTTATTTGTTATTTGTAAGATTTATAAAATTAACCTATTAATTTTATATAACCCTTACACACTCTCTTATTATTTGATGTCATTTGATTAAAACAAATAACATTACAAATAATACTCATGGACAAAATATCCCAATAAGTTGTTCCATCTCTCATGCAATTTTATTTAGAAAACCCATTTTCTAAATTGGTGTAAATATTTAATTGCATGATCATATCATCAATTAAATATTGATTGGTGTTTGCTAAGCTTGTTATTGGGTATGACCCGACTTGGATCATAACGTACTAACCACATCAATGTTCTATGTGTCTTGGGCATACAGAATCCAACAATCTCCCACTTGCACAAGATACATAGAAGATTGATGCAAGCAGTAAATACCGCCTAACAACGGTTTAGTACCCTTAATACGCATGACTTAGAAGCCATTCAATAACGTCATCCCCTTCAAGTATCCAACTTGAAATGATTTAGGTGAATCAATCATTTATCCTTTTGTTACAGATGTCGTGTTAAATCCAAGGACACAGAATGATCATTCCTTGTTGATTTAACTTAATCAGGCCTTAGACATCATACTCTCAACGAATAAGAGGAGCAAATCCCATCTTGACTACATATGTTTCTCACAATCACCTTATGTCATACCTGAACATAGCCTTATGTACTGACAATTATTTCATATCAGTGAAGAACTAGCTCAAGGTATTACACTTGGTGAATATCAAAACCCAATATGTATCTCAGGTCGGAGGATACCAAATGATATTCGCCTTTACTCAAATTTACTTATGATCAATCAATAAGATTCCATGTAGTAAGATTTGAGGTGCGGGTCATTCCAATATTCGTATCCCACGAATATCTATGAACCTTGGCAGCAACCAATTGCTCTATATCCATGCCTTATGAATATCCACCAATCCAAGTTCATAATAGTCTTACATTCATATTTGTTCCCACAAATATGACCGACTACGGACATTTAGAATAATAAAATTATTCATGGATGTAAACATGCTAAAAGGGAACATCACTTAAAATATCGTAAATACATAGATAAGTTAAGTATTACAATTGTTCCATATTAATAATATTAATACTAAACAGATCAATTCCAATCACTAGAATATCGAAGTCCTAAGGCACAAGTATGACTTTCATGCTTTGCCCTTTCAAGGAGCTTCGTGAGTGGATCCGCAATGTTTGATCAAAGTGAACTTTGCGAATACATATGTTTCCCTTTTCAACTTCATCCCTTATGTAGCTGAATCTCCGCTCATTGTGCCTAATCTTTTGACGTGCACGGGGTTCCTTGATTTGAACAATCGCACCCTCGTCATCACAAAGATTTCTAAGGAGTCTTGAATGGTAGAGACCATCCTTAGACTGGTGATAAACATTTTATCCATGCAGCTTCCCAAGCTGCTAATGAGGCGGCTATGTATTCGAATTCTGTAGTGGACAATGCTACCCTATTCATAATGGAGATGTACCCTGATTGTGATCGAGGATCATCTCGATCAGTTTGGAAACTAGCATTCGTGTAACCCTTCACAACCAGTTCCTCTTCATCAGATCCATATATTAGAAACATATCCTTAGTCCTCCTAAGGTATTCCAATATACATTCAACAACCATCCAATGGCTGTTACTTGGATTCTGCTGATATCTATTTGTCATGCTTAACGCGCATGACTCGTCCAGTCTAGTGCATATCATCGCATACATGATGGATCCTATAGCAGACGCATATGGGATGTCCTTCATACGATGTTGCTCATCGTTTGAGCTTGGACATTGAGATGCACTCAATGTTGTCCCTCTTTGAATAGGTACTATACCTTTCTTAGAGTTTTCCATCTTGAACCTTTTCAAGTTTTTATTAATGTATGCACTTTGGTTTAACCCTATCAACCGCCTCGATCTATCCCTATAGATCTTTATTTCTAAAATAGAGACGGCTTCACAGAGATCCCTTTTGGAAAGACAATTTCCAAGTGTAGTATGTCATCAACATACAATACTAAGAACGTGATTACACTCCCACTAGCCCCTTGATACACACAATCCTCGTTAGCGTTCTTGATGAAACCCAATTTCTTGATCTTTTCATCAAAACGTTGATTCCAATTTCTCGATGCTTGTCTCAATCCATAGATTGATATCTTTAACTTGCATACTTTATCAGGACGACTTTAGCATTGCCATTGGCGAGAAGGTTTCATCATAATCAACCCTTGACTTAGAGTGAAACCTTTTGCTACAAGTCTTGCCTTGTAAGTATCCAAGTTTCCATGCATGTCAGTTTTCTTCTTGAAAACCCACTTGCATCCAACCGGTTTGGAGTTAAGTGAAGAGTCAACCAATTCCCAAACTTGGTTGTCATACATGAATTGCATCTTTACGTTCATGGCTCCTAGCCACATGTCACAATCCGAATTGGACATTGCATCATGGTATGTAGTTGGCTCTTCGGAGTCAACAACGTAGCATCCATCTATGAAAAATCCACATCTTTCATGTGAAATGCTAACCTTACCAGATCAGCGAACGTTTTGTGTGTATTGATCAACCTCTTGATCATGATTAACAACCTCTTATTGATTGCTAGTGTCAACCAAACGTGTATCGGCTTGTGGATCTTGATCCTCATCAAATTCCACTGTTCTATGCGTCATTCCTTCCATAAGGAACTTGGCTTCCAAGAACTCTGCCTTTTGAGCAATGAATACCTTTTGCTCTGTTGGATCAAAGAAGTAGTATCCTATACAGTCCTTTTATATATCCAACAAATATACACTTAGTGAATCGACTTGCAGTTGGTTTGGGTGTTATGCTTAACATAAGCTTCATAACCCATAATTTTAAATATGATAGCGATGGAACTATTCCATTTCATATTTCAAAAGGCGTCGAATCCACTTTCTTGGTTTGGACCATATTCAAAATATGAGTCGCGGAGAGTAGTGCGAAACCCCAAAATTATAGAGGTAGTGAGCTTATAGCCATCATAGGTCGAACTATATCCAATAGGGTTCGATCTCCTTTCAGACACATCATTATGTTATGGTGTTCTGTGAGGAGTAAGTTGTGAGACAATCTTACAACTTCCTAGATGATCCCTAAAAGTCTCACTTAGGTATTCACCTTCTCTATCTAAACGGAGAACTTTGGTAGTTCTATCGAGTTGATTCCTACTTCATTCTTGAAGTTTTTGAACATTTCAAATTCTCCATGTTTATGTGCCATCAAGTACACATAACCATAGCGACTATAATCGTCGGTTAAGGTAATGAAGTAAGTTTCACCATACCTTGTCATTGTCTTAAAAGGACCACATACATCCAAATGTATGATTCCTAATAAGTCTTTTGCCCTCTCATTAGTACCATTAAAAGGCGTGTTGGTTATCTTACCTCATAAACAAGATTCACACTTATCAAATGAACAATTTTCATTTGTTTTCAAAAGACCATTCTTTTAAAGTGTTTAAATCCGATTCTTGTTTATGTAACCAAGATGACAATGACAAGAATAAGAGTCACTTAAACCATTTTAAGTCTCTTGGTGTATGATAGGTATAATGTGTTATTATAGGACGAATCATCATGAACCAATTCACAAATATCATTAGAAGGCATGGCCTTAAAATAATATATATCATCCATATAAATATAAAAACCATCATTTACTAACTTTAAATCATAACCATATTGCTTTAAAGGGAAACTTAAATCATGTTCCTAGTCAAACTAGGAGCATATAAACATGTTTTGACGAACAACTTCCAAACCTTTTGAAAGTTTCAAAACATAGTCTCCTTTCTTAAGGTGCTTATTTCTTTTAAACCCTTGCAACAAATTGCAATAGTGAGTTCCATATGAGGTATCCAATTACCCATGTGCTTTTAGGAAATAACACCTAAGTTAATATGGATTATGAAAGTTATACTTAAGGTTTGCCCAGCATCCCTTTTATTTCTCAACTCATTGAGATAGGTTGGATGAATCCCTTTCAAATGACCTATCTCACCATACATAAAGCATAGATCGTTTTCGATTACCTTAAGCTTCATAAGCTTAGGTTTTGGAGGTTCTGCTTTGATCTACCCTTACCCATTGCCTTTGATGTGCCCTTCTCCTTTGGCAACATTTGCCTTAGGATCGGGAATGGCCTCAACATCGTCGGGGTCGGGTTGGTTAGGAATAGGATCGTCAAGGACACATGTCTTTGCTCTTGCTTGAGAACAGTTCTTAAGTTTCGAGACTAGTCCATAAGGTTATTATGGTACAGACGATCCCTCTCTAAAATAGCTCTCAGTGATAGGGTATGGACGGTCGGGGTGGTAGCATTATGGTTTGCGGTCATTCTACAAATTTTACAAAGTTCTTTTTAGTATTTCTGAAAAATTTCATTTTAATTATTAATACCCTTTATGTCTCATAGACAATTAATAATTAAAATCTAGAATCCAACGTCACATTCAAATAATGGTTAGGTGACCTTTATCCCATTATTCAAATTAACAAGGTAGTCAATATTTGACAATTGCAACCCTTTGCAACTTCTAGCGGTATGGGATCGACTTTAAACATTATATGCAAAGTCGGCATGTTAATCCCATCAACACCATTTGGAAACCATATTTTAGGTGATCCATTCAACATGGTTTGCAAATCAAGTTACCCTACTTGCACACACATGTGAGTTTACCAACACAAGTGGTTAGGTGACCTTTATCCCACCAATGTGGTATTCTCACCTTAAGTCATAAGTTCCCTCAAAATGGTTAGGTGACCTTTATCCCATTAAGAGTTTCCAAATGACTTAAGTGTTGTGCAAAAGGGCGGTGTTAAACTTGTTTGAAAAAGGGATTTGAAGTTTTCATTGATTCTAGTTTGAAAACTCTATTTACCTTGTATTTGCATGCTTTCAAATACAAGGTATCCTATGGTTCACTTTTAATAAAACCTCTTTTATTAAATCATTAATCCTTTTAATAACCTTTTATTAATCACTTAATGATTAGGAACCATAAAATTCAGCTTGTTAAGTTTGTTTATTAGTTTGTTATGCACATCCAAATGTCAAATAACAATCACACAACAAACAACCAACAAGTACAATCATACAAGCATATGTGCATAACTATAGCCACTAAGTTGACTACACTTGTTTGCCATCACAAGTGTTGTCATAAGGTCTTTCCTAAGGGTTCAACACAACACAAATGATGAGGTCTTCAAAGACTCCCACTTGAATTTGCATCCAAATGCTTCAAGTCCATCCTTTGTGTCTTCCTTTTGTGCTTCCTTCTCGAGCATCTTCTTTTACAAAATATATATCGTAATACATATTTTCTAGTAAAAGAAAAAAAAAACCCTAATCTATTTATTACATGCCAAATGAATAAATAAATTACAACCCAAATAGAAACACCAAAAGGATTATTACAACCCATAAAGAATGAATACAACCAACATGACAAGATTACAATCAACCAAATCCAAACACACATGGTCAAGGCTATGTTATGCACTAATATATGTATCCACATACATCATTTCAAGAACCAAAATGAACCCCATTTGACCCTAAATTTTCAGCCAACACAAACTAAGAATTTAGGGTCTTTTTGTCCAAACAAAACAAATCAACCAAATTGATATCTTTCCTTTCAAGATCCAATCATAAGCATGCATGATTACAACCTTGAAAGGTTGGGGTATCATCAAATCATCACAAAACAGCCCTAATAAGGTTGTTAAAGCCTTATAAAACCAATTTTACAAGAACACAAGAAACTAGTCATCCACATATCCGGCTCTAGATGCCATTGTTGGGTTTGTTAGACTTTAAACAATGTTGTTTAACCATTTTAAACAAGAAAACGCAGCGGATTAACATCAAACATCAACCATTTGAAATCTGAAAATTATAGTTCATTGCATGTCTATAACAAACCCAAGAATGCAAGGATCTTATATATGTGTTTGAACTAGTTATCACCAAATATAACAACCCAAACAAGTGATGTATACTACCTTTAGAAGCTGCCAAAAACATGGCTGAAAACTATCATCCAAAGCTTTAGAAGCTGTCAAAATGAAACACATCCAAAGATTTAGAAGCTGTCAAAATGTGGATGAAACATCATCCAAAGAGGGCTGAAAAACGTGGACTTATCTGAAGATGAAGCTGCCATTGAATGACCAAAACACCAAGAGAAGGTGTTCTCAAGTGTTCATACCCACAAGCATCAAAGCAACACCCTTTTTGCTAGGATTTGTAACACCAAAAACCGCAAAGAAGAAGCTGCTGGAACAAGCTTCCAGCCGTGATTTTCAGCTTCTGGAACAAGCTTCCAGCCGTGATTATCATCAAGAGAAGATCTTGCTTTCAACCGTGATTATCATCAAGAGAAGATCTTGTTTCTTCAAGCACCAAATCGACCAAGAAAGCTGCTGCTGGAACCATTCCAGCCGTGAGGTTTTTCTTCAAAGAAAGGGAGAGAGCATCTTCTTCATTTTGGTCATTTGCATGTATGTGTTGGAGAGAGGATGAGTCAAAGAGAGCTATGTCTTATAAAAATGGAGTGTCAAGTTTCAAGAAGCACAAAAAGAATCTTTCACCCACATGGGGCGGCCGATCTATGATATTCAAGGGGTTTTTCCCCCCAAAAACTTAAACACCCATTTTATTTGTTATTTGTAAGATTTATAAAATTAACCTATTAATTTTATATAACCCTTACACACTCTCTTATTATTTGATGTCATTTGATTAAAACAAATAACATTACAAATAATACTCATGGACAAAATATCCCAATAAGTTGTTCCATCTCTCATGCAATTTTATTTAGAAAACCCATTTTCTAAATTGGTGTAAATATTTAATTGCATGATCATATCATCAATTAAATATTGATTGGTGTTTGCTAAGCTTGTTATTGGGTATGACCCGACTTGGATCATAACGTACTAACCACATCAATGTTCTATGTGTCTTGGGCATACAGAATCCAACAAACTGAACGAATGAGCTTAGATGTGCGAATGAAACAGACGATTGGACCAATCATGCGACTGAGCTGTGCGTATGGAGTTCATTCGTGCGATTGAATCAATCGAGCGATTGAGACGTCTGAATTCGAAATTTTTCAGAATTTTCACTCGATTCGGCCAAGAACACGATTTTGAAACCCTAGTCAGCTAGAACTCAAAAAATACGAACTTTTGAACACATGCACTCGTAAAAATCGAATTTTTAATGCAAACGGCACGAATCTTTTGATTGAAAACGTTGACTTTTGCAAATATGCGATTGAGTCCATGTAGAATCGAGAGCCAAAGCTCTGATAGCACTTGTTAGGACCGAGTACAAACTGGTACTAACCGAAACTACGTGAAACCAGATCAAATAGTGCGGAATCGTATTTAATTGGCGATCCGATCAGGGAGAACGTTAATCCAATCAAAACTAACGATTAGAAAACGTTAAGAATTGATTAGCAAAGATCAGGATCACTCTATAAAGTTGGAAGGGATGACTTGGACACTATAGGACGGCTAGGGTTGTGAATTCTCAAAGTGTTTTGTTTTTCCACGAATTAAGTGATATTTATAGCTTACAGTCTTCATTTGTACGACGGAGCCATTTTTTATGGCTCAGTCGTGCGATTGAGTCATACGATCCATTCATACGTACGACTGACCCACATGATTGATTCATTCGTATGACTGAGTCAGTCTTATGACTCAATCAGGCGTTTGGCTCAATCACATGGTTCGATCGTGCGACTGGCCCATTTGCATGGTCTAGTCGTGCGACTGGATCATAAGCCTTAGTTAAACACAATCCTGAATTGTTAACGATACAGAACTATGTCTAACAACTGTAAACCCATATAACATGTTCATGAAAGCTTGTAATAAACAAAAATATAAATAGATATAACATTCAACAACCAATAATCATTCAACAAAGAGTTTTCATTACATATATCAAAACATTACATCAATGTAACAAAATGAAAGTCATTTACATTTAAGCACACTGAAATTAGAACTAGGGACATGTGTACCAACAATTCCCCAGTCAGGTTATTCTCCTTAAGAGCTTCCCTTTGTGCTTCTTTCAACCTAGCAATAAGGTTAGTGTACACACTCATCCTTAGAGCACGAACACGAAGAGGTTTCTCTCGTTCTTTTCTACTCAAAGCATCAGCAACTACATTTGCCTTGCCAGGATGGTAGCGGATCTCACATTCGTAATCACTTAGTAACTCTACCCATCTTCTTTGGCGCATGTTTAGCATTTTCTGATTGAGGATGTGCTACAGGCTTTTGTGGTCGGTATAGATGACACACTTAGTACCATAAAGGTAGTGTCTCCACATTTTGAGTGCAAACACCATGGCACCAAGTTTCAGATCATGTGTCGTGTAATTTCTTTCATGTTTGTTCAGCAATCTGGATGCGCATGCGATCATTTTTTCCCGCTGCATTAATTGAAACCAAAACCTTGACGCGAGGCGTCACAATAGACTACAAAGTCCTCAGTTCCCTCTGGTAGGGTAAGGATAGGTGCGCTGCAGAGTTTTTCCTATAATAGGTTAAATGCTTCATCTTGTTTCTTTCCCCACTCATAGGTTGTAACCTTTTGGTCAAAGCAGTTAATGGCTGTACTATTCGTGAGAAGTCCTTAACAAACCTTCTATAATAGCCAGCCAAACCAAGAAATTGTCTGATCTCGGTAGGAGTTTTTGGGACTTTCCAGTTTTTAATAGCCTCTATTTTTGATGGATCTACCTGGATTCCATCCTTATTCACTATGTGACAAAGAAACTGAATTTCACGCATCCAAAACTCGCATTTGGAGAATTTTGCATATAGTTGTTCATTCTTGAGTAGTTCAAGGATTAATCGGAGATGCGTTGCATGTTCCTCTTTACTCCGAGAGTAGATCAAGATATTATCGATAAATACGATCACAAATTTGTCTAGGTATGGGCGGCACACAGTTCATGAGATCCATGAACGCTGCGGGTGCGTTAGTCAATCCGAAAGGCATGACCAGGTACTCATAGTGTCCATACTTAGTTCTGAAAGCTTTTTAGGAATGTCTTCTTCCTTTATTTTTAGTTTGTGATACCCGATCACAAGTCTATCTTAGAGAAATTTCTAGCTCCCTGCAATTGATCGAATATGTTATCAATTCTGGGAAGAGGGTATCGGTTCTTTATAGTAAGCTTGTTCAGTTCCCAATAATCGATACACATTTTTAGTGTTTCGTCCTTCTTCTTAACAAATAGTACCAGAGCACCACATGGCGAGACGCTGGGTTGTATGAACCCCTTGTAAAGCAATTATTGGATTTGTAGCATCAGCTCCTTCATTTCGGGGCGAAGCAAGTCGGTAAGGTGCTTTGGCCACCGGTGCGGCGCTAGGTGCTAAATCAATCTGGAATTCGACTTGTCGGGTCGGAGGGAGTCCTGGTAAGTCTTCGAGAAATACTTCTAAGTACTCAGACACCACAGGTATGCCTTCAATCTTCGTTTCCCCTTTGACCTTCATCACGTAAATTATAAGCGCTGTGTGTCCTTTCTTGAGGCTTTTAGTTGCTTTCAAATGGGATATCATGGGGCATAGTTTGTGGTTTCTCTCTCCATGGACTACTAACATCTTCCCACTGTCTATTGGTATCTTAAGCAAATGCTCATCACATGATTTCAGCCCTATTTTTAGCCAGCCAATCCATTCCCACCACTACATCAAAACCTCCTAATTTAATAGGTATTAAATCTATATCAAAGGAATTACCCTCTTGGAACAACGTGCAATCTTTGATGATTTCATTAGTTTCTATTATATTACCATCAGCTAGTTCTACTGTGAATGTTTCGGTTAAGGTATAGCCAGTCAAATCAATCAAAGACCTAAAGGTAGTAGAAATAAAACTAGCAGTTGCTCCTGTATTAGATAGAATGGTAGCAAGATGATCGTTTATAAGAAACATACCGTTCACCACGTCAGGCTTTTTACGATCACCGTTCGGATCCATCACGAATGCTCTTCCCTTGGGCTTGTTGGGTTGGATGTCTTTGTCTCTTGCTAGCTTGGGGCATTTGTTCCTCATATGCCCTGGATATACGCACTCATACGATTGCCTTCCAGGCTCATAAGTGTACTCTTTAATCAGATGACCAGGTATCTTGCACCGAAAACAAGGAATGGGGTTGCACTCCCGTTGATGATGAAGCTTGCATTTGCTGCAGAAGGGGCTTATGCTCAGATACAACCTCCTAGCCTTTCCACCCTAGTCGTTTCGTCTTGCTTCTTCACCAGATCTCTTACTTGAACTGCTACTGCTGCCGACCACCTTCTTAGCATCAACCCACTTCCTTTTCTCTTCCATAGCCTTCTTCTTATCCTCAGTCCTCCTGTGCTCAGTCCAACCAGCTCTAACTAGGTCATCGGTCAGACTACTGGTAAAGTCGACTACAGCTTGTATGGTAGCAGGCCTAGAAGACCGAACCATGCCTCTAACCCTAGGGTGCAATCCCTAGATGAAGCAGGTTACACCCTTGGATTCTGGCATCACCAAGTGTGGTACCAGTCAAGACAATGCAAGGAATAGGTTGATGTATTCAATGTAGTTTAGGCCTTTCATCTCCAAACTCAGAAATTCGGCCTCCAGTTTCTCAAGTTGGTTGATTGGGCAGTACTTGCTGATTATCAGCTCCCTAAACTCAGACCAGTTCATCCTGCCGACAGCATTCCTGCCTCGAGGCTAAACGATGGTTTTCCACCACTCCAGTGCTGGTCCCTTGAGTGATTGGGAAGCAAATCTCACCATATTCTCAAGCTTGCATTCGCTGATGTCCAACACGGCTTCGATTTCATCCAGCCACCTATAAGTTTCAATTGCACACTTGGTGCCATAGAAGTCCTTTGGCTTGCAGGCCATAAATGTTTTGTAGGAGCACCCATTTCTTATAGCTTCGGCATCCTCATGGTTGCCTTCATCGTTATTGGGTCCATTAGTCCCCGTGGTGTTTCCCCGTCTGTGTTAATCTGGGCAATTATCGTTGTGATCACATTAGTAATCTGCTGTGCCACCAGGTTGGCAATCCTCTCATCATTCACTTGGTTGGCATTCCCCCCAAGTGGTACTTCTGGTGGAGCAGGTGGTTGGTTCCCACCTTGGGTAGCACCACTTCTTCCGGCACGAGTTCCTCGTCTTGGTGGCATTCTAATAGTGTGATAGATAAATTTGTTTAGCATCTCATACATTTTGTTTCAAGTATTCCATTGTATCTCATAAATTCGATTATACACTACAATCACACACTTACGTTTCATTCAAAGTTTACGGAGATAACTACTTATGAGTAACTACCAATTATACAACACAAGGATTAGCATATTTCAAAATAACCCACCCTCCAAAAGTTAGCATCAACAATTAATAGTTTCCTAGATAAATCAAACATAGAGTCAACCATACATAATAATAATAAGTGTCATTGTTTCACAAATTGGAAGGTGTCATCACCCCTATAAATAGAAATAGTTTCTAAACTAAATAGATCAATAGTTTCTCAGATAGTTTCGTAGCCTACTGCCATGCATTCAAATATCAACCACATCACCCCTGCCACTTCCTCTTCAACCATCTAAACCATCCTGAGCTTTTATTCTTCTGCTCTTGCTCCTGCTCCAGGTGCTGAACACTGTGAGACGCCATCATCACCTGAAATATGGCGGAATGAGAGGTCCGCGTGGTGTACTGTAAGGTCAGCTCATGACGTTGGACGGTCTATAGTATCTCACTCAAGTAGGGCCTGATGGACCAAAGTCACTAGCACAACGGCTAGACTGTCAGTACTGATCTCCATCGAGTACGCTAGAGCCGTCATACATACTATGCTTTGGTGGCATCCAGTACTCATCGTGAGGTAGACGTCTAGGCGGGGCAAGCATAGAAGGTGCTGGTGTTGGGGCCCTTGCATGAGGAGGTGGAGAAGGAGGCATCGTAATAGAAACGAAAGGTCCTGGTCTAGCACTCTTCCTAGGTCAAGTGACAACTCGGGCAACCCTATTCCCGATGGATGGAATAGTTGAGTGGGTAGGAACTACGACACGTGGTGAGTTGGATCATGTTCGACTCCTAGCCGGTGATGTCGAGGATGAGTCTTCAGATGGCTCAGTGTCGTCAGAGGTCGCAGATACCCAGCCTGGGTGTCCGCACCTCCACAAGAATGCCTCATACTCAGTCTGGGGCTTCGCCCTCCTAAGACCAAAGGGAGCAGTGTCATCAACAGGGCATGTAGGTGCTTTTCCTCTATCAGCCATAGTCTGGTTATCTTGTAAAGATTCTCATGAGTAATTTTGTTTCTTATAGCTCATGATCATAGTAATAGTACTAGTAATAATAGTGATGGCAGTAGTATCGTATAGCAGTAGTATCAGTTAGAAGTAGTACCGATAGGCAGTAGTGTCAAGGAGCAGTAGTATCATTGAGCAGTAACAGACATGAAAGTTCAATTAAAATTTAGTTTTTGACCATGTTAAATGAGTTCCTAAAGTTATCTACTCCAAAGGTCACACTTAGGTTTTGTGCTGGAATTTACCCGTCCGATAAATTCATGATTACGTTGATAAGTGTAATCATCAATTTATCCATCCCGCTTACACCAACATTCACCCAAGCAAGGACAGTCCTAAGGTATCAGGGTTGTAGCCTAGGGTCTACTAAGGTATCCCTGACTTCTCTACAACCTGTGACTCTGATACCAATCTGTCACACCTCAGGACCAAGGAGGGTCGGACGTCATAGACTAGCAATAAGTATGGCAGCGGAAACAAACCATCATAAGAGCACACAAGTAGAGAAACCACATGACATTACATTAACTTAAATAAAATCTAGGGCTAAACAGCTTAGCCTAGTTACATCAATTTTTTTCATTATCAAAATTACAAAAGTTGAAATATCATCCAGTACAAATTATTCAAAAGGTTAAGTCTAAATGATTTAATGCCATGAGGTCAAGGTACTAGGTCATCCCATAGCCTCCCGAGTCCAGCAAGACATCTTTGAAGGATTACCAGAAACATGCTCAAAAAGTTTTTGTGTCAACTAAAAATTTGGTGTGTTCAAGTGCTTAATGTTCAAAAACAAAAAGGACTCTTAGAATCCACAATTTAAGGTTTTAGTATCAAATATCACTATTGTGGGGTCACAATCAACCCTGTATTCAGTCCCGGCTAGCCTCTTCTAAAATTGTATTGTACGGTTAACCCGGAAGGGAGAACTGAGCCTCAAAACAGTGCACCATACCTGCGGTTAACCCGGATGGTTCACCATATTATCTTATAAAACCTGTCACATGCCACAAACGATCCCTCAGGATATCAGTGGGGTACCCTTCCTACACGGAAGGCACTGTGTGTGGGGGATTCCCCAAGTAGATCTACCCATATAAAACAAGCGGTTCACAAAATAATTAATGATTGTGATTCAAGTATCAGCAGGTATCAACAATATCCACAACATAAGCATCATAACTTATCACAGAAAAAAAGTTTTAGTTCAGCATAGCATGTTTCACCACAAAATAATAATAAAAAGGGGACACGAGAGCTCACCTTAGTATCAGTCTGGTTCCACAATCACAGATAGTTTCAAGTCCTAGCACCCTATAATCATGATTCAAGTAATAAAATATGAATTCTTAGAGTATTGAAAGGGTAATTAAGTGTCATTTATTATGAGGGCGTACGTGACTTTGTTTCTTAGAGGTTTGCGTCAAAAGTTTTCTTTTTAGGAAAGTTAGGGTTTCAACACGTGTATGTCGAGTTCTATGGTTCTTGCAAATTCGTTAAGGTGTTAATATGTTAAATACTAGTTTCTGGTTATGAGGTTGCTAAAATTTCATTAAATGCAAAATTTACACTTTTGGCCCCTCAAGTTTTAAAATTTACATTTTCTACCCCAAAGTTTGTCTCTTTACAATTTTGACCCCTAATATTTTCTTAAGCTTTTTACAGCCTATTTGAGCTTGTTAGAACCCCAAAATCTCAAATCATACTTGGTGACGTTTAAATCACAAGTTTCTAGTTACCGGTTACGTTTAATTTTGTTAAATAAATTCGTAGAAATTACATATTAATTCAAAGGCCTGAAAATACTTCAATTTTGATTATTAGAATAATTATTCTAAGGCCTGAAAATACTTAGGTTCTAAATTTTTCATGTTATGGCACGTTTTCTTTGATTATTTCCATATTTAGGGTCACAGAACTAGTGTATCATAGCCATACCATCTCTTACTAAATTTCCCAGCCAACAAACTCATATTTTTCAGGCATTCTAAGTCTCAAGCTTTCTGAAATTTTAGTCTTAGTCCTCAGTTTTACATAACATATCCACAATTGAGTGTTTTACACCATTTACACTAGTGTAAACTATCATATTTACATTCCTATCATCATCATATCATTTGTAACCTGAAACCCAACATATTTGTATGTTAGTTTTGTTGTTTTAGGCAGATTACAAGCTTTAGTTATAAAAACATACTGTTAGATGTTGCCAGAACGCATAAAATAAGGGTTTACAAGGTAAAATCCTTGCATATCGACCCTTAGGCTTATGGGTTTACAAGGAAGAGTACCTTGTGTGATGTTAGAGTTCCACAAACACGAGGTGTGAGCAGAGAACCTTCTGTTAGAACAATGAAAATAGTGTTTACAATAAGATAAGGATGAGTTTATTAAGATTTAATCAATAGTAGTTCATGTTACTTACGTATGAGAGGGTTTAGAAGGTTAGAAACGAGCACAAGATCTTTGAACACGGCTGGAACTTCTTGTTCTTGCTAGGGAAATGAGAGAATAGTGTGTGTGTGTGTTTTCTCGCTTTAGAGAAGAACTGAGAGAAAGAGAGATATGAAAGGATAAAGTGAAAGGATTTGCATGTATGGAAAAAGAAAAGAAAAGAGGAGGGTGGAGGGTTGGGGTGGTTTTTGGGATTTCACAGATTGTATTTGGTTGGTGGTTTATGGGCAGCCATGTAGAATAATGTATTTTATTTGTTTTGTTATGTTGTCTATTATTATTATTATGTTGTTGTTAATCCGCGGATGTGCTTGGGCGTATAATCCCCATCAGAAAATGTCAGAGTGTCAGATTTAATATAATTGTCTCAATAATCGTACAAAAGGTAGTTTCCATACGAAAATAAGCCTCTACATGGTAATTACCAATATTTGATGTACAATAAGTATGGAAAATAATCAGAAGTTGATTATATACACGATTACATAAGAAAAATTCTAGGCGCATTAGCACTGTTTGGGCGCATGACAACTGTTTGGACGTCTGGGACTTAGTCGCATGACAATTATTTAGGAGCATGACAACTGTTTAGGCGCATGACAACTGTTTGGATGCATGGGCACTGCTGAAACGCCCAAGAGTTAGCCGCATGGGCACTGTCCAGGCGCATGGGCACTGTCCAGGCGCATGGGCACTGTCCAGGCGCATGGGCATTGTTCTGGCGCATGACTTAGAAAAAGGTCCACTTAAATATTTTGCATAAGTCCTTGAATCATCTTGGGGTCGAGGAGGGGTTGTTACAGCACTTACCCTGTCACCTTCTACCTTAAGTATTCCATCACTAGGAAGAGGTAACTTAATCAGTTTGTTTCCAAAAATGATCTCTGTTTCATTTTTAGACAACCAATCCATTTTGACTCCGACATCGAAGCTACCATGGGTAATAGGAATCAGACTTATAATGAAGGAATGTCTAGACAACCCTAGATTACAACTTCCAAGCATATGGGTGGCGGTCATAGTTCTACCATCGATAAATTTTATGGTAGGTTTTGGAACTTAAGCTAGTAAGAACTACCTCTAGCAGTCTACTCAAGTTACCAGGTATGAAACTTCTATCAGCATTCGAATGAGATAATGCTAAAGTAAAACTACCGTTTCTGGTGGTTTCCTATCTTCTTGAGCCTTGGACAGTTTCTATTGAAATTCACGTATTGTTCACACTCATAACATCTCTTTATGCTTCGTGTGGCAAAGTTACTTAGCCTGGGATGTTCACATGACGGTTGTTGAAGGTATGGCCAAATTTCCTCACAGCGCTCTCAATTGTTCTTATTGCACAACCCATGATGATGGTAGCTACACTTGTTGCTTATATTGGAAATGCAGAGATGTAACAGTCAGGGTCGTCGTAAGACACTTTGCTAACTGACCTTACGTCAAACACAGTCAACCAGGAAAATCCAATTTGAATCCCACCACCGGGGGACAACCGAAAGTTACTTTACGCTTAACATGAAAAATATCAAATGAAATGAATGTTAGAACATTTAAACGGTCAAGACTCTAAGTCTTAAGATTAACCTAATGAATAAAGAATACATGCGCATAGAGTATTACTAATATGATGTAACTTTTATGTAGACTACGCACATATTAACTAAATAGTATTGCACGATAACTAAAATGCTAGAACGAGCAACGTCTCATAAGGACTGGAACTATTGTCATAGTACAAATCCTGTTAAGGCTCAAGATAGATGAAAACTTTCATACGAATAGAGATGGAGCATTACTTGCATATCATTAGCGAAGTTTAATCTGATTGAGACTTTCGTGTCCTCAAAGTATAGAAATAAAAATTTGTACTAACTATGACATTATCACCTCATAGAGTTCGCCAAACTTCTCATGCACGACAAATTACAACTACGTGCGCACCCGTGATGGTAATTTGTTTTGCATGGTCACCCTTGGTTCCTCCCTTCTGAACTAACATACCTTGTCAAGTACAAAGTGTTATAAATGATAGTGGTATCATAGATATAGTTATTAAACCAAGGCTTGATTAATAAAGGTTGTATGAAAGAATCCATTGAGGGAATATTAACTAGGGCAAGAAACTATCGATATGCTCAAGTCAGATGGGTAAATAGCTTTATCATAAGTAATCTTTGATAAGTTATCTTTTAATGTCTATGGTAGCTTCCAGCATAGCTATTTCTTGCTCCACAAGGCAGAGAAGTGGGAAGGTAGGTAAAGAAAGCTTGACAGGTACAGCTCTCATCCGCGAAACGCATCTGACAGGATGTAGAACATGCTCCTAACGAAACATCAAAGTTAGGTACCAATGGTACTGTATCCAATTCTGAGAGGTATGATATAAAAGGTAAGGTAAACGGTAAATTATAATTAACCTTCTCATGACTCATAGTAATTTGAAGCCACTTGTGCAGAGAAACAGGAGGTAACAGCGAGAATCAGGATGAAGTTGCCATTTTCCCGTAAACATAGAATGAAGAGATGAATACATAATTCCTGTAGCCAAACGCTCACAGCAAACTTAATAATCTACGTGTGTGTAACTAAGGCATCAGGCTATAGTCTAAATGTAATGCAAATAAGATGCAAATTTATTTTAGTTCGCTATAACTATTGGCTCTGATATCAATCTGTCACACCCTCGATTTCCACAAACGGGGTAATACCGTTAGGCGCGTGACATACCAGGATCTTAGCCGTTAGATACACAAAACGAAACAATGTTCATAAAAACATAATTACTCATTAACGATAAAACTTTCCAAATCAGAGTTAACTAAGAAAACATAATAGTAAATGCGGAAGCGTATCAGTTCATATTTCAATTGGCGCGACACGAACAAAACCAAATACTAAATTAATAGCAAATGTAAATAAGTTTTGTTGGGTCATGATGAGGCTAGTGCAACCAAAACCACTTGACATAGTCATTTTTTGGTACTACATTCAACGGCTTCCGAAGCTAAGCATGAGGTCTTCCGAGAGTCTGAAGAACAACAGCTGAAGATATCAACTGAAGGCAACAACTGAAGCCAACAGCTGAAGACTATCTTCCGAAGACAAAGTCTGAAAGCTTCCGAAGACAAAGTCTGATGAAAGAGCTGAAGACAAAGTCTGAAAGCTTCCGAAGACAAAGTCTGAAAGCTTCCGAAGACAAAGTCTGATGAAAGAGCTGAAGACAAAGTCTGAGCTTCCGAAGACAAAGTCTGAGCTTCCGAAGACAAAGTCTGATGAAAGAGCTGAAGACAAAGTCTGCTTCCGAAGACAAAGAAGACTCCAAGCCTCGGAAGAAGTAGTCTTCCGAAGTATAAGTGGCTTCGGAAGAAGTTATTCTTCCGAAGTACTTTATCCTTCGGAAGACATTGCTATGTCCAGTAGATATAAGTATGGTCCCAGACAGTCCGCTGCAGACCTCTAATACAGCATGGCATCTTCCTAAAGAGCCATGTTGTTGACCATACTTTATTCTACTGTTCACCTTTTGATGATAGTACATGTTACCAACTTTAGTTGGTGACAAAAGGTAAGTCAGGGACATGTCCTCACTACCAACTCTTAGGCAAAATGTCTGAAAGACCTCACCTAGAGTATTGTAGTATAGATGTTAGGTTAGAGGTTTCCAGCTGGTATCAAAGTATATCCGGCTGTAGGTAGTATTATATATATCTTCTCCTTGTAACTCATTAGATAAGTGATTTGAGTCCAAGAGTCTTGTAATCCTTTGAGTTGAGAAGCAATATATAAAAGTACCTTGAAAATTTACATTCTGTGTTTATTTCCTGCTTGTTACTTGTTATATTGTGATCAACTCTTCATAGACTCTTGCTGAGTGTTGTTCAAAGGTGAGTTTGAGAGAAAAACCTTCTGTTGAGTGACCAACACAAACGATCCTGCAATTGGTATCAGAGCTCCAGGCTCTTGATTGTGAGATCTTACCATCCAAATCAACCTGTTTTTCACTCCTCACTACAAACCACTCACTCAAATGGCCGCACTCTCTAAGGTTGATATGGAGACCGGTACCATGACCAAGTCCCCACTGATCACCCCTGAAGACTTTAACACATGGTGCATTAGAATGGAAGGCTTCATCAAGTGTCAAGACTCAAGGATGTGGGACTCCATTGTCAAAGGTCCCTTCATACCAAGCAATACTTCTGCTACTGGTAATCGCATCATTCCAAAAGATGTTGATGATTACTCAGAAGAAGATAGGAAGAGAATAGAGCTAGATCAAAGGGCTATGACTTCTCTCCAAACTGCTCTCCCCAATTCCGTCTACAGAGGCTTCAAGAAGTGCAAGACAGCCAAAGATTTATGGGAAGCATTGAAGCTTATGTATGAAGGATCCAAGGAAACCCAAGAGAACAAGAAGGATCTCTTGAAGCAGCAGTTTGAGAACTTTACTTTCAAGGCTGGTGAGACCTTGACTCAACAATACTTCAGGTATGTTGAGATAGTAGATACTCTGGTGGATATTAGAGTAGCTCTTGAGAATCGAGACATAGTTAGGAAGTTCATGTCTTCCCTTCCTAAACTATGGACACACTACTGTGTTGTAATCAAGAGAACTTCGGACCTTAAGACTCTTACTCTCACAGAGTTGTATGGTATCCTAAGTGCATTCCAGATGGAGATGAACATGCAGAACTCCTCTGGTCATCCCAATAACCAACTGAGTTCAGCCCTTCATGTGGTTGAAAGGGAAATCATAGAACCACAACATCAGTTGCTGTGTTACCCTGACAACTCACATAGTGGACCCTACATTACTCTACCTGAGACTCCAAAGTCTCTAAAGGTTCAACACAACTCCTTTCAGGATAGTTGTGCCTTTGTCTCTGGAAGTGGACACTCTGGTGATTTTCAATACTGCTTTGATGATCTTGAGTGCTTCAGTCCAGATGATGTGGAGTATGTGGACGTTGTCCAACAGATGGCTCTTTTAACTTACAGAGCGAAGAAGTTCTTCAAGAGAACTGGAAGGAAATTCCCTCAAAGCCCAGTCAACAGCAAGTTTCGGTTTGATAAGAGCAAAGCAAAGTGTTACAACTGCAACCAACTTGGTCATTTTGCTAGGGAATGCAAGGCTCCCAAGAACAACCCGGGAACCCCACAGGCCTCCACACATCCCACTGCTTCAAAGCATGAAGAGAAGTCAACTGAAACAGCTATAGTAGCTCAAGAAGTTGAGTGGAGCTTCATGGTATAGGATGTGAGTCCCGCTCAAGCACTCATGGCTGGAACAGATGATAATCAGGTATATGAACATCTTTGTACTGCTGCCTGTATTGCTAAAGTTAAACTCTATAAGGATTACATTTCGGAAATCAGATCTGAGGTTGAGTCTTTAAATGTGTTAAAATCTGATTTTAAAAGAGCTGAATCTGACTATCAAAAGAAAATTGAAGAGTTAGAGAAAACTGCGTCTCTTTTAAAACATGAAAAGACTAATTATAACACTCAAATCAAAGATCTGATTTCCAAACTATCTGAAGTTCAAGCCCAGTTGGTCACTGCTGAGGCTCAGGCCAGGAAGCAAGCTATTGCTGAGCAAAACTTCCAAACTATTCTTGCATCATCCTCTCATTCCAAAATGTTTTATCAAAACAAAGAAGGGTTGGGAACCAATGAAATAGCTCCAACACACTCTTATGAGTCTATTAGACTACCGAGATGTGGTACTGAAGAGCAAGAGGTTCCAACTACTGACCCTTCTCCATTGGAACTAGAGGAGGAGGCAAAAATAGTAGCCACCACAAGGGAGAAACAGGAGGATACACCCATCTCCACCTATGAAGACCAAATTCTAACCACCAAGGCAAGAAGAAGCATAGCTAAAGTTGCTAGAAGGACTGTCAAGAAGGTTGCAGAGTCCAAGCTTAAGATTGACCCAAAGCAAAAGGATGTCTTCATTTCTACCGGATTTCAAGTGGTAGGTACTTCTGATTCAGGAAAGGAGTGTAATACCAGCACTCCTATCCTACCAAAGGATCAGAAGTTGAAAGGGAAAGTTGCTTATGAAGAGAAGAAATCCAAGAAACAGCAACCTGCTAGTTCCCAGAAGGCTAACATTGCATGCATAATGTGTGGTCTGCACAACCACATGGCTAAAGATTGTTACTACAATCCAGCAAGCACACATTATGCAAATAATGTTAGAAAAGAAGGAGTCAGAGAAGGTTTCTCAGTTGGACCACTTCAAACGGTCCAAATGATGAAAAACGGAAAATTGGTCTCGGAAGCGAAGTTTCTTTCGGAAGGAAGTACTCCTTACGAAGGGAAAATGGCTTCGGAAGCCAAACCTTCTAAGGTTCGGAAGAACAAGAAGGCTCCCTTGAAACCATCTCAGAAGAAGACTACTTTGGAAGAAAAGGTGGTGAAGGCTTCTTTCGAAAAGAAAGAAGCTTCGGAAGAAGACCATACTGCAAAAGCTTCAACAAGCTCATCCTCAAAGATCAACCAAGGGATGGATTGGAAGATCAAGGAAGATGCTGCAGCCCAAGTCTCTTCTTCAACGACCTATATTGAACCCCAATGCATATCTTTTGGTTCAATTATGTCACTATCTTTAGAAGAGCCCAAGACCAGCAAGGCTTGGGCTTTCAAACAAAACTAACCATCTTATCTTATGTGCAGGGACATCCATTTGACAAGAACAACAATGTCTGGATTGTAGATAGTGGATGCTCCAGGCACATGACAGGGAACAAATCTCTCCTTCAACAATTCCAGAACTATGATGGAGGGCCTGTCCAATTTGGAGGTACGGCCGGAGGATATATTTCTGGCAGAGGAAGTATATCCAATGGCAGAATACACATTGACAAAGTTCACTTTGTCAAACAGCTTGAACATAATCTGATAAGTGTTTCTCAATTCTGTGGCCAAAAGCATCAAATGCTTTTCCCAGAACACGAGTGCATTATCCTCAAACCAGGGATGACAATTCCTCCGGAATTGGTGCTTCTTAGATCTCCTAGGAAAGGGGATATGTACAAGCTGAATATGAACAATGCTTCTCCTATGGGTGAAGTATCATGCTTTCTTTCCAAAGCTGATAGTGATGAGTCAACACTATGGCATAAACGCATGTGTCATGTGAATTTTAAAACAATGAATAAATTGGCTAAAAATAACTTGGTACATGGTTTGCCTAAAAAGGAATTTTTCTGCAAAGATAATTGTGTTGCATTCCTGAAAGGGAAACAACACAGATCATCTCATAAATCCAAATGTGTTAACTCTATCACTACTCCATTACACTTATTGCACATGGATCTCTTTGGTCCCACAAGTATAATGAGCATTGGAAGGAAATCATACTGCCTTGTGATTGTTGATGATTTTACAAGATTTACATGGGTATTCTTTTTAAGAAGTAAAGATGAAACTGCTGAAACGTTAAAATCTTTTATTCTTAAAATAGAAAATCAAATTGATCACAAGGTTAAGATCATTAGAAATGATCAAGGGACTGAGTTTAAGAACTTTGTTCTTGACTCATTCTGTGACTCAAAAGGGATTTCCAGACAATATAGTGCTCCCAGAACTCCTCAACAAAACGGTGTTGCTGAGAGGAGGAATAGGACACTTATTGAGGCTGCTCGGACCATGTTAGCTGATTCAAAGCTGCCTCTAACATTCTAGGCAGAGGCAGTCAACACTGCATGCTATGTGCAGAACAGGGTTCTTATAGTTAAGCCCCATGGAAAAACCCCTTATGAATTATGGAACAAGAGGCCACCGTTCATTGGCTTTCTAAGGTCCTTTGGCTGCAGGTGTACCATACTTAACACAAAGGACAACTTAGCAAAGTTTGCTGAGAAGTCGGATGACGCTATCTTTGTTGGATACTCTTCTAGCTCCAAAGCTTATAGAGTATACAACATCAAGAATCAACAATTTGAGGAGTCATCCAATATAGTTGTTAATAAGCACACTCCTTGTGTTAAGGGGAATGGACCTGAGTATATCTTTGATTTAGAATTGTTTCCAAACTATTCTAAACAATCTTGTAAGAATGTTTCAGCTGGAACAGGTGCTCAAGGTGATGCTGATGTGATGCAGATCAACTATTTGAGCTTCCCAGACCTCTTCCAAATTCTCCAAGAGCTGAAAGGCAACAAGCTTCAACCATTCACAGATCTGATAGTATAACAATCTCCAGGAATGATGAAGCTTCAACAAGTGAATCACTTGATCAACCTCAAAGCTCTTCAGGTGATCCATTACAACACCAGGTTGAGGGAAGTGGTATTCTGAAGGAACAGGCAACTGTTAATACTACTTCACAACCAACCATTGATGATGTTTCTCAATCATTCAATCAGTCCTCATTGAATGACTTTGAAACAACAGTTGGACAGAGTGATCCAGTTCCTGATCAGAACATGTCCAACCTGGACTTATCTCTGCAACTGGAAGTGATTCCTCGCCTTAGGATTCACAACACTCATCCAACTGAGAACATCATAGGGAATGTCTCTGAGGGTGTGAGAACAAGAGGGAAAACTCATCATGGGAATGTCTGCTTGTACTCATTCTTCTTGTCTCAGATGGAACAAAGGTAGGTGGAAGACGCCTTAAAGGATAATAGTTGGGTTGAATCGATGCAGGAGGAGCTGCTTCAATTCAAAAGACAAAAGGTCTGGAATCTATGCCCACTACCATCTGGTCAAGTACCCATAGGCACTAAATGGGTGTTCAGGAACAAGAAAGATGATAGAGGATTGATTATCAAGAACATGGCAAGACCAGTAGTTCAACGGTACACCCAGGAGGAAGGAATTGATTATACTGATGTCTTTGCACCTGTTGCAAGACTTAAGGCAGTTAGGATCTTCCTTGCTTATGCTGCATCCAAGAACTTCACAGTCTACCAACTTGATGTCGAGTGTGCTTTTCTATATGGGGATATAGATAGGGAAATCTATGTATTTCAACCTCCAGGATTTGAAGACCCACAGCACCCCAACTATGTGTGCAAACTGGATAAAGCTCTATATGGGCTGCACCAACCACCTAGGCTGTGGTATGAGACCTTGTCTCAGTTTCTCCTGAAGAATGGCTACACCAGAAGTACCATTGACAAGACTCTTTTCATCAGAAAGAGTGGAGAAGACATATTGCTCGTTCAAGTCTATGTTGATGACATCATATTTGGTTCTTCAAATGACCAAATGTGCAAGGACTTTGAAAGCATTATGAAGCAGAAATTTGAGATGAGTTCCATGGGAAAAATGGAATTTTTCCTTGGAATTCAGGTGAAACAGATGAAGGAAGGGTTCTTCATAAGTCAATCTAAGTATGTCTCAGACATCTTAGATAGATTTGAAATGAAGGACTGTAAACCAGCCAAGACACCCATACCCAGAAACCATAATCTTTGCCCTGACCTTGAGGGGGAGGATACTGATCAACATCAGTATAGAGCAATCATTGGTTCTCTGATGTATCTCACTGCTAGTAGACCAGATATCATGTTTGCCACATGCATTTATGCAAGATATCAGGCTGCTCCCAAGGTGTCTCACCTAGCTGCTGTTAAGAGAATCCTCAGATACCTCAAAGGAGCACCTAAACTAGGTCTCTGGTATCCAAGAAATAGTGATTTCAATCTCTATGGATACTCTAATAGTGACTATGGTGGCTGCAACATTGACAAGAAATCAACATCAGGAGGATGTCAATTTCTTGGTGGAAGGATTATCTCATGGCAATGCAAGAAACAATCCTGTGTCTCTACATCAACTGCTGAAGCTGAATACATTGTTGCTGCTAGCTGCTGTGCTCAACTGCTATGGATTCAAATCAGATGTTAGACTATGGATTCAACTTCATGACTACTCCTATCCATATTGAAAACAATAGTGCTATCTCCATTACTGAAAATCCGGTGAAGCACTCCAAGACAAAGCACATTGATATCAGGTATCATTTCATTAGAGATATTCATGAGAAGAATTTGATCAATTAATCAAAGTTGACTCAAATGAACAATATGCTGATTTGTTCACAAAGGCATTTGATGAACAAAGATTTAAGTATCTCATATCAGCTATTGGGATGATAAATATTGATTAACTACCTCTTTTGAAAAGCTTTTTAAATGTGTAATGTCTTGTGTCAATACAATTTAAACCCTGTTACAAAAGATCTTTAAATTATTCTAAGTGTAAATTCCTTCCGAAGAGGAATTAACTCTCGGAAGATATTCTTGAATATCTTCCGAAGCCAAAATTCCTCAAAGGAAATTTTCTTCTCGGAAGAGTTTTTGGTCTCGGAAGAAGCGATTGATTTTACATCAGATCTACTTCCGAAGCTTATATAACTCTCCATTCGGAAAGACAATTTTACCTTCAGAAGCAATGCGTTGCTTCGGAAGAGAAATTGCCTTCGGAAGACAAATTACCTTCGGAAATGTTTTACATTCGGAAGTAAAGGTTTTACTCTGTAACGGATATCTTTTGTGCCCACTCTGTAAAAAGTAAAGATTTTGTTTATGATGGTAAGATTATTTAAAATTATCCCTTTCCGCCACTATCATTTCTCCGCCGTAAACCACCATACCACCCACAGTAACCCCAAACAGTTACCCTATTACCGCCACTACCACAATTCATCCCCTTTAAATAATCCAGACTGTTCAAATTCATCTTCTTTTACCAATTTACTGCCCTAACTATTCCCTTCACTGTCAAACTTGCAATTTCACCCAAATTCAAGCTTACCTTCTCTTCAATGGTGCTAAACCCTCAGCACAACCAAGTCGCATTACTTGATTCGTCAAGAGATGCCGACTACACCCAAATCATCACCTTTCTTACCGAATCCACATACCTCACTGCACTAACAGTTAACCCCACCATATACTCCAACCATATGTCTGAATTCTAGAGTAACGGTCAAATTGAAGTTCTGAATGGGGTTCGAGTACTGAGAACTCGCATTT
The DNA here is from genome assembly GCA_024085815.1 of Flaveria linearis. Taxonomy (NCBI): domain Eukaryota; kingdom Viridiplantae; phylum Streptophyta; class Magnoliopsida; order Asterales; family Asteraceae; genus Flaveria; species Flaveria linearis. The sequence goes on from CM044001.1 coordinate 53,919,129, forward strand.
GTGGCCAGGAGTTGGTCATCACAGAGCAACTCATCAGGGAGCATCTCGAGCTTCATGATGACGGGGCTCCTACTGAGTTCCCCAAAGAAGACTTGGATGGAACTTACATCCTAATGGGATATGGAGGAGATGTCAGCAGGTCAACCGTATACAAGTTCAACTTCCCTTACCATTGAAGTTCCTGCTGCACATTGTCCTTCACTGCTTATCCAACAAGTCAGGGGGATAGGATCAAATCCCATATGAACTGGGATGCCTACTTCATGGGTTGGTGAGAGGTCTACGCTTCAACTACTCACGATTTGTGTTGACCAACCTAATCGGCAATCTGAGAAGGGATACATTCTTCATGTATCCCAGATTTATTCAACACATAATCAACTGTGAGCAGGAACTGAGCAAGCTTGTCTGTGCGGCTGCTCTTACTGTTCCACAAGTGAGGCCTACCATCTTCAAAACACTTAAGAAGATGTCCACTAACTTCACTGGAAGGTACACTCCATTACCTCCAGAGATGACTGAGCGCATAGCTCCAGGTGACATCCCTGTTATACCCACAGCTGATGAACCCACACTAGCAACCTCCACCACAGTGCCAACAAAACCTTCTTTACCCATCAGAATCACTTACCAGAGACGCCCCAAACGAACCCTTGTTCAATCTACTCTGATTAAACAAGCTCCCACAGTTCAAACCAAAAGGGCTAGAGTGGAATCATGGGCTCCCACTCAGTCCGAGGTCACACCATCCTTCACATTTGACCTCAATGTGGGTTTTGAGCCTCCTCAGTCTCAAACCCAAGAGCCCGAACCCAAATCCTTAAGCCCACAGGGTGAGTCTTTACACTCCCCTGTGCAGCCTTCTAGGGACAGCCCTACCATAGGCTCAATGCCTGTAGACATTGATCTAAGTCCCGGGTCAGTAGGTTTAACTTCCCTATCTTTCACTAACCTTTTACTCCGTACTGATGAAGAGATTACATCTCTCCATGGCCATGAAGTTGATCTATAACGCCCTCTGAAAAATCAACAGAGCCAAGAGAGATCCCTTGTGTCTAGCCCCCATCAGCAGCCAATTACTGAGGTGAATCCCACTGATGTGGAGGGGACTCATGTAGGCTCAGCTGCCACTACTCAGAGTCTCTCATTGAGCTCTCAGGACAGTGGTAACATCATTAGGACTGAGTCTATGGCAACTTTGCCCATTGACATCTCTGAAAGAGATGACTTTGAGCAAAGGTATCCAGGGTGCCTAGAAGCCACATCTGGTGGTGAGACTGAGCATACTAGGTATGTTATCTCATCTCCCCGTGATTCTTTTCATGAAGATGAGGGAAGTATGCAACTAACACTTCAGTACTTTTCTAAGGTGTCCAACCTGGAATCACAGGTGAGGATCTTAGAATCAAGGACTGCCACTCAGCAACTTGAGATTAACAACCTCAAAGCTAAACTAGCTGAGAAACAGACAGAGAGGTCTGTTAGGCATGTACCTGTTCAGGTCTCACTGACTTCCTCTTCTAGCTCATCTAGCTCTCAAGATGATGCTACCAAGAAGGGGGAGAAAGTTCAGAGACAAACACTTGAGGAACCACAGACCTAATCCTTTACTTCCCAACTCATCACACTACCTGAGTCATCTCAATCCTTTTTAGAGATTGACTCAATGATGCTTCAAGATCTCTACAGACTTTTCACAAAGTTTGTATTGAGATCCTCCTTAGAGCAGCCCAGCCCTGACACCACACTTATATATTTTTGGGGCTGAGGAGCTTCAAAGACTGACTGCACCTTCTACCACTGTGGATGAAGTTGGTCAACCTAAGGTCCACATGTAACCTGAGATTAACTTCGAAGGGGAAATGGGGACTGATGACCCAGCAACTAAAACAGATAGGACAGAACTTGCAGCAGTCTCATCTTCCGAAGCTCAGGCTAAAACTTCCGAAGTGGATATTGAAGCCTCGGAAGAACAAGAAAAGTCTTCCGAAGCTGAGATAGAAGCTGCGGAGGGTTTGTTCCAAATGTCCGAGGAACTGACCATCACAGATGTTATTGCTGAAATAGCATCTGAGGTGAGCAGGGAGGACATTTTTGGTGTACCTCCATCCCAAACACCAGCTGAACTTCTCTCTCAATCTGAACCCTCTATCCAAGAACCACCACAGTCAAGCTCTGCCAAAGACAAAGGCAAAAGGAAATTGACTACGGAAGAGCTTCAGGAGGAGGAGATGATTGAGAAGCTCAAGAAGAAAGGTAGGTTTCCTACTGAGAAACTGCTAGCTGCTAGTTCTAAGGCAGCTGCAGCCAATCAGGAAGAAATCAACACAAAGAGAAGGACATCACTCATTGACCAGCTCATCAGCCTAGGAGCTGCCAATGAGGAAGTACTCGTGCTACCACTAGAGGAGTTGGTGACTTTGGAGAAGTCAACCAGGCTAAGGAAAGAAAAAGAAGCCAGGTTGGCCTTGGAGAGGAAAGAAGAAGAGCGAAGGGAAGCAGCCTTGAAGCTGAGAGAGGCTAGGATCAAATTCCTACTCGCAAGAGGCTTCAGTCTTCCTGAACTGTCTCCACATGATGATGACATGATCCTGCTGCTCCATAACAAAGAGCTGGATCAAATGGAGAAGGAAAGGAAGAAAGCTTCTAGGGAGAAGATGAAGGAGAGGAAGCGGAGGGAGGAAGAGAAGGGGGTCACTGCCACCAAGAAGTCCAATGACAAAGCCTAGATGAAAGACTATCTCCGGGCTCATGGCTTCTCTGGTAGCCAGGTGGGACCTATGTCCGAAAGGACACTCCAGCGGATAGTCAGTGAAATTAAAGCTGACATCCGTTTGGGGAAAAGGAAGGAGATGTACAGGAGGATACAGGGAATGGTCTTCACCCCAGCCACTCAACCACAACCCACACCAGAAGAACCAATCCCATTTCCCATCAAAACCGAACCCACTGATGAAACCTTCACCCCTGAACCCACAACTAAACCTAAACCTACCATATCACCTCAACCACCCAAACTACCCATCCTAAAACCCAAAACACAACCCAAAACCACTAAACCTATGCCTGCCCAACAAAAACCAAGACCATCACCTCAGCCTCCTCAACATCTCTCCTTCAAGGAAATAAAGGAGTTCAAGACAAGGCTCATCAACTGTACCACTTTGAGCAGCATCTCCTGTGAGGGAGACCTTATCAACATCACCTATGTTGATAACTCTTCAAGCTCCCTCACCCTAGGCCAATTTCTTGAGTTGCCTAGAGACACCTTGGGCCAGGCTCCAAGACTTCTTGGTCTCAACTCTAATACCCTCAATGCTGAAGAGAAGAGACTAAGAAGGAGACTGGTGACTCTACTGGATACAAGGAAAGAGGACAGGATTTCTAGTCAATCTCCTGGACCTAGGAAAGCTATAATCCAGTGGAGGTTCGATGAACCTTCTCACAACTTTGTTGTGGAAAGGGAGAATGGTGAAACTAATAGGCTTAATGCCACTTCTCTACTGCATCTCAGCAGATTTGATCTTGCTGAGCTTGCAGAGAAGCCATTCTCCAATCCCTCCAACTCTGAGACTACTGCACACATCAGAAATCATATCAGCGGTCTCCACTTGGCTGAACTAAGTAGAAGAGCCAAGATTGAAGAAAAGTTGAAGTTGAAAAGAGTGGAAGACAAGGAGAGACCAACCACCAAAGGCACAGCCTTTCTACAGATGGTGGAAGGTCCTGAATTGGAACCAATAGTTAAATGGGAATATGACTATAGATCCCATCAACTAACTCTTTTCAGAGGGTCACAACAAAGGGTACACATAATCCAAGGTGACAGAGTAGAGGTTCTGTCTACTAAGGATTTGTACAAACTCCTCAGCACCACATCTGGAAAGAATGCAAACACTGATAAACACTTACTTTCATTGGTGCTGAGAGTTTTGAGAAGAAGAGGGAAGTGAAGTTTTGGTAGCATCAGCCTAGGGGGAGTTTGTTGGGTCATGATGAGGCTGGTGCAGCCAAAACCACTTGACATAGTCATTTTTTGGTACAACATTCAAGGGCTTCCGAAGCTAAGCATGAGGTCTTCCGAGAGTCTGAAGAACAACAGCTGAAGATATCAACTGAAGGCAACAACTGAAGCCAACAGCTGAAGACTATCTTCCGAAGACAAAGTCTAAAAGCTTCCGAAGACAAAGTCTGATGAAAGAGCTGAAGACAAAGTCTGAAAGCTTCCGAAGACAAAGTCTGAAAGCTTCCGAAGACAAAGTCTGATGAAAGAGCTGAAGACAAAGTCTGAGCTTCCGAAGACAAAGTCTGATGAAAGAGCTGAAGAAAAAGTCTGCTTCCAAAGACAAAGAAGACTCCAAGCCTCGGAAGAAGCAGTCTTTCAAAGTATAAGTGGCTTCGGAAGAAGTTATTCTTCCGAAGTACTTTATCCTTCGAAAGACATTGCTATGTCCAGTAGATATAAGTATGGTCCCTGACAGTCCGCTGCAGACCTCTGATACAGCATGGCATCTTCCTAAAGAGCCATGTTGTTGACCATACTTTATTCTACTGTTCACCTTTTTATGATAGTACATGTTACCAACTTTAGTTGGTGACAAAAGGTAAGCCAGGGACATGTCCTGACTACCAACTCTCAGCCAAAATGTCTGAAAGACCTCACCTAGAGTCTTGTAGTATAGATGTTATGTTAGAGGTTTCCAGCTGGTATCAAAGTATATCCGGCTGTAGGTAGTATTATATATATCTTCTCCTTGTAACTCATTAGTTAAGTGATTTGAGTCCAAGAGTCTTGTAATCCTTTGAGTTAAGAAGCAATATATAAAAGTACCTTGAAAATTTACATTCTGTGTTTATTTCCTGCTTGTTATTGTTATATTGTGATCAACTCTTCATAGACTCTTGCTGAGTGTTGTTCAAAGGTGAGTTTGAGAGAAACACATTCTGTTGAGTGACCAACACAAACGATCCTGCAAATTTTGTTGACCAGACGATGATGAAATGAAAAATGAGATGATCCTAACGTGTCCACCTTAAGAACCTGAAAGAACATGCTAAGTGTCAACACAAGGTTGGTGAGTTCGTAAGTTTTGATAATCAGAACATAAAGTAAACAGGTACAGTAAACAAAGTAATATCAGTAGATAGCTAGTCTACTTAACCAGTTTTTAAGTGGATGACGTTCGCAACCGAAGCTGACAATGTAAATGAACGCCTTGGTTGTGAATACCAGGCCCCAGCAACAAAAGTTAGGTTAATTATGTTAGACCCTGAAAGGATCATACATGCCAATTCAAGTAGGGGATGATGGTTGTTCTGCTGAAATCTCCCTAAGTCCAAGAACCAATGCGGATGAAGAATCTGCATCAACAAAAGAAGACCAAGTGTCGGCTATCAGCATTTGTACATGCGGATGACCAAAGAACAAATGCTGACAAGTATTTGTTCTTCCGCATTAACAAATGCGGACAGCCGAACAAATGCTGACAAAGGAATTAAACATCCGCATTAACTAATGCGGATGCTCAGCAACAAATGCGCCAAGTGTTTGTTCATCCACATTTTTCAATGCTGATGACCAAACACTAATGCGATAAGAAGAAAAACTAATGTTGATGAAGATCAACACATCCGCATTAGTTAATACGGATGAACAAAAACAAATGCTGATGAAGACATTTTTACTTAGTCTAGATTATGTATAGGGATAATTTAGTCTTTTGTAAAGGCTTCTTGTCAGCCTATAAATAGAATAGACAACCTCGTATGTGAGGTGACTTTTAGACTTTAGACTAACGTTAGACAATCAGAAACAGTCTTTTGGCCACAAGGTGTTCTGTTACTGTATAGTGCTCAAACCCTAGCATTTATTGTAATCGTTCATCTTAATCAATACAAAGTGTATTTATGAGTATTTCTTGCATTCAATATTCTGTGATTGTATGATTCCACCGTATAATCACTGACTCAATCATCATATTTGGTCCTTGTTGTTTCACAACAGCAGAGAATATCATTCTAACAACCCAGTCAATTAGTATCAGAGCTTTGGCTCTCGGTTCTTCTTCAGATCTGCACAGATCTAAACTGAACTCGATTGATCTGGTGATTGAGTTGCTGGTAGAGTGTTAGACTATCTCTATTCCGTATACAAGTTGAAGATTTGCTGAAATACTTTGATAGTCACTGTTCATCCATAATCAACCTCTAAAAACAAATCTATGAACAGTTACTTTAACATAAAATCATACCAGAAACATAATCAGAAACTTAGACTCGGCAGATTGATTATATAAGCCTGTTTTGGACTTACTGGACCAGGTGGACTTAAGAATCAATCTAATCTGTACTTCAATACGTTAAAAAATAGCTTGTTAAAATGGATTCACATAATTTATTTGAACTTGATCATACACCTAAACCTCCAATGCTTAAACACAAATCCGAGTTTAAGCAGCAAAAGATTAGGTTTATGAATTACATTATAGGTGTAGATCCGGACTATTGGATTTGTTAGGTCCCTTAAAAGATTAACATTTAATCTTTATTGTTTAGTGTCTATTTTGTATTTTATACTAGTGTAGGGACTTTTTGTGTAAAATTAGTTCCTTAGGTTCTAGTATAAATAGCTTAGACGTAGTATAGATTGTAAGTTTTTGCATATGTTTTATGAGAACTGCTCTCTATCATTTGTAATCGTCTTTGCTATCAATGGAATATGAATTTTGTTGACTTTGCATGATTTGATTAGAATTGATTGTATTTTGCTTTGAATTGTTCATATAATTGATACAGATTGCTCTAATTGATCCTATCAATTGGTATCAGAGCTTTCGGTTGAGTGTTTTTGAGGTTCTGTCGAAGATAGAAACTTCAAAAATCCACTGAAATCTGTAATCAATTGACAATTCAAGTGAAATATTGTGAATCGAAGCAGTGTTTCATCATCAGAAACATGTTTTGAATCACAATTTGCAGTTTATCTCATAAAAATCGAGTGAATTAGTGAAAAACAGTTCGAATATGTGCTCTTGAGTGTTCGACCTAAAATCTCTGAAATTCATCGAAATTTGTTGATGATTACTGAAATTGAGGTTATAGGATTGATTATCGGTATAATCATGAACTAATTGTGAAATTTCAGCTCAATTAATTAACAATTGAAGGTTTTGAGATTTCTGAGTTCGTTACATTCATATGAAGCTGATGAATGTGGCGTATTAGGGCTGAAAAACACTGAAATTTGACCAAGTGTTTGGTCGTTTGAGAACTGTTGGACTTTTCTCAACTGGTTCAGTCGTTTTACCTTAGCCGTATAACCACTGTTGGTAGTTTCATCTTGTGGTCGTATAACCACTGTTGGTCGTTTCAGCTTGTGGTCGTATAACTACTGTTGGTAGTTTCAGCATTGTGTTGGAAATTTTTCTAAGGCAATCCCATAGACTCATCAGCTGTTGGACTTATCACCACTGTTGGACGTTTAACTATTGGACTTATTACCACTGTTGGTCGTTTCACTGCTGGTCGTATTATCACTGTTGGACGTTTGACTACTGTTTCAGACTTTTCAGCCTTAACACTTAGAAATTTTTCATAAAATTTCAAAAATCCAAAAATATTTTTTTTAATTCAAAAGATTAGAAAAACAACAAAAATATAAAAAATGGCTAAATCAGAAGATTCTGAGAATAGAGTTCCAAAACTTAAAAACAGAGCTGATTTTAAAAATTGGTCTCTTAGGCTGAAACATCATTTGAATTCCATAGACACTGATCTGTGGAAATCAATTGAAAAGGGTCCATACATTCCTATGACTACTGATGGTCCAGACAGAGGATTTGTGTATTCTAAAGATTCACAAGAGCCTTATCCAGAAGATAATCTTCATGGTGATGATTTAAAAAAGGTAAAGAATGACATCAAAGCATATTCTCTCATGTGTAAAGGACTACCACTGGAAGTTCTTTCAAGGCTTGAAAACTATCAGACTGGATATACAATGTATAAAGCCTTGAAGATTATATGTGAAGGAGGGAAAGAGATTCAAGATCTGAAAAAGCAGAAACTGAAAAGGCAATTGGAACTTTTTGAGCACATCTCAGGAGAAACAATAAACCAAATGATGAACAGGTTTGTGCAATTAACTACAGAGATGTCTACTTTGGGAATCAAGAATGATCTTGAGGACTTAAACAATAGACTTCTGAATGCACTACCATCTTCTTGTAAACAAACTGTAACTTTATTAAAACATACTGAGAAGTTTCCAATGGATCTTGATCTGCTCATTGCTAAAATTGAATCTGTAGAAATTGATGAGAGCTCAAGAAATAATGATAGACATGCATCAACAACTCAGTATAAGTATGTTGCTTCACCAGCAAATACTGTTGAGAATGCATTTTTGGCTAAAGACCAATCCAATCCTGAAGATGAAGGTGATCTATTTGTGGGAGCAGGATTCTTCACCAGTACACCTGCTTACTCCACTCAACCACAACCACAGTCTTCACCTAAAGCTCAAATGCCAAAACCTTCAACTGAGATGCCATCCTCCTCAAACTCTCCCAATCCAAGTAAAGTGAAAGATGTGATCAACATTCTTTTACAAGATGAAGAGTCAAAAACTGCTTTCACTGCTTTCATGGCAAGCTTTCAAGCTTATCAAGGCAGTCACCTGACTCAAGTGAAGCTAGTTCTACAGGATTTGTTTGAAATGGATCCAGATGATGTAGAAGAAATGGATCTTAATTGGCAGATGGTCATGATAGCTTACAGAACTCAAAAGCATGCTTACACTAACAAAAATTACAAACCCAGTGCAAACAAAACTGTTGGGTTTGATAAATCAAAATCAAGATGCTTTAACTGTAACAGCTATGGTCATTTTTCAAGAGAATGTAAAGCTCCAAGAAACCAAGGAGGAAATACTCAAGGCAGCTCAAATGGTCAAAAGTATCAGCAACAGGCAAACAAGACTTTTCAAAAGCCATACCAAAGTCTACCAATGCCAGAACCCAAAGAAGAGAAGAACAGTGAGGAAACTAAGAAGGCACTGGTTGTAAACATCAAAGATGGTTATGACTGGAGTGCATATGCAGAGCAATTTACTGCTGATCTCACTGCTAATCTGGCACTAGTTGCTGAAGTTGATGATGAAGAATGGTCTGAATTTAAAGATCCTAAATATGATGAATCAGATCAAGAAGAAGAGTATGATTGGAGCGACAAATCAGACCCAAAAGATACCACTGAAGAAGTTGCTCTTATGGCTCAATCAGAACAGCCAAATGTTGTTAATTCTTCTGATACTGAATCTTCACACTCATATCCTGAAATACCAGTAGAAGTGAGAGAGAAAATGTGCATAAAAGCATGTTTTGAGCTAGTTGAACACTACAGAACATATTCATTTAAAATTTGTGACAAGCTCAAACAAGAAGAATCAAAACATAATAAGCTAAAATCAGATCACAAAATTGCTGATGAAAAGATCATGTCTCTTCAAGCTTCATGGAACAAAACCATTAAAGAACTTGAACTTGTCAAACAACAACTTGAAGAGATGAACAAAACACTTGAAAAAGAAAAATTGGCACATGCAGCAACTCAAATAGACTTAGCCAAAGTTAAAAGCTCAAAGAAAATTATTGAGCAACTGGTGAATGGAAGGAATGAAAAAGACAAAACAGGACTAGGATTCACACATGAACCTATGCCTGAATCTATCTCAAAAACATTACCTGATAATTTCAATACTCATGATCATTCACCAGAAAACAAAGCTAAACTGAAGGAATTTCAAGATCAAAAGAACCTTCAAAAGAAAAATGTTGAAGTTTATGAAGAAACTGACTTAAACAAGATCAAAAATGGTCATCCAATCAAAGTTAAATCTTATGAACCTCAACAAAAACAAAAGAAGCTGTTCGTACCAAAAAGTGAAAATGTTATTGAACAAACTGAACTAAAGAGTGAAAATTCTGATGTCAATAACAAACTGAAAGAAAAATATGAAGAGGTTAAATCAGATAACAATAATTCTGATGATTCTAGTTCTAATGAACTAACTGAAGTGAAAGAATGTCAAAAGGAATCTTCTCAAGATTCAACTAAACTTCAAAGCAAGAAAACTTCATCAAGATTGAAAAATCAAAGACGAAGAAAAGCTGCAAAAGCAAAGAAAACTGAATCAACTAATCAGTCACAGAACAATACTCAAATTAAACCTGTGAAGTTTGTGTCTGCTGGAACTTTTGACTTGAACACAAACACAAAAATAACACCTACACCTAAGATCAAATCTAACTCTGATCTGAGAACAAGTCCAGATCATATGACTTCTGCTGTGTATAAAAGATTTGAATCAAAGGAGTCAAAGAATTTTGTTCAAGTTCAAAAGAAAAATCCCAAAGATCAAAAGACAAAATTTACACCAATTAAACAACAAATTAAATTGCCTAACCCAAAATTCAAACAAGAATCAAATGTTGTTTCAACATCAAGGGTTAATAAAATGTTGTTTAAACATTTTGAAAAGTATTGTGATATCTGTGACATGTACAATCATGACATTTCAGAATGTTACTTTAACAAGTATTGCTACATATGTGATATGACAAATCACACAACAGCTGAGTGTTATTTTAACAAATACTGTGCTTTGTGTGATGAAAGAAATCACAATACCAATGATTGTTACTTCAGGAAGAACTCTACAAGGAAGGAATTCAATAATCAAGGTTTTGTAAATCCACAATTTATAAGAAATCAAAATATTGGATTTAAATTTTCACAACAACAATCTTCCTTGGGTTTGAGATCATTCAGAAGAAACAATTCAGATTTCATCAAATCACAGCAATACCATCAAGAAAAGTTTATTCCTTGATCTGTGAGAATAAACCAAGGAACATTCTCAAATGATTCATACAAGAATTCAAGAATTCTTAATAATGCTTTGAAATCAAAATCTCAAAGAGATAATCAGTTGGCTTCTCAAAAAGGATTTGAACATGATAAACTTCAAAAGAAACCAGATGTCAACAAACTTCATTTTAAACAATTTACAATTGTTGACAAGTTTGGCAAGCCCAAGACCATCTCGGCTTGGGTTACTAACTCACCTTAAATGTTTGTGACTGCAGGTACGCCCGCGGAGACCAATCAACTCATGGTATGTTGACAGTGGGTGTAGCCGGCATATGACAGGCAATCAAGCCTTGTTGCAAGACTTTAAGTTAAAGGATGGTACTCATGTTGCTTTTGGAGGAGATGCAGGTGGAAAGATAACAGGAGAGGGAACAGTTTCCAATGGTGTTGGGGTTTAACATGTTTATCAAAGCTTCATACAACTTGATTATATGAAAAACGCAGCGGAATGTATGATTTAAAACATGTTAAGATCTGATTATAAAACCCATTTTATAATAACCCCAAGCCATGGATCTTCATATACAATGCATACAATAATAAGATGAAAGAACTACAACCTTTGGAGCTTCAAAATCCGAGATTTAAGAAGTGAAGATGATGATGTTTGTGGCTGAAACTTCAATGGAGAAGTTCTCAAGAGGTTGTACCCCAAGCTTTGTACAAACACCTTGCTTTGCTAGGCTTTGAACACCACCTTGTATTCCCCTCTTTCTTGTGTGAATCTTCAGCCAAGAACCTTTCTTTTGAAGCTGAAAATTCGTTTGTATGAAGCTGAAAATCAGCTTCTTCTCTTCAAGAAACCCGTGAAGTGAGAAGGAGAAAGAGAGATATGAGAGAACTTGTCTTTGTTGGTGTGTAGAGAATGTTTTGAAAGGAGAGGTCTTCTTAATGCATGCACTTGGGACATGCAAAAGAGATTCCCACTAGCAAACACATGGGGCGGCCGTAAGCCTCCCATTTGACCCCCATATTTTCAAAATTTTTATAAAACCTTTTATAAAACCATTCTCTTTCTTTCACGTTTTATAAAATTAACCCACCTTAATTTTATAACACATACAAATTGTCATTTGTCATAGTTTAATTAATTTTAAACAATGAACAAGTAATCCCTCATGAACAAATTAACATTTAATGATGTTCATATACAAAAGTAATAATTTAGAAAATCCAATTTTCTAAATTGGTGTCACTACTTACTTGTATGATTTTATCAACAAATAAATTATTTTTCGGTGTTTGTTTGGCTTGTTATTGGGTATGACCCGACTTGGATCATATCACACTAGCCACATCAATTTAATATGTATCTTGGGCAGATCAATTCTTTCAATCTCCCACTTGCACAAGATTCATAGAAAATTGATGCAAGCAGCAAATAACGCCTAGCAACGGTTTGCTACCCCTAATGTATATGACTAAGTGCCATTCAATAACATCATCCCTTCCAAGTACCTTACTTGAATATGATTTAGGTGAATCAATCATCTATCCTTTTGTTGCAGATGTCATGTTAAATCCAAGAGACACAGAATTGTCATTCTCTGATGATTTAACTTTAATAGGCCTTAGACATCTTACTCTCAACGAATAAGAGGAACAAATTCCATCTTGACTACATACGTCTCTCACAATCACCTCATATCATACCTGAACTTAGCCTTATGTACTGCCAATTTTTCAGAACAGCAAAGTACTAAGTCAAAGTACAATACTTGGTGAATATCAAGACCCAATATGTATTTCAGGTCTGAGGATACAATGATATTCGCCTTTACTCAATATCTCTTATGACTAATCACAAGGATTCCATGCAGAAATAATTGAGAGCGGGTCAGTCCAATATCTATATCCCATAGATATCAATGAACCTTGGCAGCAACCTCTTGCTTTATATTCATACCTTATGAATATCAACCAATCCAATTTCATTATAGTCTTATATTCATAATTGTTCCCACAAGTATGATCGACTACGGACGTTTAGAATAACTTATTTATTCACGGATTTAAACATGCTAAAATAGAAGAACAAATGATAATAATTATCATATAATTAAGTCAAATAACATAAGTTCTAATATCTAAATACAAAATACAACATCAAACCCAGTCACTTGAATATCTAAGTCCCATGGCGCAAGCATGGCCTTCATGTTTTGCCCTTTCAAGGAGCTTTGTGAGTGGATCCGCAATGTTTTTATCAGTGTGGACTTTGCGAATACATATCTTTCCTTTTTCAACTTCATCTCTTATGTAGTTGAATCTCCGTTCAATGTGCCGAGTCTTTTGATGAGCACGAGGTTCCTTGATTTGAGCAATCGCACCCTCGTTGTCACAAAAGATCTCTAGGGGATCCTGAATGGAGGGGACTACCCCTAGATCGGCTATGAATTTCTTCAGCCATGCAGCTTCCTGTGCTGCCATTGAAGCGGCGACGTATTCAGACTCTGTAGTGGACAATGCTACGACTTCTTGCTTTGAGCTTTTCCAAGAAACAGCTCCGCCATTCAGAATAAATATGTACCCCGATTGAGATCGTGAATCATCTCGATCGGTTTGGAAACTCGCATCCGTGTAACCTCTTACAACGAGATCCTCTTCACCAGACCCGTAGATCAAGAACATATCCTTGGTCCTCCTTAGGTACTTCAGAATTTTCTTGACAGCCATCCAATGACTATCACCATGATTTTGCTGGTATCTACTTGTCATGCTTAAAGCGCATGACACGTCTGGTCTAGTGCATATCATTGCATACATGATGGATCCTATAGCAGATGCATATGGGATTGCCTTCATTCTATTTTGCTCCTCCTTTGAGCTTGGACATTGAGTCGTACTCAATATTGTCCCTCTTTGAATAGGTACACTACCTTTCTTAGAGTTTTCCATCTTGAACCTTTTCAAGATTTTGTCAATGTATGCACTTTGATTCAAACCAATCAGCCGCCTTGATCTATCCTATAGATCTTTATTCCTAGAATATAGGCAGCTTCACCAAGATCCTTGATGGAAAAACAACTTCCAAGCCAGGTTTTTACACCTTCCAAGGTTGGGATGTCGTTTCCAAATAGTAGTATGTCATCAACATACAATACTAGGAAGGTTATTATGCTCCCACTAGCCTTCTTATACACACAAGCCTCATCAGCATTTTTGATGAAGCCAAATTTCTTTATCTCCTCATCAAAACGGTGATTCCAGCTTCTTGATGCTTGCTTCAATCCATAGATTGATTTCTTTAACTTGCATACTTTATCAGGATGTTTTGGATCGACAAAACCTTCAGGCTGAACCATATAGACATCTTCCTCAAGATATCCATTTAGGAAAGCGGTTTTGACATCCATTTGCCAAATCTTATAGTCATAATGAGCAGCTATGGCAAACAGTATCCTTATAGACTTTAGCATTGCAACAGGTGAGAAGGTTTCATCATAATCAACCCCTTGAGTTTGAGTGAAACCCTTTGCTACAAGTCTAGCTTTGTAAGTATCCAAGTTTCCATGCATATCGGTTTTCTTCTTGAAAACCCACTTACTTCCAACCACTTTGGAATTAAGAGGTGGTACGACAAGTTCCCAAACTTGATTGTCATACATGGATTGCATCTCAACGTTCATGGCTTCAAGCCATTTGTCACAATCCAAATTGGACACTGCATCATGATATGTGGTTGGTTCATCTGAATCTACCACGTAGCATCCATCCATGAAAAATCCGTATCTTTCAGGTGGATTACTAGTTCTACCACTTCTGCGAACGTTTTGTGTGTATTGATCAACCGCTTGATCATTCTCAACATCTTCATGTTGAGTGCTAGTTTCAACCAAACGTGCATCGGGCTGTGAATCTTGATCCTCCTCAAGATCCACTGTTCTACTGCCAGTTCCTTCCATAAGGAACTTTGTTTCTAAGAACTCACCCTTTCTGGCAACAAACACCTTTTGTTCCAGTGGATCATAGAAATAATATCCCATAGAATCTCTAGGATATCCAACAAAGATACACTTGGTGGATCGGACATCTAATTTGTTTGGGGTGGGAGTCTTAACATAAGCCTCACAACCCCAGACCCTTAAGTATGATAGGGATGGAACTCTTCCATGCCATATCTCAAAAGGTGTCTTTTCCACCTTTTTGGTTGGGGCCATATTCAAAATACGGGCCGCGGAGAGCAAAGCGAAACCCCAAAATGATAGAGGCAATGTGCTTCTAGCCATCATAGATCGAACCATATCTAATAGGGTTCGATTCCTCCTCTCAGACACACCATTATGTTGTGGTGTTCCAGGTGGAGTGAGTTGTGAGACAATCCCACAACTCCTAAGATGATCTTGAAAAACATCACTTAGGTATTCACCGCCTCTATCGGTACGGAGAATTTTAATTGATTTGTTGAGTTGATTTTCTACTTCATTCTTGAAGATTTTGAACATTTCAAAAGCTTCATCTTTGTGTCTTATTAAGTACACATACCCATAGCGACTATAATCGTCGGTAAAGGTAATGAAGTATCTTTCACCATTCCTAGTCATTGGCTTAAGAGGACCACATACATCTGAATGTATGATGCCTAATAAATCTTTTGCCCTTTCGTTAGTTCCACTAAAGGGTGTCTTAGTCATTTTTCCTTGTAAACAAGATTCACATACATCAAATGAATCACATTCATTTGTTTTTAAAAGACCATTCTGTTGAAGTGTTTGTATGCGTTTCTTGTTTATATGGCCAAGACGACAATGCCAAAGGTAGGTATCACTCAAATCCAATTTGAGTCTTTTGGTGGTTGCTTGGTATATTGAGCTATCATATGTTGTGTTTTCATGAACCAATTCATAAATGCCATTACAAGGTATAGCTTTAAAATAAAATACATGATTTAAAGAAACATGAATATCATTGTCAACAAACTTGAAATCATAATCATATTGTCTTAAACGGGAAACAGAAATTATGTTCCTAGTCAAGCTAGGAGCATATAATACATTACTTAAAATAACTTCCAAACCACTTGGAAGCTTCAAAATGTAGTCTCCTTGGGCTTCCACATGAACCTTTGCACCATTGCCCATGAAGAGACTTATTTCCCCTTTATCATAATGCTCATTCCTTCTGAACCCCTGCAACAAATTACAAATGTGAGTTCCACATCCGGTATCTAATACCCATGTGTTAGAAGAAATAACATTCAGGTCAACATGTATCATGTAAATTATACCTGAGGTTTGCCCCGCATCCCTCTTTTCTCTCAACTCTTTTAGATAGACTGGACAATTTCTCATCCAATGCCCTATCTCACCACATTTGAAGCATGGGTCGTTCGCGGCAACCTTTTGCTTCTTCTCCTTGGGCTTCGGAGGTTGTGCCCTAACAGCCATCTTTCCCTTTCCCTTAACATGACCCTTTCCTTTGGCAACAGTTGCCTTAGGAGGGGGTAGAGACTTTCTCTTTTTCCCACCTTCACTTATGGTGAGAACGGGTAAAACCCTCTTACCCATTCCCGCCTCAGCTGATTTGAGCATAGAATGAAGTTCATTTATGCTCTTGTCCCATCCGTTCATGTTGTAGTTCATGACGAATGCCTCAAACCTTTTAGTTAGGCCATTAAGGATCAAATCCGTGGCCAACTCTTTTGAGACGGGACAGTTCAGCCTTTCAAGGCGGTCGATGTGGCTTTTCATCTTAAGAACATAAGATGAAACTGATTGGGATTCCTCCATCCGACATGCATTAAGCGCTTGAACCGTTTCGTAGCGCTCCACTCTAGCTTGTTGCTGGAACGTTTCCCGCAACTGAGTGATCATGTCATAAGCTGCATGGAGCTCATACTCCTTTTGGAGTTCGGGTGTCATACTTGCTAACATTAGGCAAGAGACTTGGACGGAGTCTTCCACATATCTAACCCAATCATTATACGCTTCCACATCTTCCTCGTCAGGTTCATCGGGGATGGGGTCATCAAGGATGTAGGCCCGCTTTTCTTGTTTGAGAACAATTCTCAAGTTGCGGTACCAATCCATGAAATTGTTAGGTGTTAGACGATCCCTTTGAAGGATCGCCCTTAGGGATTGGTTGTTTTGGTTTGGTACATCATTATTAGTGTTGTTGTTGTCGGCCATCTACAAGATTTTACAAAGTTCCATTAGTAATCGTTGATATAATTATATTTTATTTATCAATACCCTTTATGTCTCATAGATCATTAATAAATAAAATTTTAGAATCCAACGTTATATTTAAATATTGGTTAGGTGACCTTTATCCCATTATTTAAATAAACAAGGTAGTCATAAATGACAATTACAACCTATTGTAACTTCTAGTGGTATGGGATCGTTTGAACATCTCATGTTTATAACGGCATGTTTATCCCATCAACACCTTTTATAAAATATATTTTAGGTGATCCATTCAATATATTTTACAAATCAAGTCGTCCTACTTACACACACGTGTGAGTTTACTATATAAGTGGTTAGGTGACCTTTATCCCACAAACATGGTATTCTCACCTCAAGTTACAAGTTCCCTCAAAGTGGTTAGGTGACCTTTATCCCACTAAGAGTTAGCAAGTAACCTAAGTGTTGTGTAAAAGGATGGTGTTTAACTTGTTTTTCAAAAGGGATTTATAATTTGACAATTCTTGTTTAGAAAAGTCTATGTACCATATGATTGTATGCATTCAACCATATGGTACCCTATTGGTTCTTTTAAATAAAACCCATTTTATTTTGTAAACCATTAATTCCTTTTATAGAACCATTCTACTTATGCTTAATGATTTGAGAACCAATTACTTGTTTATTGTTTGTTTTAGTTGAGGTTTGTTAATCACATCCAAATATTCAAAACAAACATCATCATATGCATTCAACCAAACATAAACAAAACAAGTCATATATGCATAACAAAGCATACTAAGTTGATCACACTTGTTTAGCCAAAACAAGTGTGTCAAATGGTCATATCCTAAGGGTTTAGATCATGACACATGGTTGACCAAAGAGACTCCCACTTGAAACCATATATTCAAGAATCCTCTTTGTCCATCTTTTCTTCAAGTCTTGATCTTGAGCTTCCTTACAAGATATGTATCCTAATACATTTTTCTAGTAAAGATAAACTCCTAATCTATTTATTACAAACCATATGAATAAATAAATTACAAGACTAGACTTGAAACAAAAATAAATTATTACATGCCCAAATGAATATAACATGACAACCAATCATTCAATCCAAATGGTCTAGGCTTTGTTATGCATAATCAACAACATATTCAAACATACATGAGAGGTCGATTTTTGGCAGCCCCTTAAACCCATGTTTTTGGCCAACATAAACCAAGAACTAATGGGTTTAGTCCATGCAAACAATTATCTTATAAACTAGAGTTTTAAAGATCCTAATATGCATAATATAGCATCTTTAAAACATCAAAAGAGGGCACCAAAACAGCCCCTTAAACCCACGGTTTGGTGCTGTCCAAAAGAAATATAAAGTGTAATACATGTATGCATATGTATAAGTGGCTCTTGATGCCATTGTTGGGGTTTAACATGTTTATCAAAGCTTCATACAACTTGATTATATGAAAAACGCAGCGGAATGTAAGATTTAAAACATGTTAAGATCTGATTATAAAACCCATTTTATAATAACCCCAAGCCATGGATCTTCATATACAATGCATACAATAATAAGATGAAAGAACTACAACCTTTGGAGCTTCAAAATCCGAGATTTAAGAAGTGAAGATGATGATGTTTGTGGCTGAAACTTCAATGGAGAAGTTCTCAAGAGGTTGTACCCCAAGCTTTGTACAAACACCTTGCTTTGCTAGGCTTTGAACACCACCTTGTATTCCCCTCTTTCTTGTGTGAATCTTCAGCCAAGAACCTTTCTTTTGAAGCTGAAAATTCGTTTGTATGAAGCTGAAAATCAGCTTCTTCTCTTCAAGAAACCCGTGAAGTGAGAAGGAGAAAGAGAGATATGAGAGAACTTGTCTTTGTTGGTGTGTAGAGAATGTTTTGAAAGGAGAGGTCTTCTTAATGCATGCACTTGGGACATGCAAAAGAGATTCCCACTAGCAAACACATGGGGCGGCCGTAAGCCTCCCATTTGACCCCATATTTTCAAAATTTTTATAAAACCTTTTATAAAACCATTCTCTTCTTTCACCTTTATAAAATTAACCCACCTTAATTTTATAACACATACAAATGTCATTTGTCATAGTTTAATTAATTTTAAACAACGAACAAGTAATCCCTCATGAACAAATTAACATTTAATGATGTTCATATACAAAAGTAATAATTTAGAAAATCCAATTTTCTAAATTGGTGTCACTACTTACTTGTATGATTTTATCAACAAATAAATTATTTTTCGGTGTTTGTTTGGCTTGTTATTGGGTATGACCCGACTTGGATCATATCACACTAGCCA
Organism: Flaveria linearis; assembly: GCA_024085815.1. Classification (NCBI taxonomy): domain Eukaryota; kingdom Viridiplantae; phylum Streptophyta; class Magnoliopsida; order Asterales; family Asteraceae; genus Flaveria; species Flaveria linearis. The sequence goes on from CM044001.1 coordinate 53,938,521, forward strand.
CATCAATTTAATATGTATCTTGGGCAGATCAATTCTTTCAAATGGGATTATCAGTTTTGATAAAGTCAACTTTTGCTCACAGTTGAACTTTAATCTTCTAAGTGTATCCCAAATCTGTGACAAATCTTATTCTGTTCTTTTTGATGAATCTCACTGTTATGTCTTGAAACCAGATTTTCAGATTAGCAATGACTGGGTGATAGTTAAAGCTGCTAGAGACAGAGATGTATACAAATTGGATATGTCTCAAGTGGATCCTGCAACTGAAACTACTTGCCTGATTGCTAAAGCTTCAAATGATGAAAGCCAGCTTGGCATAGACGTCTTGGTCATTCCAACTTCAAAAACATGAACAAGCTTGTAGCAGGAAATCATGTTATTGGACTTCCTTCCAAGAAGTTTTCAACAACTGATCATTGCTCAGCATGTCTGAAGGGAAAACAACATAGAGCGTCTTATAAGTCCAAACTAATAAACTCAAACACCAAACCACTCCAGATGTTACATATGGACCTTTTTGGACCAACTAATGTTAGGAGTATTGGTAGAAAATCATATTGTTTAGTCATCATAGATGATTATACAAGATTTTCATGGGTTTTCTTTCTTCAAGCTAAATCTAAAACTGCAGATCTTCTAAAAGAATTTATTAATAAAGTTGAAAATCAGCTTGATCAAAAAGTAAAAATAATAAGAAGTGATAATGGAACTGAATTTAAAAATGCTAACATTGATTTGTTTTGTGTAGAAAAAGGGATAGTTCATCAGTTCAGTGGTCCCAAAACTCCACAACAAAATGGAATTGCTGAAAGGAAAAACCGAACTCTGATTGAAGCTGCCCGTTCTATGTTAGCAGATGCTAAACTTCCAATCACTTTCTGGGACGAAGCAATATCCACAGCATGTTTTGTTCAGAATAGAATCTTGCTTGTTAAAGATAAAAAGAAAACTCCATATGAGTTGATGTTTGATAGAAAACCAAACATAAATTTTTAAAATCATTTGGTTGTCCAGTTATGATTCTTAACTCAAGTGATCATTTAGGAAAATTTAAAGAAAAAGCTGATAATGGATTTTTCGTTGGATATTCATCTGTTTCAAAAGCCTATCGAGTGTATAACTCTAGGACAAACACTATTAATGAAACATTCAATGTTAAATTTTCGGAAAATTCTTTTCCATCAGTTTCAAATGGTCCTGCATGGTTATTTGATTTGGATTCTTTGTCAAACTCATTTCAGTCTAACTTGTTTAATCAATCTGATGATTTTTCAGGTAAGAAGAACTCAAGAGGAGATCTTGGATCTTTCAGTGATGATTCAGATTCTGATGATTCAGATGATGCTCGTCCAGATTATCCATTTTTTTCATTTGTCAAGGATTCAACAATCCATTTCCATGACAATGTTCCTGATTCTTCAGCTTCAGATCATTCTGTTTCAGCTGCTCAAGAAGCATCACAACCTATTCCTAATGATGGTACAGAAATTGGACATCCTGAGTCTGGCACATCTTCTATCTCTGGAGATGCAATTGATCATAGTAACTTTGATTACTTTCTCAATTCACCGACTCAAGTACCAAATTTCACTCCACATTCTTCTACCTTATTGCAACAGCTCTCCAATCTGAACCAAACCAATCTTAATGTTACTGTTCAAGGAAATGAGATTCCGATATCTCGTATCCACCGGAACCATCCAACATCACAGATTATTGGTCCTCTGAATGAAAGAACTACTAGGAGTAAATCTGAACATGCAAATGTTTGTTTATACTCGTGTTTCCTTTCTCAGACTGTTCCTAAAAATGTCACCGAGGCATTACAGGACAATGGTTGGATTGAAGCTATGCAGGAGGAACTTCTACAATTTCGAAAACAAGAAGTGTGGAAGTTGGTGGAATTACCTGAAGGAGAAAATGCTATAGGCACCAAATGGTTGTTCAGAAATAAAACTGATGATCGTGGCATTGTAATCAGAAATAAAGCAAGACTTGTTGCACAAGGATACACACAGGAAGAAGGAATTGACTATGATGAAGTATTTGCTCCAGTTGCAAGACTCGAATCTATTCGTGTTTTCCTGGCTTATGCATCATTCATGAAATTCAAGGTGTATCAAATGGACGTCAAAGGTGCATTCTTTTATGGTCCAATCACTGATGATGTGTATGTGAAGCAACCTCCAGGCTTTGAGGATGCAAAATTTCCACATCGTGTGTATAAGCTTAGCAAAGCTTTATATGGCCTACATCAAGCTCCTAGAATTTGGTATGAGACATTATCTCAACACTTGATACAACATGGATATACAAGAGGGAAAATTGATCCAACTTTATTCATAAAGAAGGATAATCATGATCTCTTATGTGTGCAAGTGTATGTAGATGATATCATATTTGGTTCTATAAGTCCAACATTGTGCAAAGAATTTGAAGAGATCATGAAATCTCGGTTTCAAATGAGTTCTATGGGAGAAATCAATTTCTTTCTTGGACTACAAGTTCAACAATCTGCAGATGGTATTTTTATCAATCAGGAGAAATTTGTTGATAAACTTTTGAAGAAATTCAAACTGCATGATTGTCAGTCCATAAGAACTCCAGCTGACGTAAACACCAAGATTGAACCTGATCCTAAAGGAAAATCAGTAGACCAAACTTTATACAGATCTATGATTGGTTCTTTGATGTATCTTACTGCATCACGACCAGACATAATGTATGCTGTTTGTGTCTGTGCAAGGTATCAATCAGACCCGAAAGAATCTCACTTAATTGCTGTCAAAAGAATATTCAGGTATCTCAAAGGTAAACCAGCCTTAGGGCTTTGGTATCCTTACGAGGGTAATTTTGAGTTACATGGATACACAGATAGTGATTATGGTGGATGTTGTCAAGATAGAAAATCTACAACGGGTGGTTGTCAGTTTCTTGGACCCAGATTAGTTTCATGGCAATGTAAGAAACAAACAAATGTTTCTGTCTCAACTGCAGAAGCTGAGTACATAGCTACATCAGCAGGATGTTCTCAAATACTTTGGTTGCAAAACCAACTACTAGATTATGGGTTCAATTTTCTTAAAACACCCATTTACATTGATAACACTGCTGTTATGTTCATTACAGCTAATCCAGTTCAACACTCAAAAACAAAACTTATCGAAATTCGATATCATTTTCTAAGAGATAATTCTGAAAAAGGTTTAATTATTTTGATTCAAATAGCAACTGAAAAACAGTTGGCAGACCTATTTACTAAAGCTTTTCTACCAGGAAGATTTGAGTATTTAGTGGAGTCAATTGGCCTTATTAACCATGTGTAAACCTGGTTACAAATTTGAATCTTTTCATGATCAAATACTTTCCTAACTCTGACAATTTTCATAAGGATAACTTTTCATAGTTATTTGCCTGATTGTTTGTGTGTGTGTGCTTTCTTTTATAGAAAACCAAATACAAAATTAGAAAACTCAAAAAATCAAATAGAAAATTATAAATCAAAATCCAAAAATAGAGTGCTTTTCATTTTTCATTCATTATTTTAGGAATGAATCTGTATTTGCCTTCTGTGAGAAATGATAGTACATTAGTAAGATCAGTTACATACTTCACTCGCTAATAAAGTCTGACATGATCAAGATTTGTTGTGTAGACACTATCATGCTAGTATACTGAACAAGTAAATTCTTGTGATTATCCCACATCCTTATGCTTGTTTGTGTATTCATCTAAGTACATTTGAGTGTATTAGCTTATCAGATTGACTGCTTGTTAAGCTACACCTACTCACACCTAATGGTAATGTGACTAATCATGAGATCTGTTACAAGCATCATTTACTTCTCTGTTATGAGTCATCATAGACCTGAAGTACTGAGATATCCTCTGTTGTAAGTCATTACAGACCTGGATATTCTTATTTGATGCAAAAGATGCCAATGTGCACAACCCATTCAAAAGGATGGTTAGAGTTGATCAAATGGTTATCCATGATCATTCTCTGTTAAATTTAGTAACATGAACTCTGATTATGCATATTTGTTAGGTAATAAGTTGAGAATATGTGCTTTCTTGCATGTCTTGATGATGGTTGATCCTCTTTGTCTTGGTATGAGTCACATCTTGTCATATACCTCTACCATACTCATCCAAGAATTGAAAAAGTAAGTGAGCTGATAGTTTATGTCAAAAACACTCATTTGCTGTCCTTAGATCTTGTGTCTCCTTTGCTGTGATATCGCTGACCTGGAACACACTTGATCAGGATTTAATCATTGTCTATGACTATCCACACAATTTTTTATTTTAATGTTCTGATCTTATCTAATATGATCTCACTGCAATTAAAGATTCTAGTGTAAATATTAGATTTTTATTCTGCTTTAATTTTGATTTTATGCATGTTTTCTTGTGTGCAGGCAATATAACAATGTTAAGTGTGATATTCTTATGCTATCTTGGTAAACTTCTAAGTTTTGAGAAACTTAAAAGTTTAGGGGGAGTAATAAACCAATAAGAATATTCTCAGAAAATCAAAATGAAAATGCTCATGTTGAATTGAACGGATGATGCTTTAATTTCAAAGTATGTGTGTGTTTATCAAATGATAAAATGATCTCATAATTTTTAGCAAAGTGGAAAAGCTTCTTTGAAAAGTTTAAATCAAGACAGATGTTGAAATATTTGGTTGTTCATTTTGAAAAGTTTCAGCTTGTGGTCGTATAACCACTGTTGGTCGTTTCAGCTTATGGTCGTATAACTACTGTTGGTAGTTTCAGCATTGTGTTGGAAATTTTTCTAAGGCAATCCCTTAGACTCATCAGCTGTTGGACTTATCACCACTGTTGGACGTTTAACTGTTGGACTTATTACCACTGTTGGTCATTTCACTGCTGGTCGTATCATCACTGTTGGACGTTTGACTACTGTTTCAGACTTTTCAGCCTTAACACTTAGAAATTTTTCATAAAATTTCAAAAATCCAAAAATATTTTTTTTTAATTCAAAAGATTAGAAAAACAACAAAAATATAAAAAATGGCTAAATCAGAAGATTCTGAGAATAGAGTTCCAAAACTTAAAAACAGAGCTGATTTTAAAAATTGGTCTCTTAGGCTGAAACATCATTTGAATTCCATAGACACTGATCTGTGGAAATCAACTGAAAAGGGTCCATACATTCCTGTGACTACTGATGGTCCAGACAGAGGATTTGTGTATTCTAAAGATTCACAAGAGCCTTATCCAGAAGATAATCTTCATGGTGATGATTTAAAAAAGGTAAAGAATGACATCAAAGCATATTCTCTCATGTGTAAAGGACTACCACTGGAAGTTCTTTCAAGGCTTGAAAACTATCAGACTGGATATACAATGTATAAAGCCTTGAAGATTATATGTGAAGGAGGGAAAGAGATTCAAGATCTGAAAAAGCAGAAACTGAAAAGGCAATTGGAACTTTTTGAGCACATCTCAGGAGAAACAATAAACCTGGCTCTAATACCAATTGATAGGATCAATTAGAGCAATCTGTATCAATTATATGAACAATTCAAAGCAAAATACAATCAATTGTAATCAAATCATGCAAAATCAACAAAATTCATATTCCATTGATAGCAAAGACGATTACAAATGATAGAGAGCAGTTCTCATAAAACATATGCAAAAACTTACAATCTATACTACGTCTAAGCTATTTATACTAGAACCTAAGGAACTAATTTACACAACTAGTCCCTACACTAGTATAAAATACAAAATAGACACTAAACAATAAAGACTAAATGTTAATCTTTTAAGGGACCTAACAGGATTTCCATATGTAAAGGGCCACACATAAAAAATTCCAGTAACACTCTCTGCTGATCAAGCTACTCTGTACAAAACCTCAAGAGTACCCATAGAGGATCTCACTCTTTATGATGATGACTACAAAAAGATAAAAATTGATCTCGAAGCCTATTCCATTATAACTCAAGCATTGAAAATGGATGTGCTGAAAAGGCTTGAGAAGTATGGAACAGCTAAAGCTGTGTGGGATGCACTTCTGATTATGTGTGAAGGAAGCAGTGTAGTAGCTGAATTTAACAAGGATAAACTTGTTAACCAATATGAAACCTTTCATCACTCTAAGGGGGAGTCAATCTCAAAACAATTGCATAGATTTGTGCAGCTGGTGAATGATTTAGAGATTATGTGGGTTACATATAAAGTCAAAGAGTTGAAGAAAAAGATGCTTCACAGCCTTCCTAAAAGCTGGAAACAAAATGTTACCATGCTAAAAAACACTCTTGATCTAGAGAGTACCACCTTGCACATAATGATAGCCAAAATTGAAGCTCTTGAACTTGATGAAAGGAGCAGGAACCTTGGTGGACCTAGAGTTGTTAGAGAATATAAATTTCAATCAGACACTCACTCAGTGGAAAATGCCTTCATTATTGAAGATGATGATTTTCTCTCCTCAAGAGATCAAGTGAAGACAACTGGCTTCATTGCTGCTCCATCAACAAACAAGCCATCAACATCACCTCAACCAACAGGGTTCCCTGCCACTCCCACAGGTCTATCTGAAGACCAAAGGTCTAAAGAGGAAAAGGCTACTTACAATGCCTTTGTTGCAAGCTTTGAAGCGTACTTGGGAGGAAGACTCACTTCTACCCACCTGATCTAAGAGGACTTGGAAGAAATGGATCTAGATCATGTGGAAGAAGTGGATCTACAATGGCAAATGGCTATGATAGCAATGAGAGCCAAGAAGTTCTTCAGAAAAGGGAGAAAGCTTAGTTTGAATGGAAATACAAAACTTGGATATGACAAACCCAAAGTCAAATGTTTCAGTTGTGGTATGACTGGCCATTTATCAAGAGAATCTAATGCTCGTAGAAGAAACAACAATAGCTTTCAAAGGAATTCTCAGGGTCAATCAACCTCACCACCAAACCCAAACTATCAGTCCAACAATCATCAACAGCAGCAGTATCATCACCAACAACAACATCAACATCCGTACCAGAGCCAGCCATAACTGGCAAATCAAGCTCATGGAACCAACCAATCTACTTCAAATGCTCTTGTCATCAGGCAAGATGGAGTATCTAACTGGAGCTTACATGCTGAGGAAGTGAAGCCTCAATTTCAAAATCATGCCCTCATGGCTCACATCAACGATGGCCCAACTCCAATACCATCTAAGGTAAAATCTAATCTTTGTAGTGATAAATGTATTGCAGAATTACACGGTTATCGTGAGCACAATCACAAATTGGTAGCTAAAATCAAAGAAGAAAAAGTAAAATCAGAGATGTATAGAAGAGAAATCAAATGTTTTGAAATAAAAATCAAATCTCTCATCTCCGATATAGAAAAACTGCATAGAGAAAAGTACAATCTTGGAGCTGAAATTGAAAAATTAACTGAAAAGCTAGCCCAATCCAAAGCTGAGCAATCAGTTACTGAAGTGAAACTTGAAAAGTTTCAATGGTCTTCAGCTAAGCTGCAAGAGATGCTTGATTCACAAAAGGAGCACAATGGTATGACTGGGATTGGATACAATTCATGTCCCCTACGATATAATGACAATTACACTGTCATGCCTGAGTCTGTCACTCTGTTTGTTAAAATTGAACCTAAAACTATTGAACCTAAGTCAATAGTAACTCAAATCACTAATCCTTAAAATAAACCAAGTGTTTACATTGAGACAAATAAGGAGAAAATTAAGTTAGGTCATCCCATCAAAATCAAAGAGTACTCAGACAAGACAGTGAATGTCATTAAACCAATAAATCCTGTCAAATCCATAGTGCCTTTTGTGAAATTTGTTCCGGCAAATGCCAAAGAAAAGAAGATAACTGATGATTCCGTGACACCATCTACTGAAACCGGATCTGATTGTGAGATCAAATCTCCAAAGAATCCAATCAAATCAGATAACGTTTCACCAAAAATCAAAAGTAAAATCGCATTGGTTTCAAAATCAAAGATCAAGTTAGATCCTCAATCATCAAAACCAAAGCAAGGAGTTGGTTTTGTTATTTTTAATAAAGATCATGTAAATCAACAAGAAAAAGAGGATATGCAAAGGTTAAGAAAGCAAAATCAATCTAAGAGAATCAAAACTAGTAGTGTTATGAAACAAACTAGTAAAAGCACCGATAGTCATTCCTCATCAAAATCAAAGATTGAGGCTCAGTCCAAAACTGGTAAAGTTACTTAGGCATCAACACCAGGATCAGTGTCTAGAAACAAACACATGTATTATTGTGAATCCAAGGATCGTGATTCAGGAATTATCAGTATTAAAATAAATCAATTTAATGATCGCGGAATTATCACTAATTGACGTTTAATTGTTTGTAATGATCAATGATGAACACAACCACAGAAACACAATAAATGCGAAATCAATAAGAATTCAAATGTATTTCATTAACTATACTGTAATGATTACAAAAGAATAATAATGAATGACTCTGAACAATCGAGTTCTGTGAATCGAATGATGTTTGATGTTGATGTGACGGCAGCTAGGGTTGCACAATGAACTCTTGACAGCCGTAATAATGATTGATTGTGTTCGCCCGAGATGTGAAACCTAGGACTCATATTTATAGATGATTTGAGTCGGTTAAGGAAATAGCGGATCTCTCGGGATTTGTTGTTGATTGAGTTGACTTGTTTGACTTCTTGGTAATTGCAATCGCACAAGTATAACGTTCTTCCGCAGCAATCTTCTCGTCCGCAGAACATTTGTTCTTCCGTAGATGATTTAGTCTTCCGTAGCAAAGTTGTTCTTCCGTAGGAAATTCTTCTTCCGTAGGAGTCTTCACTTCATGGTACTTGATCATCCGCATGAACATTGTACTTGGTCATTTGGTCTTGTAAGAAACATATCTACGGATTAACAAAATTGTTCATCCGTAGATGTTTCATACACTTGGTCAATTCCATGAATCCATCTAAGTATATTGTTTTTCCCTGTCAAGTCACAAATCAACACACATATATATGGGGTTATCCTATAGATTCAAAGCACATATATATATATTTTTACTGTTACAAGTATTAATTACAAGACTTGATTTTCAAGTACTAAGCCTATACAAAATTGATCTAGCCCTATACAATCTAGACCTAACAATACTCCCCCTTAGGCTTAGCTCCTTGTAATTAGTCTTTCAAAACTGCTAGCTCCTTGACTCTTGATATTATTTTATTGTAGAAGTAAGATACAGCTGCCTTTTGATCATCATACTTGTATTTGATCTCCATTTTGCTGATCTTCTTCAGAGTCTCGAAGCCAAGTCCCAGAACATCCTCCTCTTTAGTGAGAGTCTCCAAGACTCTGTCATTCTTCACTACTTCAAGTTCATCTTGTTCGGAGAGGCGAAGTTCTGTGACTTCATCATACTCTGTTCCCTTCAGCAAGCCTGCATTGTGTCTGCGTCATTTGTAGGCCTTTGCATGAAGTTTGTCAATGACTTGTATCATGTGAACATGCAAGAATAGATCATTTTGAGCTGCTTCATCATTCAGCTTCGGAAAGAATTTGTCATGAAGGTAGGAAGTGTAGCTTGGATGAAGCAACTTGATTTCCACAGGATCAAAAATCCTGATCTTTTCAGCTCTTTTGTTCTCTGCATTTCTCAGCAAAACCAGTTCTTTAGTCCTCTCTACATATCCCCATTCAGTGATAGGGAGCGTGTATTGAGTCCCTTCAATGTGCTTGATGGCTGCTGAGGTTCTATTGTTGTAACCAACCCTCTTTAGGAATTCAGCATCTACTAATCCAGAGGCATTGGACTTGTATCTTTTCAGTCCTTGACTTCTTCTTCTGTGCTCTTCATCATCTCTCTTAGCACCTATTAGCACATCATCTTTGAATCTTGTTTTCAGTTGACCTACTCTGCTTAAGAAGTCCCTGCCTCTCGGATGTATTGGATAATTTGTCACGGTAAGGGTTTGCAGGTCCTTTATATCATTCTCAGGAAGGCAGAGAACTGAAAACACATCATGGAAGTATTCAACTCTTCCTGATGTCCTTTTGATCATTACACAATCCCACTCTTGATCATATTTCCACGCCATGATCTTGTTTTCTTCAGCTGAGTTGGGAGTTGTGAGGTGATTAACCAACTGAATCAGAGTGGACTTCGGATCAGTTATTTCTCTAACAGTGGTACCAAGGGGCCACACTTTGCCTGGGATGACTTCCGTTGGTTCCCTGATGAGCTTATCTTTTGCTTTATGCTGATCCTTTGGCTCCACAGTTATTGGATCAGCTGACAGTTTGGTTTGTTTGTCATCAGTTGGATGAGGAGCTGTGGTTCTGAATTTCACACCTGTTTCCAATTCCACCTTCATTACATGATCCATCATCCTCCGCAGTTCTCCAGTGGTTCTACCTTTGAGCTCATGCGGTTTGTAGTTGTGGCCCTGTAACCAGCAAGTCATATTGTACTTTGTAAGTTTTGCTGTGTCACAGTGGCCCAGATCCTTTTTGATCTTCTCCAATGACTGAAATATAGTAAAGGCTTCATAATCACAGTTTGGGATTATGAACCTTGCAAACTCAAATTCTTTCAGTGCATTCTTCATTTCTGATGTGTTCATACTCTCAACCATGTCATATGGAAAACCATGGTTGATGAGGGTCATAAACATGCTCGAATCAGGCCTCTCTTCCATTATGTCAGCTGTTGTTAGAAGGTCATCGGCCTTTCCACCCTTTTCTCCAGTGGGGGACTCAATTCTTGTCAGTTCCTCCCACTCTTTCTCACTTTCATCATCATCAGTGGATTGTACCTTCACAGTAGACACATCTACTGAAGGTGTAGGTGCAGGGGATAGAAGTTTTGCTTTCTTTGGAGAGCTTTCATCTTCATGTTTCTTTTCAGTTGCTCCCATGTATTTTCTTTTCCGGGTGTATGAAATCATTTGCTTAGCAGCTTCACCCGTCTGTTTTGGTTTATCAATACTTGGGGCATCTTTTGTTTGCAGATCAGATATTTTCTTTTTCAGCTCTGCTATTTCTGCATCTTTCTTTTTGAGCAGTTCAGATTTCTCATTTTGTTCAGTCTTCAAAGAAGCCTCCAACTCTTGTTCTCTATTCAACAATGCATCAATGACTTCACTGTTGCTTAGAGCATCTTCTCTCAGCCTTTTCAGTCTAGCATCTTTCTCCATCATCTCTTCATCTTTTTCTTTGATTATACCTTTCAGCTCTTGTATTCATTCTTTTCTCTTATTTGATTTGAGTACTAACTTGTTGTACTCAGTAACCAAATAGCTTTTGCTGACAGGAATGTCATTGTCACTTAAATCATCTTCATGGTATGCAATGACATCCTCAGCAGATCCTTGTACTTTCTCATGCTCATCAGCAATTTGTTCATCTTTCAATGAAGATATTGGCTCAGTATGTGCTGATGAAGCATGTTCTTCTGTGTGTGTTGGTGAGATAGGAACAGTGCTGGCTTGAGATAATATCTCAGTATCTCCTGAGTGTACAGAGTGTACAGACTCAGCTATCTCAAAAGGCTCGGTTCCAGCACTTTCCGGGGATGCATGTTTTGGAGATTCTGGTGGTGGTAGTACAGGGGATTGAGCTTGAAGTGGAGAGAAAGGTTGAGTGTGATGTGATGATGACTGAGAAGCTGATGATGATTGTTGTTTGGCTGGGGATGTTGGCTTAGTGCTTTTGGTGGATGATGATGAGATTAGTAGAGGTGATTGATGTTGATGAATTGGTGAGATTGGTTGGGTGTTCAGGCTTGTTGGTGATTGTGCTTGTTGAGGGGGTGTTTGGCTAGGTGTTTGATGTTGGAGTGGTGGAGTTTGGGTTGATGATTGTGATGTTGATTGGTGTGGTGAGTGAGATGCTTGTGCAGAATCAGCAGATGGTTCTGCTTCTTCTGCCCAAGCCAACTCTTGTGGCAAGTCTGCTTCTGGATCTAATACATGTGCAAACATTGGCATATCTTGTCCCTGGTACTTTCCACTAAGCTTGTTTAGCACAGATTTGTTCAAGTGTGCTTGCACAAACACATTCCCAACTCTGTCCACCCCAGGTAGTTCTGAGTTGATCACCAGTTGCAGGAATCTCGGGAACATATACATCTTGTCATTCTTCTGCAGTTTGACTTGTTCACTCAGACAATTGAAGATGTATTTTGCATAGTTCTAAATTCTCCCCTCAAATATCCCAATAATCCCAGATGATATATGCTTGGAGAATCTGTCCAGTCCCGACTTCCTGTTTGACAAGCATTTCAGGTAGGTATGACACAAAAATCTGTACGGTTTGCACAGCCTACCCTTCTTGATTTCCCCTTTTTCGTAGTCACCATCATACCCCATCAGATTAAAAATTTTCTCAATGTATTCATTCTCGAATACATCGGGGTGACCTCTCTCTCTATCACCCAGTTCCAAGCATCTTCGTAAGATGTTTTCAGTGATTCGAAGACGCTTGTTCCGAATCTCAGCCACAATCACTTCTTCATCATCTTGTTCTTCAACTCGTGCTGAGTTCCAGAAATCAATTATGTGTGCCTGACATATCACAGGCTCAGCCGTCAAGGCGTAGAAGAGCCTTGATCGTCGGAGATATCTGATGATATCTCGACATCCTTCCGCCGCCGGATCATCAGCGTTTAAGAACGCGCACATATTATGTACTTTGGCGAATCTATTATCCATCTGTAAATAAAATCAAGTTAGAAAACATGCAGTTGAATCGTTTGAATGTCAATAACCGATTAAACAGTTTCTTACTGATGTTTAAGACATGATTTACCTTTGCAATAACAGTAATTTATTAAAGGATAATATTGATGATGTGTTCTTGGAAAAGGATATTTTGAAATTTGAAAAAGAGGGAAAATGGGCGATTTTCTAGGTTAAAAGTGAAAAAGTGCTCTGTAAAAATATCTGAAACCTTATTTATAGGGGAACATATTAATTTATTTTATTAATTATGTTCTTTTATTAATTATGTTGGGCCCACTTCCATTCATTCCTATCCGCATACCAAGTGTTTAGAATGCATTATCTCTTCCGCAGAGCATCTGCGGAACCTTGACATCTGCGGATGTCAACATCTGCGGAACCTTAACATCTGCGGATGTCTTAACATCTGCGGATGTAACAGTTTAAACAATGCATTTGTTTTGCTGCTGAATCAGAAATCACATAATACTTCTACGGATGAGGTATTACTGAAACTTCTGCGGAACATAAAAAGTTTAAAACTTTAAATGTATGATATCTACTGAGTAGAATCAAATGTTGATGTTGGACATTGTTGACTTTATTTGCATGGCAATTAAGTACAGAGAGGCAAGTTTCCTATATCCTGCATTCAAGTTAGTGCTCAAGTTCCAATTCCTTCAAAGTAATTCAGATCAATTATCAGCTTTTATTGTTTTTCATGCATGAACTACTCCCCATAAATTTGTGATTAATGTGAGACAGTTACATTTATCATAAATTTAAGTTGTAAACAGGCATGACAGGCATATGACCATCTAAATAAGAGAAAGTCAGTTGAGATAACAATTAAACATCTGAGAAACAGTTACATGCATGCATATATATATAGAGGGATCATACTATAACTTGGCTTCTGCTGATGTTGATTAGTTGATTCAATACATACCTGATTGCAAGTATATAGATCCACTTAAATTCAAACATGAGTATTGTATCAACTAGGCATGCTATTTATCATGTTGTGAAGTTTGTTATTCAGTAGCAATCATGAGTCCCACATTCAATTATCGTTAGAGTATGTCTTCCGTAGGTGAGGCAAACCACTACATTCCACACTTAATGACTATGTACTTTAAGTTATAAGTTCTATCTTGAGACAAATTACAGTCTCATGAATGCTTTGATGTTGAAGCTCTTTGACTTGATGTACAATGGAGCACAAGTGATTCCTTTTTAGAGCTGAAATATGATCTTCATAGTCACCAGGTCTTTACTTTCGTAAAACAGAGGTGAACTTTAACCCAGGTCTTTGTTTACACAAAACAGAGGGAGAATGAAGATCACACTTATTAATCACATTCCCAGGTCTTTGTTCACACAAAACAGAGGGAATATGACTTTGCAAAGATAGAAGATTATAAAGTATTTTACATAGTGTGCTTGTGTAATTGATTTGATCACATCAGGAGAGAACATACCTTCCTGATTCTCAAATGGAATCCTCACAGACAGTTACCTCATGCTTTTAGTTTGGCATGCTCTTAGCTTTGTGTCCACTCAAGATGAACCTAATCACATATCAGTATGATATAAGTTAGATTGAGTTTTGTTTGTTTAATATCCAAGTATAGTCTACTATCATTTCCCTTATATAATGCATGTATAGCTGTTTGCTCAGTCATTTAAGTTATCCTTAATGATTACTCTGCACAAAGTCAGTCATATGCTTTTGTTGATTTATTCTAAGTTAATCATCCCCAAAGATTCTATCAGAAAATTAAATCTAACAGAATCAAATGCTTTAGTGAACAAATCAGCAAGCTGATTGGTTGTGTCTACTTTGACTAACTTGATGAGACCCTTTTCAGAGCAATCTCTCAGAAAATGGTATCTGATTTCAATATGTTTTGTTTTACTATGTTGAACTGGGTTAGCAGTGATAAACATAGTAGCTGAATTATCAATATGAATTGGTGTATGAAGGAAATTGTAACCATAATCAAGTAATTGGTTTTGCAACCAAAGTACTTGAGAGCAACCTGCTGAAGCAGCTATGTACTCTGCTTCAGCTGTGGATACGGATACATTTGTTTGCTTCTTGCACTGCCATGAAACAAGTCTTGGTCCTAAAAACTGACATCCACCAGTTGTGGATTTTCTGTTATTGTTGCAACCTCCATAGTCACTATCTGAGTAGGAGTAGAGGCTAAAATCTCCATCTTTGGGATACTAAAGTCCCAATGCAGATTTGCCTTTCAGGTATCTGAAAATTCTCTTTACAGCATTCAGATGTGACTCCTTTGGGTCTGATTGATACCTGGCACAAACACAAACAGCAAACATGATGCCAGGTCTACTGGCAGTTAAGTACATTAATGAACCGATCATTGATCTATACAATCTTTGATCTACGGATTTGCCAGCAGGGTCAGGCACAATCTTGTCTATTGTTGATGCTGGTGTCTTGCATAAAGTGGAATCAGCAAGATTGTACTTCTTCAAAATTTGATGAATGTACTTTTCTTGATTGATGAAAATGCCATCTGGTTTCTGATGAACTTGTAAGCCAAGGAAGAAAGTCAATTCTCCCATGGAGCTCATCTGAAATTCAAATTTCATCAAGTCTTCAAAGCTTTGGCATAGCTTCTTGTTAGTTGATCCAAATATTATGTCATTAACATATATTTGAACCACCAAAAGATCTTGATGTTCATGCTTGAGGAAGAGTGTCTGATCAATTGTTCCTCTCTTGTAGCCATTCTTCAGCAGGAATGATGATAGTGTGTCATACCACTTTCTGGGTGCTTGATGAAGACCATACAAAGCTTTATCAAGCTTGTATACTCTATGTGGATAATCAGGATCTTCAAAACCAGGGGGTTGAGCAACATAGACTTCTTCATCAATTTTCCCGTAGAGGAAAGCACACTTCACATCCATTTGATTGACTGTGAACTTTTTGAAGGAGGCATAGGCTAGGAAAACCCTTATAGCTTCAATCCTTGCAACTGGTGCAAAGACTTCATCATAGTCTATTCCTTCTTCCTGGGTATAGCCTTGAGCAATGAGCCTAGCCTTGTTTCTCACTATGATACCTCTGTCATCCAGCTTGTTTTTGAACAGCCACCTTGTTCCAATTGGATGTTGACCCGTAGGCAAGTCTACAAGAGTCCACACTTTTTGTTTTCTGAATTGTTGTAGCTCTTCTTGCATAGCCTCAATCCAGCTGTTGTCTTTTAGTGCAGCTGTAATGTTTGCAGGAACTGTTTGGGACAAGAAGCAGGTGAACAAACAAATGTTTGCCACACCTCCTTTGTTCCTTGTAGTTCTTGTATGCAGATCTCCAATGATATTGTCTGTTGGATGAGACTTGTGGATTCTGCTTGTTGAGACAACATCAACTGGAACTGTGGTGTCTAAGTTTGAGAATCCCATTGAAGCAGATGGTGTCAGCTGAGAGGTTGAGTCGTTGAAATAATCAAAAGGCTCATTTTGATCAGCTTGTGTAGGAGTTGCTGCTGGGTTGTCTTCTTCCGCAGGAAGTTCTACGGAAGTAGCATTTTGTTCTTCCGCAGGAGGTTCTACGGAAGCATCATTTTGTTCTTCCGCAGGAGGTTCTGCGGAAGCAGTATTTTGTTCTTCCGCAGGAGTAACTGCAGCATCTACGCACGTATTTTGTACTTCCGTAGAAGATGCATTACCATTCACGGATGAACATTGTTGTTTTGCAGGCATGGTTTGTTGATTTAACACTTCCTCTTTATCCCTTGGTTCAGCAGCTGAGGCAGGACTTACATCTGCGGATACGGATGCATCGGCGGATGTATTTATGGATGTAACTTCATGCTGCTAACTTGATTCATGCTGAGGTGCAGTTGAACGTTGTACCCTTGGTGGATCAGCTGTCAGGGGCACTTCATTTAAACTTGGAGGCACAAATGGATAGCATGTATCCGCAGCACCTGCATTGATCAGATAACCAGTGTTAAATGATTCCGTTAATGCATCTATATCAAATAACCAAGATGATCCTTTTACATTAGTAGTGAACATGGATTCATCAAAAGAAACATTGGGAGTCTCTTCAACTATGTTATGTTCTGGAATATAAACCCTATATGATTTAGAAGTGGATAAATATCCAACAAAGAAACCGTCATAGGCTTTTTCAGAAAATTTTCCCAATTGTTCTTTAGTATTCAAAACAGACACATGACACCCAAAAGCTCTAAGATATCCTATAAAAGGTTTCCTTTTAAATAAGAGTTCATACGGTGTTTTATTATGTTCTTTGACTATCAAAGTTCTATTTTGAACATTGCAAGCTGTATTCACAGCTTCTGCCCAGAAAGTAATGGGCAACTGAGAATCAGCTAGCATTGTTCTGGCTGCTTCTATGAGTGTTCTATTTCTCCTTTCAGCCACTCCATTTTGTTGTGGAGTTCTTGGTGCACTGAATTGTCTTGCTATTCTTTTATTTTTTTCTTAATGCTTTGAGAAGGATCCAGTCTGCTGGAACTGTAAAACCTGGCTTAAGAATGTAACAGTTAGTGTTGTCAAATAGTGTTAAGTAATTTTGATCACAAATTTGGGAAACACTAAGTAAATTATACTGCAGATTTTCACAGTAATTTACTTTTTCAAATGTTAACACACCATTAGTTACCATTCCTTCACCAACAATTTTACCTCCCTTCTTATCCCCACCAAATGCCACATAAGAGGCATGTTTATGTTTGAAGTCATGGAGAAGTGCACAGTTGCCTGTCATATGTCTGGAACAACCACTGTCAACATACCACTTGTTGTCAGCTCTCCATGATTGTTCCTGCACACAAAAAGAAATTAGTTAGAATGACAATCCAAGGCTTAATTGTCTTGGATTTGCCAGATGTGTCAACAATAGTTACTCCTTCATGAATTAATCTTGAAGTTTCATTATTAGTTGTTTCTTTTTGATGTGATGGTTGTGAGGATGATTCTGTTGAAGATGAGTCAGGTTTCTGGATGCCTTCATGCTTCTCTGATTCTTTCTTCAAAGTGACTTGTTTTGGTTGATATTTTAACTTTGGAGAGGATCCTGTAGTTTTGAAAGTTTCTACATCTTTCAGCTTTGATTGAGACACAGGAGTTCCTTTAGCAAAGTTATCAAAGAAACCATCAGCTGCTTCACTTTGTTTATCTGTCAAATCCACCTTTTTGTGAGTTGTCTTAGACTGTATTGGTGCTTTCTTCTTCAAAGTCTTGTCCGCAGCAGAGGGTCTTTTCTTTGACGTTTGTTGTTCTTTCTGAATCTTTGTCTCTTTGTCACTTTCTGAGGCTTGAGAATCTGATTCAGACGATGTATCTTGTGACTTCTTTTTGCTCTTTTTCTTGGTCTTCTTCTTAAAATAACATTCCTGAGTGCAATGGTTATTTTTGTCACATATGGCACAGTGTTTGTTGAAGAAACAATCATCAGTCATGTGATTGTTCATATTGCAAATGGAACAATAGCTGTTGAAATAGCATTCATCAGTATTGTGATTCTTCATATCACACCATTTGCAATATTTTTCTGATTTTTCTTCAGATTCATCCTTCTTTTTATTGTTCTTTTTCTCATTTGCTGAAGCATCAGTTGATTTCTTATTGTTTTTGTTTGAAGCATCATCAGCTGTTGCTTGTTTGCCTTTGGCTGCCATTTGTTGCTTCATATTTTCCCTTTTCTTTGCATGTGTGTGGGGCTCTCTTTTTACCTCGTCCGCAGGATCAGCTTCTCTCTTCCTTTGCTTTTCTGCGGATTCAGTGATTTTTGTCTTCCGCAGATGATCTACGGACTTGATAGTTTTTGCTTTCCGCAGATGTTCTACGGATTCTTCAGATTTGTTTTTCCTCTGATCTTCAACACTTGAATTTTTCTTTTGCTTTGTTGAAGTTTGTTGTTTCTTACCTTTCTCTGAAGACAAAGGTATCTCAGAACTTGATCCGCAGCTATCAACTTTGTGAAGGTGCAGTTCTTGAAGTCCTTCATTTAATTCAGCAATCCTCTTACAGATAGTCTTCAGCATGTTCCGTTGCTTTGGAGGATATTGCAGCTTTGCTTCTTCAAGTACCCGCGGAAGACCAGTTTCAACTTGAAGATTCTTACCAATGTTCAGTTGATCAGTATCATGTTCATCAGAATCATCCAAGTCATCATACTTATCAAAATCTGATTCATTATGTTTAAGTGATTCAGATTCCGTAGATTCAGTTTCACTTATCTCAGCTTTATGACTGTTGTTTATGTCAATTTTGGTGCTTTGCACAAAATGTTTTGACAAATTGTTAGTCATTGTGTCAGGTAAAGGTGTGTAGTTATCATTAATAGGTGGTGCAACAGCATTATAACCCAAACCGGACCTGTTCTTTGATTCAATATGTGAGTTTAACAACTTCTCATATTGTTGAGATGATAATTGAAACTTCTGAAGTTTCACTTCAGTTGATGCATGATCAGCCATGGATTTTGTTAAGGAAGTGGTCAGATGCTCAACTTGGGCTTTTAGGCTGTAATTTTCAGAAACATATTTTTCTAGATCCTTTTGTAAAGAACTTATTTTTATTTGATATAATTTTTGTTCTCTTAAGTGTGATTCATTTAAAATCATAGTTTCCTTTACTTTATCAGCCAATTGTTGAGCATGGACTCTATATCTTTCAACTTCCTCAACACAGGATGATGAACATAACCTGTCTTTTACCTCTCTGGCCATAGGAGGAACTTTGTTTTCCATATGTGCCATCAACGCTTGATTCTCCTCTATCACTTCCTTCTCATACAAACTCCAATCACATGTTCCATCTTGAAGGATGATCAGCCCAGTCTCCTTGGAATTGCTTGGCTTTGCTGATGTATTTGTGGCTGGTGGGGATGTTAGTTGAGGTTGTCGATGCAGAGATCTTTGAGAGGTTGATTGCTGATACTGATGTTGTTGCTGCTGATTTTGTTGCTGCTGATGCTGATACTGCGGAGATGATTGTTGGTTGCATTCTCTAGAGAAGTGACCATAGAGATTGCACTTGAAGCATCTGACTTTTGATTTATCAACACCAATCTTTGATGTTTTGCTTGCTGCTGCTAGATTTTTATTTCTCCGCAGATATTGCTTAGCTCTGTAAGCAATCATTGCCATCTGCCATTGTAGATCTATCTCTTCTACTACATCAGGAGGGAGTTCCTCCAAATCTTGCAGACAGATGTTTGCTGATGTGAGTGAACTTCCAAGATATGCTTGAAAGCTAGAACTAAAGGCTGCAAAGGCTGCTTTTTGTTCTTCAGAATCCAATATGACAGTTATTGGTTCTGATTGTTTGTTATTTTGAGAAGAGTTTGCGGTTGCTGATGTTTCTCTTTTCTCTTCAGATCTCCCCTTTTCCTTTTGATTTTTACTTTGAGATGATTTCTTAGTGGGTTTGGATGCATAGAAAGTTACTTCCTCTTCATCATCACTCAAAGTACAAGAGTTATCACTTTCATTGTTTGAGATAAATGCACTTCCTGCATTTTTGGTTTCCTTGAAGTGATATGGTGAGACATGGGTTCTCACACTCTTGTTTCTTGATTGTTCATCCAGTTCAAGTGCTTCTACCTTAGCAACCAATGTATCCAGACCAGTTGTCTTGAGATCTATTGTATTCTTGAACATGGAGACAGTTTGATTCCAACTTTCAGGCAAAGTGTGGAGCATCTTCTTGTTTAATTCCTCAGTGGTATATTTCAACTCCAAGATGTTCATCTCAGTAACAAGTTGCATAAATTTATGGAGTTGCTGAGGAATTGATTCACCCTCAATATGATGAAAAGTTTCATACTGTGATCTAAGGGTGTCTTTCCTTATGCTTCGGATCTCATCACTCCCTTCACAGAGAGTGTGGAGTATCTTCCACAGGGAATTTGCTGTCTTGTAGTTTTCACACCTGATCAAGATTTCTTCTGGTAAAGCCATACTAAGCAAGCTATATGCTTTAATATCGACTTTGACCTTCTTGACATCATCAGGTGGCAGGTCTTTAGTGCTGATTGGCTGATTTTTGTCATTATAATCCGGCCCAAGAGTGGGTGGAATATAAGGACCTTGAGTGATGGACTCCCACAAGTCAGAATCTGTGTAGTTCACGTGATTCCTGAACTTGATCTTCCAGGATTTAAAATCAGCTTTAGTTTCCAACTTTGGCGGTTGATACGATCCTCCACCAAAAGTACTCATGTTTAATGCAAACGAATTAATCAAAACTTAAATGATAAATTGATAAATATATCAAAGACCCAGATCTAGTATTCAATTGATTTGAATATAGATCTAAATCAAACAAGCAATGAGACAGTGCTTGCTGAACAACAAGTCGTTGATTTAATTGTTTGAAAATCAATTAAACAATTTTGATACTGATAGATCAATTGATCTAAATCAATGAGAACCAACGCTCTGATACCACCTGTGAATCCAAGGATCGCGATTCAGGAATTATCAGTATTAAAATAAATCAATTTAATGATCGCGGAATTATCACTAATTGACGTTTAATTGTTTGTAATGATCAATGATGAACACAACCACAGAAACACAATAAATGCGAAATCAATAATAATTCAAATGTATTTCATTAACTATACTGTAATGATTACAAAAGAATAATAATGAATGACTATGAACAATCGAATTCTGTGAATCGAATGATGTTTGATGTTGATGTGACGGCAGCTAGGGTTGCACAATGAACTCTTGACAGCCGTAATAATGATTGATTGTGTTCGCCCGAGATGTGAAACCTAGGACTCATATTTATAGATGATTTGAGTCGGTTAAGGAAACACCGGATCTCTCGGGATTTGTTGTTGATTGAGTTGACTTGTTTGACTTCTTGGTAATTGCAATCGCACAAGTATAAAGTTCTTCCGCAGCAATCTTCTCGTCCGCAGAACATTTGTTCTTCCGTAGATGATTTAGTCTTCCGTAGCAAAGTTGTTCTTCCGTAGGAAATTCTTCTTCCGTAGGAGTCTTCACTTCATGGTACTTGATCATCCGCAGGAACATTGTACTTGGTCATTTGGTCTTGTAAGAAACATATCTACGGATTAACAAAATTGTTCATCCGTAGATGTTTCATACACTTGGTCAATTCCATGAATCCATCCAAGTATATTGTTTTTCCCTGTCAAGTCACAAATCAACACACATATATATGGGGTTATCCTATAGATTCAAAGCACATATATATATATATATATTTTTACTGTTACAAGTATTAATTACAAGACTTGATTTTCAAGTACTAAGCCTATACAAAATTGATCTAGCCCTATACAATCTAGACCTAACAATTATGACGTGTGTGAAATGTCAAATCATAGAACAGATAAGTGCTATTTCAATCAATATTACTTAACCTATGACATGAACAATTATTCCACCAAAAATTGTTATTTTAACAAATATTATTTTGTTTGTGATATGACCAATGACAACACATCTGATTGTTTCTTCAAACAAAAGGGACTAAGAATTACTCAAAACAAGCCCATTTCACTAATCACATTTGCAAAACCCAAAATCAACAGTCATTTTCACAATAAACTGTTCAAGACTTTAGGTCTGATGATGATTTGAGTAATCTGAAAGAGTTAAAGAGAGTTCAAAGAAATATAAAACATAACTTTAGACAAACTCATCCTTTTCATAATTCAAATTGAAGTTTGACAATAAAAAACACGTTCAATTTTTGAAGAGAAATAGGGATCAAAGGTTTGAATACTCTTCTGACTCTTCAGTTGATGTGGATGTGATGAAACAACCAAGATATAAACAGAAGTTAACCAAATTCCCCAAGTCACAGTTTAGAGGAAAGTACCAAAAAGTTACTATCATGGACAGGAACGGGAAACCCAAGACCATCATGGCTTGGGTTCCACACTCTAATTAGTTCTTTTTGTGGTTGCAGGGTCACTCATACAGGTCCAATAGTTTATGGTATGTGGACAGTGGTGCTCCCAACGCATGACTGGAGATCGTTCCCTCCTTCATGACTTCAAGCATATTCAACGAACTATTATGGCATTTGGTAGAGATTCACAAGGTGGTAGAATTACTGGTGAAGGATTTGTGACAAATGGATTGTTGAGTTTTGATCGAGTGAACTACTGTTGGACCAAAAGAACCAATGAGCCAAGATCAGGAAAACCTCTAAGTCCCACATGCCACTGCTACAACTGCTGAAGACTCCCATCAGTTACAATGTTCTCTTGCTTGAATGTCAGACTCGAGAACATCTTAAGACTCTCATCAGCTATTGTGTTCTCTTGCTTGAATGTCAAACTCGAGAGCATCTTAGCTCCAGCCTTCTGCTGTTATGACAAAGTCTGAAGAACAAAGTATGAAGATCAAAGAACTGAAGAATATCAACTGAAGACTCCAAAGTACTGAAGACCAAGTACTGAAGTCTGAAGTACTGATCTTACAAGTACTGAAGACTTCAAGTACTGAAGACAAGTACTGAAGAATCAAAAGCTGAAGAACTAAAGAACTGAAGACCTTCTACTGAAGCACAAAGTCTGAAGACAAAGACTGAAGACAACAACTGATGATATCTACTGAAGTCATCAGTTGTTATATCATCTGAAGCCAAGTTTGAAGACCAAGTACTGAAGACTCAGAGTTTGTCATAACAACTGAAGTCTTCTTCAGTTGTTGTAGTGGTTTTTCTTTTTCAGTAGTTTATTTTGTTTCAGTAGTTGTACAACAACTGAAGAGCATGTTCTTCAGTTCTTATAGTATCAGTAGTTATAAACGACTGAAGAGTTTGTTCTTCAGTCGTTGTAGGATTTCAGTAGTTTACTTTTGTCAGCACTTAGGAACTTTTGTAAGAACATGTCAGTTGTTGACATCTTCAGTAGTTTTATGTTTTGACAACTGTAATTTAAATATTCAGTGATGTCAGAAAAGGACATCACCACCATGCTCTTGCCGCCTATATAAGGATGGCAAGCCATACAGTTTTAATTGCCGAAACGTGCGACCAATAGAACATTTATTGCTTCACAGAACTCTTCTCTCTCTATGTTTATGCTTTAATTGCAATATCTTTTATGTTCTTGCTTTAATTGCTAATTAATGTGCTAAATCCGCTGTAAACATAATCTAATTGATCAACACGAGAGGCTGAGATCCTGTCAAATGGTATTAGAGCAGGTTAATCATTGATCGATCTTACCATTGATCATTTGAAACTGCTCTTTTGATCTCTCAGTTTGATCGAATTAGCAATTTGCAAGAGTTAGTCATAGAGAGTGAGTTTCTGCTGTTTCCGGCCAAAATCTTGAGGTCTTTTGGTGGTTTTGAGTTACGATTGTCGTGTTTAAACTTGTTTTTGACCAAAACCTGAGAAGACAACACCAACCAATGATCCTCACAATACTGGTTCCGCAACCAAGCCTCCGATGCTGGTTAGGAACGAGTATAACATATGGCAAAGACGTATGCTGCACCACTTGGCTGTCAACAGTGCTGGTTGTTGGAAGTCAGTGGTGCATGGGCCATACAAGCCTATGGTGAACGTCCCGGAATCTAATGAACAGGTTGCGAAGAAACCTGAACAGTATTCGGACAAAGATCTAAAGCTGTTTGAAATTGATGCTAGAGCCCATGGAATTTTAGCCATGGCCATTCCAAACGAGATATATTCAGGGCTCTTGCATCATGAGTCTGCTCATGACCTATGGGTTGCTCTAAAGGAACAATTTGGAGGAACTGATTCGGTCTTAGCAAACAATAGGGAAATCCTTGCCCAACAATATGAGACTTTCTCATATAGAAAGGGTGAGACTCTGACCCAGCAGTTTGAGCGGTTCTCTTGTTTAATCTCTGAGCTGAAGATGGTTAAACAAGAGTACTCCAAAAGCCAGATGAACAACAGGTTCCTCAGGTCATTGCCTGAGAGATGGGACACATATACCATTGTCCTACGCTCTAGTGCTGACCTTGACACTCTATCTCTCACCCAACTTCATGGGAAACTACTCACTTTTGAGAGAGAGGTAGAGCAAAAGAGGAAGTTGTCATCTTCTGGCAAACTTGCTGATGACTTTGTCCAAGGTAATGCTGCCTTGATAAGTCATGAGTCAGAATATGCTTCATCAGAAAGTTCTTATGATGAGCATATTGATTTCTCTACAAACTCAGAACAAGCTTTTGTTGGTGTTAGTAGTTCAGGAGGAGGTGGTGACAACTTGTGTTTTCTGATGGAGGATTTGAAGGGCATTCCAGATGATGATCTGGAAGAGATGGATATTTTGAACCAAATGGCAATGATAAATATCCGATCTCAGAAGTTCTACAAAAGAACTGGTAGGAAATTCCCAGGACTCTCTGGCAAAACCAAAGTTGGTTTTGACAAGAGCAAGTTGAGGTGTCACAAGTGCCAAAGGCTTGGACACTTTGCAAGAGAGTGTAGATCATCTGGATCTAACTCATCTGCACCCTTTGTGACTTTTCCCAGCAATAGCTCACAGCACAAAGGGCAACCTTCCTACAGTTCTTCCCATCCATCTCAAGCACAAGCACCACCTGCTTATTTTGCGCCACAGGGTCATATGCCTTATCCTTACCCCTGTTACTACATGCCTCAGCCTGGTCAACCTCAAGCACCTCCGGCTCAACCACCTCATGCTCTTCCAGAGCCTCATTCTTCCCAATCTCATCACCACACACAACCTCAACAACAAAGCTATTTCACCCCAACTGCTGTTGACTGGAGTAGTCTACCAGAAGAGTTATCTGGTCAGGAACCACTACTCCAAGGTGCTGGTCAACATGGTGGTGATCAACCTTTTGGAAATCTTGCTCTGATGGCCCTTGATTCTGCTGAAGGGTCATCATCCAATGCCTCATCTCAGGTATCCACTGAGGCAAAAGCCAAGCTTTGTTCAGAGTCATGCATAGCAGCATTTGCTTCTATTAGAGAAGCAAATGTAGCTTTAATAGATAAAAATCTTGAGCTTGAGCACACTATTTCCAAAAGAAAAGCTGATTTTGAGGTTGTTCTAAAAGATAAAAATGATGAGATTTACAAGCTCAACTGCCAAATCAAAGATAGTAAGGCTAGGGAAGATGTACTTCTAGAGAAGTACAAGGACCTCAAGGAAACTCTTGCAACCACCCAAGTTGAGTGTGATCGATGGGTGCAATCTTGCAAGGGTTTTGAAATGCTTCTTAGCAAGCAAACTGCTTCCAATGTGAAGTTTGGCATTGGTTATAATCACACTGCTCCTCCCACAGACTTCATTTCAAGAGCAGAAGTTGAATCTGATGGGGAGAGCAATAACCAATCCTTCTCATCATGTGACTTACTATCCTCTGAATCAGCATCATCAGAGATAGACTATCACATGACCAAAAGGTTTATCAACTCAGAAGTTGTCACTAGAAGTACTGAAGGTACTGGAGAGCAAGTGACAACATCTGAAGTTCAAACCTCAAATACTGTTAGCACTAAAGAGAAGAAAACTAACAGTAGGAAAGGTTTGAAGACAGCTAAAGAGGATACCAGGAAAGCAGGCACTAGGAAGAAAACTGCTAGTACTGATGACAAACAGCTGAAGAACAAGTCTTCAGCAGTTAAATCCTCTTCAGCTGATGATCAGCATAAGATGAAGAAAAAGCCATGTGAGATATGTGGCTTGTTCAATCATCTTACTGATGATTGCTGGTACAAAAGGGTTCCAAACTCAAACAGAAGGAGCAAATTACTGAGAGCATCAATAAAATGAAGAATGAGTTTGAAACCAAGTTTGTACTGGCAACATCCAAGCCTGAAATCCCTAGGCCCAAAGTTAAATCCAAGAAGATAGGGATTACTCAGGCAACAGTTGAGGTTGCTCAGAAAAAGATGGTACAACATAGAAACTCATCATCAGCAAACTCCAATGTGTCTGAAGAGCTGAAGGCTTTATCACAAAATTAGACACAGTTGGTGATGATGGTTCAGCAACTAGTGGGAAGAGTCAACCACTTAGATGCTCCTATGTTGAAACCACAGAAAAGGAAATCCAAGCCAAAGGGTTCCTCTTCTGTACCATCTTCTTCACCTCAAGCTGTCGCTCACAACACACCTGTTAGTGCTACACCTGTAGCTGAGAACAGACCCAAAGCCAAGCAGGTTTGGGTCTCCAAGACTAACTAACACATGGTTGTGTTTGCAGGGTTCTTCAACATGCCATAGAAGCATCTGGTATGTAGACAGTAGAGGATCCATGCATATGACTGGAAGCAGCTCCCTTCTTAATGACTACTCTCAAGGAAAGAAGGGATTTGTTTCTTTTGGCAATGATGCAAAGGGTTACATCGTCGAAAAAGGCTTTGTTTCCAACGGGGAAATAAGGTTTGATGATGTTAACCATGTGGAGAATCTCAAGTACAACCTCTTGAGTGTCAGTCAAATGTGTGAC
This sequence comes from Flaveria linearis, assembly GCA_024085815.1. Lineage (NCBI taxonomy): Eukaryota > Viridiplantae > Streptophyta > Magnoliopsida > Asterales > Asteraceae > Flaveria > Flaveria linearis. The sequence goes on from CM044001.1 coordinate 53,965,704, forward strand.
AAAGGCCATGTTGCCCTTTTCACAAGCCAGAACTGTAGGATTCTGTCATCCAAAGTTCTGAGTTTGATTGACAAGGCATTGGATGAACACACTCTCCTGAAGGCCAACAGGACAGGAAGAGTGTATGCCTTAGATCTTTCCAAAAAGATGGATCTAAAAGGCCATCCTTGCCTATTCTCCAAGGCATCTCCTCAAGAGTCTACACTTTGGCATAGAAGGCTGGGTCATGTTAATTTCAAGAACATGAATCAGCTTATAAGCCATGGTTTAGTAAGAGGATTGCCTCTGAAGGAGTTCAAGTGTGAAGATGACTGCACTGCTTGCTTGAAAGGAAAACAACACAAAGTTTCATTCCCTTCAATAGAAGAACCAAAGTCCACTGCCTGCTTACAACTTCTGCACATGGATCTCTTTGGTCCTGTGAGAGTGATGAGCATGGCAAAGAAGAAATACTGCCTGGTAATTGTGGATGATTACTCCAGGTTTGTATGGACTTTCTTCTTGCACTCCAAGGATGAAGCAGCAAAGACAATAATGAACTTTGTGTTACAAGTAGAAAAGCAGTATTCCCTACAGGTCAAGTGTGTGAGGAGTGACAATGGAACAGAATTTAGAAACCACACACTTGATGACTTCTACCTGTCCAAGGGAATTAGAAGGCAGTTTAGCATTCCTAGAACTCCTGAACAGAATGGAGTGGTGGAGAGAAAGAACAGGACCCTCATTGAAGCAGCAAGGTCAATGTTGGCTGACTCAGGGCTGCCACTGACCTTTTGGGCTGAAGCTGTCAATACAGCTTGCTATGTACAGAATAGAGCCTTAGTAAATAAGAGGTTGATGAAGACTCCCTATGAAGTTCTTCATCATTTGGCCCCTCTTATTTCATTCTTTAGAGCCTTTGGGTGTCCTTGTTTCATTCTCAACACTAGCAACCCACTCCATAAGTTTGCTAGTAAGGTGGATGCAGGGTACTTTGTTGGTTATTCATCAACTTGCAAAGCATACAGAGTCTTCAACTGTAGAACCAAAGGGGTTGAAGAAACTTTGCATGTTAAGTTCAATGAATCTCCAAAGGACAAGATTCCACAAAACCCTGTGGAGCGTTTGATCTGGACATACTGCAATATGTTCCTTATCAACCTCCATCTGTTGAGCCTGTCAACAGATCTCCACCTGGTGGTACTGAAGATGATGAAGTCAGTACTCACCTCTTCAGGTTTAGTGACAACCTGCCTAATTCCACTAAACCTGATGCTCCTGTAGCCTCAGCAGCTCCATCCACTACAAATGCTGATGAGATTTCTGCTTGCTCTACTTCATTTGAGCTGCCATCCTCTACATGGTTTCAGGAATCTCCATCACCATCTGTTGCTGCTGATGGGTCTACAAACACTTGCACAGATATCATAGTTTATCAAGAGCTCAAGAATCACCCCACTTCACAAATCATTGGTGATATTCATGCTGGAGTTTCAACCAGGAATCAATTGTCCAACTTCTGCTTCTATGCTCTCTTCATCAGTCAGCAAGAACCAAAGAACTATCATATTGCTTTAAGAGACAATGGATGGGTGGAAGCTATGCAGCTTGAGCTACTTCAATTCAAGAAACAGCAAGTGTGGGAGCTTGTTCCATTACCCAAAGGTAAGTGTGCTATAGGCACCAAGAGGGTATTCAGGAACAAAACAGATGAGAAGGGCCAAATTGTCAAGAACAAGGCCAGACTGGTTGTTCAAGGGTTTGCACAGGAGGAAGGCATCGATTATGATGAGACCTTTGCACCTGTGGCAAGACTGGAAGCAATCAGACTGTTCTTAGCTTATGCTGCCTTTCACAGTCTTAAGGTTTATCAAATGGATGTCAAAAGTGCCTTCCTATATGGAAAAATCAAAGAAGAGGTTTATGTGTGTCAACCACCAGGCTTTGAGGACAATAAACATCCTGATTGGGTGTACAAGCTTGATAAGGCTCTTTATGGGCTGAAGCAAGCACCTAGAGCCTGGTATGAGACACTCTCAACCTTTCTTCTAGAGAATAAGTTCACTAGAGGCACCATTGATAAAACCTTATTCATCAAGACTGTGGGACAACATAAGCTCCTTGTTCAGATTTATGTTGATGATATCATCTTTGCATCCTCTGATCCAAAGTTGTGTGATGAATTTACAAAGCTTATGAAGCTGAGATTTGAAATGAGTGCTATGGGAGAATTACAGTACTTTCTGGGCTTGCAAATCAAACAGCTGGATGATGGAATCTTCATCCATCAGTCCAAGTATACCAAAGAGTTGCTGAATAAGTTTGATTTACAATCCTGTAAGCCCTGTTCTACTCCCATGAGCAGCATCACACAACTAGATGTTGATCAGAAAGGTAAAGCGGTTGATGAAACCCTTTACAGATGTATGATTGGGTCCTTGATGTACCTTACAGCTTCTAGACCAGACATCATGTTTTCAACATGTGCTTGTGCTAGATTTCAGGCTGCACCTAAAGAATCCCATTTGATTGCAGTCAAAAGGATCTTTAGATATCTGCAAGGTACCCAATCACTAGGACTTTGGTATTCAGCTGGGCATTCATGCAAATTAGTTGCTTTCTCTGATAGTGACTATGCAGGATGCAAAGTCACCAGAAAATCCACTTCTGGTGGTTGCCAATTCCTAGGCAATTGTTTAGTTTCTTGGCAGAGTAAGAAACAAACATCAATTGCTACATCCACTGCTGAAGCTGAGTATATTGCTGCTGCAAGTTGTACCTCTCAAATACTCTGGCTTCAAACCAACTTCTGGATTATGGCATTACTGAGACTAAGACTCCATTATTAATGGATAGTGCTTCAGCTCTTTGTATTGTTAAGAATCCAGTCCAGCACTCTAGGACCAAGCATATTGAGATCAGACATCATTTTATCAGGGACTGCTATGAGAAAGGTCTGATTGATCCTAAGTTTGTGCCTAGTGCTGATGAGCTTGCAGACATTTTTACTAAGCCTTTAGATAGTGCCACTTTCCAAAATTTGGTACTAAGGCTTGGTATGCTGCAGCTTGAATGATTTGACCTATGCTAGTACTCTTAGTTCACAACTACTGAAGAGCAAAGGTCAAATATAAGTACTGATGAGTAATTTAGTCTTCAGCTCTTTCACAACTACTGAAGACTAAACTGACTCAAAGTACTGATGTACATTATTATTGATAAAACAACTGTAGTGAAGTGGATTACAACTACTGATGTATGATTTTCAATAAATAAGTACTGAAGAACAAATTTTGCTCACAAGTACTGATGTGTAATCTTACACAAATACTGAAGACAAAATTTGTTCACCAGCTCTGAAGAATTTCATCAGCACTTGTGAACATCTGATCACAAGAGCTGAAGGCATATTCCAAGAGCTGAAGGGTCAATGAAACATCTGAAAGTCAGCCAAAGAGCTGATGAGTAAATGTGGAGGCTAGTATGAAACAACTGATTTGACGGAAACAGCTGATGAGTAATTTCTCATCAGCTGATAACAACAGCTGATGTTTCATACACACAACTGAAGGACAAAACCATGTCTTCAGTAGTTCACAACTACTGACATCAGTAGTTCACAACTACTGAAGGCTAACACCAAGTCCTCAGTTGTTACAACAACTGAAGCAATACCATGTCTTCAGTAGTTCAAAACTACTGATCTCAGTAGTTCACAACTACTGAAGGCTAACACCAAGTCTTAGTTGTTACAACGTCTGAAGAAGAATACTAGGTCATCAGTAGTTCATAACTACTGAAGACTGACAGTAACTCTTCAGACGTTCACAACATCTGAAGGACAAACCAAGGTCTCAGTAGTTTCAACTACTGAAGGCTAATACCAAGTCCTCAGATGTTACAACCACTGAAGGTTAAAACCACATCATCAGCTGTTACAACACTGATAACTAACACCAAAACCTTCAGTAGTTTTCTTTCAACCTTTGCCCTACCCTATAAATACCCCACCTTCAGAGCATTTACTCCTCGACCTAATCCTTACAAACCTCTGAAATTCCCATACACCATTAATGGCGAACATGCAACTGAAACCTCGACACAACTGTGTCGCCCACCTTACAAAATCGCCATTATGGCCCAAGTTTCACCAAGCCGTCGACCTTATGCATGACTCACCATACAAAACGGCTTTTCTCTTGAACCCCACACTATACACCGACTCCTTGACGGAGTTTTGGACCAATGTCACTGTCCAAACAGGAGAGCAGAATGCCGAGGTCTCTCTCCGGTCCTCCGTCAACGGCAAACCCGTGGTTATCACTCCAGCTGCTCTACGCCAAACCCTAGAGCTGGATGATGCCACTCACCCAACTTCCTACCCCAAAGGTACCCTTGATCTTTCCTTCACATCTCATGACTATCAGGGTAACCTCTCCGCTTCCACCTTGTTGAAGAAACACTTTCCTGATCCTCAACGATTGATCTTCCACATGGTGAATGTATGTCTGGCTCCCAAGACCTCTTCGTGGGACCAGATGTCCACAAGGTGGCAGCAGGTATTGTATTCTATCCTTGAGAAACAACCGTTAAATTTTACTGATCTTTTATTTTTGGAACTCAAGGACATGGCCACAAAACCTTTTTCTAACCGTTGGAACTTATATCCACGGTTTATAATGGCCATGATCGAATACCAGCTTCAGGCTGAGGGACTAGTTGGCACTGGGGTCCCTGCCATGGCTGTTCAAGCTGAGGTATACTCCAGGCACAACACTGACCCCACACTCAAACAGGCTGGCCGGCTGCGAAAACCCACGCAGCTGGAACCCACAGCCTCCACCTCCAAATCCAAAGTCCCCACCAAGCCAAAAGCCAAAAGAAGCCACCAAGGCTACTCAGGGAGATGAGTCCCCTGAGGATGCCCCTGCCACACAAAGGCAGGATGTGCCTGCTGGTTCGATTCTCCCAGCAGGTACCACGACTCCACCCACCACAACCGCACAGGCTTCCTCTCAACAGGAGCCTGATGCAACCAATTTTGGGGCAACCACATTACTGGGGTCTTCCTCACTTGAGGAGGCTGCCATTGAAGAGCACAGTCCTCCCCATGTGCATACTGCTTCTAGCCCACATACAGAGGAGACCGCCCCACTAAGCCCAACATTGGTTATAGCCAAAGTGCTGACTGATCTGAGCACTCCACCCTCTCCCCAGAAACCTATTACCACTGGGGAGACTCCAACCGAAGAGGGGGTGGGCACAAGTGCTGATCAGAGCCCACAGCACAGAGAATCAGTTCACTCTCCCAGTGTGGCTAGGGAGAGAGAACAATCTGGTGAGGCTGCCACTTCCCCTGCATCAACATCTGAGCAGGGTGAAGCTGGTAACATCTCTAAGACCTCACCAGAGGCAATGGCCGATGATGGATCCAATCCTGAGGCCAGAAGTCCCCAGTACCATGAACAAGGGGCACATGTCATTACTGAGCCACACTCAGGACATGTTCATCCTGACAATGTCAGGAGGTCAGGTGATTCAGCTCATGCTGATGATGACCTGAGCTTCTTCTACGATGTAGTTGCTCAAAACACTATCCTTGAGGATGAGATAAGCAGACTCAAAGAGCTGCTTGCTCAAATGACTCAGGATAGAAGTCCATCTGCCACCACTACCCCACAGATGGCACCTTCACCTGAAGGTCTCACAGACACTGAGCCACTCCCACAAACTCAGCCACCAGCCCCTGCTTCTGGCACTAGCTCTCAGGGACAGAACCCCCCTGAGCAGCTGAATGCTATCCTCCAGAAATCCCTGCCTCTCATCACACCAATCCTTAAAGATATAGTTATTCAAACCCTTGATGAGAGGCTTCCCACATATATACAACCCATGGTGGAGGTTGCCATATCTAAGGCTCTTGCTGATAGTCAAACCCCAACCAATGCAACCAAAAAGGGGGAGACATCAGTGCAAGACAAGAGGAAGAGGGGAGAGGAGGAAAGAGGCAGAGAAAGAGGTGGTGGTAGAGAGGGAGTTGGCTGAGGAGAGTAGTAGGGTGAGGGAGAAGGGGAAGAGGAAAGTGAGGGAGGTAGAGCATATAGAAGTGGCTGAAATCCAAAAGGATTTCAGTATCACTGATAAGAATAAGGGAGAGGGAAAGAAGGTGGCTGATCCTGATCTAGCAGCCCTTGTCAAGGAGGCTGATGCTGAACATAACCGTTCAATGAACAAAGTCATTGAACAGCTGTTCAGGCAAGGCTTTGACAAGGACACTGCCTTGCTAGATCAAGAGATCAGGAATATGGAGAGGAGAGAGATTGAGTACCGATGGACTACTCATAGCCAAGAGGAAAGACAAAAACTTGAGGCTATGAGTAGGTTCACTTCGAAGTACCTGGGCAGACCAGTCCTTGATGTTAAGGCATGGACCAGGGACAAACTCTTGGCAATAACCACCAAGATTTGTTCGGCTGGTGATTTTACAAAGGGACTGGTCGCAAAGGCCTTATCTGAAGCCGGTGCTGGGAACAGGACACTGCTAGTCAAGCTAACCAAACCAGCCCTTATCTCTAGGCTGCTAGCAGTGCCTGCCAACACTCCCACACCAACAACCCAACCACAACCCACAAAACCAACTCCTTTACCACCAAAACCCGCAGCCAATGATCCACCCTTGAAGAAGAAGAGAGGGTGCTGAGGCTGCAAGATGAAGAAGAGGATGATGAGGAGGATAGCCTGCCACTCTCAGCAGTTATACCTCTACCCAAAGCCAAACCACAAACCATCAATCCCACCTCACAGCAGGACACTGTGAAGGTTAAGTTAGAAGAGGAGGAGCAGCAGAAAAGACATGATGAGGAAATGCTGAAAAGCATTGACAAATGTTATACTGCTACCACCTCTATAATAAACATGCAGAGAGAAGCTCTGAGGTTATTCACCCTCAGACAAACCTTTCAATATGAAAGGGAGAGGGTGAGAACTTGGCCTGACCCAAGGGTGGCTCACAGGATAGTCAAGAAGGACATGCCTGTGAGATACAAAAGCCAACTAAAGAGAATCGTAGATGAAGAGATCTCTGTGGCTATTGTAATAACACCCTGGGAAATAATAGATGAATTCGAGAAAGCTTATAGAGCCGGCCAATCACCCTTTTCAATGCTAGATAATAGGGTGGTTAGGAAGGGTCTGGTCTATAAGAAGCTTGAGAATTTTCATAGGAATGAGCTCACTTTGTTGTTAGAGGGTAAACACCCTGATGAGTTTGCATATAGGCAAATCACAACACTTGAGCTCAAAAATGGAAGACAGGTCAAGTACCTCTCAGAGCTGTACGGTCGGGAGGGGTTATTCGAAGGTGAGCCTGAAGACCTGTCCAAAGAAGAACAATTGATCTTTCTTCAGGCTTACTGTAGAGAATCCTACCGGCTTGTACGTGGGAGGTAGATCTCATGGATGGGGCAACAGCTCTGTGTCCAATTCCCCAAGACAGAGCTCCCATCCATACTTAGCCAAACAAACACTTGAGACTACCTCTCTGGCCAGTGCTTATCTGGGTCAACTTCTAATCTGATCTAGAAGGAAATAGACCAATCATTATGCCACAATAAGTGGGACATCCAATAATTAGAGGTTTTGGCTGCATTGGTTCAGGGGGAGTTTGTTGGACCAAAAGAACCAATGAGCCAAGATCAGGAAAACCTCTAAGTCCCACATGCCACTGCTACAACTGCTGAAGACTCCCATCAATTACAATGTTCTCTTGCTTGAATGTCAGACTCGAGAACATCTGAAGACTCTCATCAGCTATTGTGTTCTCTTGCTTGAATGTCAAACTCGAGAGCATCTTAGCTCCAGCCTTCTGCTGTTATGACAAAGTCTGAAGAACAAAGTATGAAGATCAAAGAACTGAAGAATATCACTGAAGACTCCAAAGTACTGAAGACCAAGTACTGAAGTCTGAAGTACTGATCTTACAAGTACTGAAGACTTCAAGTACTGAAGAGAAGTACTGAAGAATCAAAAGCTGAAGAACTAAAGAACTGAAGACCTTCTACTGAAGCACAAAGTCTGAAGACAAAGACTGAAGACAACAACTGATGATATCTACTGAAGTCATCAGTTGTTATATCATCTGAAGCCAAGTCTGAAGACCAAGTACTGAAGACTCAGAGTTTGTCACAACAACTGAAGTCTTCTTCAGTTGTTGTAGTGGTTTTTCTTTTTCAGTAGTTTATTTTGTTTCAGTAGTTGTACAACAACTGAAGAGCATGTTCTCCAGTTGTTATAGTATCAGTAGTTATAAACGACTGAAGAGTTTGTTCTTCAGTCGTTGTAGGATTTCAGTAGTTTACTTTTGTCAGCACTTAGGAACTTTTGTAAGAAGATGTCAGTTGTTGACATCTTCAGTAGTTTTATGTTTTGACAACTGTAATTTAAATATTCAGTGATGTCAGAAAAGGACATCACCACCATGCTCTTGCCGCCTATATAAGGATGGCAAGCCATACAGTTTTAATTGCCGAAACGTGCGACCAATAGAACATTTATTGCTTCGCAGAACTCTTCTCTCTCTATGTTTATGCTTTAATTGCAATATCTTTTATGTTCTTGCTTTAATTGCTAATTAATGTGCTAAATCCGCTGCAAACATAATCTAATTGATCAACACGAGAGGCTGAGATCCTGTCAACTACTGTGAACAACTAAATTTCAATCTGCTCAGCATGTCTCAGATCTGTGACAAGAAATACTCAACTCACTTCACTAACACTCATTGCAACATTTTGAAAACAGGATTCCAAATTCCTAAAGAATGGGTTGTCTTGAACACCCCTTGAAAAAATAGCACCTATGTCTTAAACATCAATTCTACTTTACCAAAAGAAGAAACATGTCTTCTGTCAGAAGCATCTTTTGATGAGTCACAGCTTTGGCACAGACGTTTGGGACACAATAATTTCAAAAACATGAATAGATTGGCCAAGAGAAATCATGTCATCGGTTTGCCCCAAAAAGAATTTCACTTATTGATCACTGTTCGGCGTGTCTCAAAGGAAAACAATATAAATCTTCCCACAAGCCAAACTAGTGAACACAAACGATTCTCCATTGAAGTTACTTCATATGGACCTGTTTGGACCAACTCATGTTATGAGTACGGGAAAGAAACAGTATTGTTTGGTGATCATAGATGACTTTCCTAGATTTACATGGGTCTTCTTCTTACTTCATAAAACAAAGCGTCCCAACTAATAAAAGATTTTATCACAAAAATTGAAAACAACTTGATCATAAAGTTAAAACAACTAGAAGTGATAATGGAGAGAATTTAAGAATGAAGACATGAGTTCATTTTGTACAACCCAAAGGCATCGCTCATCAATTTTGTGCAGCTAGAACTCCTCAACAAAATAGGGTAGCTGAAAGGCGAAATAGAACACTAATTGAAGCAGCACGAACCATGCTAGCCGATGCTAAACTACCAATTACCTTTTGTACAAAATAGAACTTTTATTGTAAAAGAGGGCAACAAGACTCCTTATGAACTCATCTTTCAAAGAAAACCACTTATTGGATTTTTTAAGTCATTTGGTTGTCCTGTCTCAATATTAAACACCCGAGACCATTTGGGAAAGTTTTCATCCAAGTCTGATGAAGGATTCTTTGTAGGTTATTCTTCTGTCTCAAAGGCTTATAGAGTGTTTAATCCTAGATTAAAGATAATTGATGAATCAACAAATGTTCAATTTAAGGAACATTCTTTTCCCAAATATATAAATAGTCTGACTGGTTGTTTGATATTAATTTCTTTACAAAATCTTTTGATAAATTTCACTTGTCTGATGCAGGAAACCTACAATCAGCTGAATCTTCATCAGTAGTAGAAAGAAGGAATGACTTTCCAATGATTCCTCTAACTTTTACTGAGCAACTTAAATAAGATATCCCACTGCAAGTTGATCCTCTCAGGCAATCATTTCAAAATCAAAGTGTGTCAACTGAGGATGGTCCCAGCATATTACCATCTCCTTTAGAAAAACCATCCATCGAAGCCAGAACTCAAGATCATGTTACACCTCCAGTTGAAATGAAAGGACTTCAAACGATGGAAATAATCAAAGTGTCGCTGATGCTGAAGCAAGAACTAAAACAGTCTTTGATTATTTTCACAACTCCCCTACAGTACAAGATGAAGTTTCCTCATACCAAGAAGATCTGAATGTCTCCATCTTGATGTAACCATTGCTGGTGACTCAATTCCAACCACCAAAATACCCAAGAATCATCCAGTAGATAGCATCATTGGTGAACGTAACGAGTGGGTGACAAGAAGCAAATCAAGCATAGCAAACATCTATTTGTTCTCCTGCTTTCTTTGTCAAACAGTACCCAAAAATATCAAAAAAGGCTCTTCAAGACAATAGTTGGATTGAGGCAATGCAGGAAGAGTTGCTACAATTCAAGAAACAAGAAGCATGGCAACTGGTAGATCTTCTCGAAGGACAATACCCTATCGGTACCAGGTGGCTATACAGGAACAAAACTGATGATAGGGGAATCGTTATTAGAAGTAAAGCAAAACTAGTGGCTCAGGGGTATATGTAAGAAGAAGGAGTTGATTATGTTGAAGTGTTTGCTCCTATAGCCAGACTAGAAGCAATAAGACTCTTTCTAGCATATTCAGCATTCATGAAATTCACTGTTTATTAAATGGATTTGAAATGTGCATTTTATATGGAAAGATTGCTGAAGAAGTCTATGTGAGTCAACCTCCTTGATTTGAAGACTCAGATTTTCCACACAGGGTATACAAGCTTGACATGGCCTTGTATGGTCTTCATCAAGCTCCAACAAAATAGTACGAGACTCTATCATCCTTTCTTCTTGAAAACGGGTATGAAAGAGGGAAGATTGATCAGACTCTCTTCAGAAAGAGAAAAGGAAAAGACATGTTGCTGGTTCAGATATATGTGGATGATATCATCTTTGGCTTGACAAACAAGTTACTCTGTAAAGACTTTGAAGACCTCATGCATTCAAAATTTCAAATGAGTGTTATGGGGGAACTCACATTCTTTCTAGGAGTACAAGTCCAACAGACAGGAGATGGAATCTTCATTAATCAATCAAAATACGTGGAAACAATGTAGAAGAAGTTTAAGTTTGCTGATTGTCAGTCCATCAGAACTCCTGTTGACACTAAAGTGAAGATTGGTCCAGATTCAGGGGATCAGACACACTATCATTCTATCAGGCTCACTTATGTATCTAACAGCCAGTAGGCCTGACATTATGTTTGATGTTTGTGTTTGTGCCAGATATCAAGCAGATCCCAAGCAATCTCATGTGAATGCAGTCAAGAGGATATTCAGATATCTTAAGGGCAAGCCTGCTCTTTGATTATGGTATCCAATGGAAGGAGACTTCAATCTCTATGCATACACTGATAGTGATTATGGGGGATGCAATTTCAACAGAAAGTCCACTTCTGGAGGTTGTCAATTTCTTGGTCCTAGACTGGTCTCCTGGCAGTGCAAGAAGCAGACAAATGTATCTGTTTCAACAGCATAAGCTGAGTATATAGCAGCATCAACATGCTATTCTTAAGTTCTCTGGATTCAAAACCAGATGCTTGATTATGGTTTTAACTTCCTGTATACTCAAATTCACATTGATAACACAGCAGCTATGTTCATAACAAATAATCCAGTTCAACACTCAAAAACTAACACATTGAAATTAGATATCATTTTTTGAGAGATTTGATGAAAAAGGGTTAATCAAATTGATACAGGTTCACACTGATAATCAATTCGCTGATTTATTCACTAAGGCATTTGATCCAACCAGATTTGGATTCCTACTTCAATCGATTGGTATGATAACCTTGATTAAAATTAAAATCAACAAAACATTCAAATATTTCAAAAATACCAAAAGAAATTAAAAGAAGAAGTATATGGTTTATACAATTGGTACATGATATACTTACAGTCATTATATAATAGACTATGCTTACTTATAAATCTTAAATGACTGACATGACCAATCTGATATGCGGGTAGGCTTAACTTGGGAAAAAAGACACATGCAGTGATGAACTAAAGCTTATATTCAACTATGAAGCTTTCATCTCATAGTGTGTGTAAGTATTGGCTTATCCAAATATGTGTACGTGTAGCAACCTAAACACACCAGGTAATGATATCATATGATTCTCTTTTACTAACATCAGTTCCTCTTCTGTTTTGCTGAGCAAAGACCTAGAAAAACAAGCACATAATGCTGATGTCATGATCCATCAAGATTCCCAATAAGGAACACATCCAACATGGATGAAAGAAAAGAATAAAATTCATTCTAAGTGAATGAAACAAAAGAATCATAAGAAATCACCTTCCAAAGTGAAGTGAAAAGAATCCCAATATGGATCAAACTGATAAAAGGATCAAAAATAAAAGAATCCTAATAAGGATCAAGCAAAATGAGATTTCATATTTTAAGTAACCTGGTCAAGTAAGATGTTAAAAGTTCTACCATACATTGCATGCTGATGGTTAACCATGCCATGCTTTTGAGTGTGAAGTACATGTTGAATACACAATCAACTCAAAACATGATAAGATCATTTGCATCAAAATATTAACCAAGTATGAGTTTAAGAGGATAAACATACCTTCAATAAATATGTTAATGAACATGTCTGTTTTACTAACAATTGATTGCACTTGTGAAAGGTAAGATTGATATGATCCCAAAGAAAAGTATATCTCAACTTCTTGTCTAGATAAGGAAACAAAAATCACAAAAAGCTTTTCTCTTCAAAATTCTCAACTCTTTAATGTTTCTATCTCATATAGATATAAACTTTAGGGGGGGTAACTAAAATTTTGATCATCAATGTAAAGATTTTCCTTTCTTAAAACACAAAAATCAAAAACAGTTTCAAAATTTTCCTTTCTTAAAATGCGGATGTCACACCCGGGCCCAGGTAGGGTAGGTAGTCACAGACTAGCAAAAATATATGGCAGCGGAAACAAACCAATACGAGAGCTCAAAGGAGAGAATATCACATGGCATTTAAAGTTTCAAAAGGGTACCGGGGCTAGAAACAGATCAGCCCCAAAATTAGTTATACAGTCAACATAAAAACAGATTGTATTGTTTAACAGAAATTTTCAATCATTCAAATCGTTCAATAAGCGAAATTAAGCCAATGCCATGGTCTCGGGGATAGGTCTAGGTGTTCAACAGTAGCTAAGATCTCTTCATGGATTACCTGAAACATGCTCAAAAAGAAATTTATGTCAACTAAAAAGTTGGTGAATTCCAGTGATTAAAGATTTAAAAACAATTGTACTTAAGAAAATTTTCATTTGATAAGAAGGAATGAATCATAGTTCATTTTCATGAGAGTATCACAATCAACCCTGGACTCAATCCCGGTTAGCCTCTTCGAAAGTTGTGTTTAACCGGTTAACCCCTAAAAAGGGGAGAACTGAGCCCCAAACCAGTGAACCCTACCTGCCGGATGGTTCACCATAGTTTCTTAGCAAAACCTATCACATGCCACAAACGACCCCTCAGGATCTCAGTGGGGTACCTCCCTGTGACGGGAGCCACTGTGTGTGGGGGTTTCCCCAAATAGATCTGTCCACATAAAACAAGCGATTCACAAAAGAATTGATGATCATGATGTAACTATCGGCAGGTATCCATAAGTCCCACATACAAACATCAAGTAAAGCACAATTATAGTTCATAAAATAACAGAGCATGTTTCATCCTAAAACAGTAGTAAAAAGGGATCACTAGAACTCACCTTAGGTGTTAAGCAAAAGTACTCTTCGTGTGTCGGGAATGTCTCAAGTCTAGCACCCTGACATGAATATATTATGTGATTAGCTACTGCTCTAAACCTATTTAAGGTGCAATAGATGTGTCTAAGTCTTAGTTTGTCGGATTCGGCTTTGATTTGATTAGGGTTTGCATAAAAAGTTTTCTTTTATGGAAAATCCAGTTTTCCCATACAATCAAGGATTTTACACTATTAAGTTAAGAATATAGGGTAAATATGCTGCTCAAGTGATTATTGGGCTCATTTGAGTCGGTTATGAAATTTAGCAAAATTTTACAGTTTAGCCCCTAAAGTTTCAAAATTGACAGTTTCTACCCTCAAGTTTGGGTTTCTTGTATTAGATGACTTTTATAACAAAAAATCAGGTTCATGACCTTAAACTAACTTATTCTTAAGAAAATTTACACAAATTTTCAAATTACAGGTTCGGTATATTACTTACGTGTTTAACGTTCCCGGTTACGGTAAAACCGAAGGGTTTTAACGGTTACCTATGAACTTTCATGTTTTTGAGTCTTAGACCAGTAGATAAAATTTTAAAGACATTTTCCTAAGTTTCAAGTAATTTATTATGAAATTTTTTCCTCTAGTAGTTGAAAGCCTAGTTTTTGTGTTTAACCCGTTAAAAAGCGTTTTTAACCGAATTTGACCATTTAAAAGCTCGTTTGACCAACTTTTCTACTTTATAAGTTATTTTCTCAATTAACCTACTGAAATAACATGGTTTTTATAATTTTTAACTCTATACCCATATTTCTTAGATTTTCCTCAAAATCGTCACCGGTTAGTACCCGTTTTTACTTAAAAATCCATTTAAATTATCCATTTGACCACTAAAATTTCCCATTGACTCCAGAATACTTTATTAACCCTTAAAGAACCTGTAATTATCTTTATAAAGTTTATAGCCTAAGTTTCTTGTTTTTAAGTTGTTTTTCCATGTTTTCGGGTCCCGAAAGTGACTAAAATGGGTCTAATCTTAACATGTCTTTCATTTCCAGAGATTAACCATTAATAACACACTTAATATTCATCAAAATTTTCTGAAATTCCAGTCCCAAATCATGGCCTAGTTGTTCTACACATCCATAGACTACAAATATGGTGAAAATGCCATAACCGACCATTACACATGTGTAAATCATTGTAAGTTGAGTTTAAACATTGCCAAAACTTCATTTAACTTAAAAATAAGATTATTAGGGTTTTTTAAAAGTTGTTATTGATCAAGTTATGACCCGTTTTTGAGAGGGTTTTCAAACAAGTGCCTAAATGGTGTTGTTACATGTAGAAAGAAGGATTTTCAAGGTGTACTTATGCTATAACATCACATTCATGGTGTACACCCATTTGTAACATTCAAAAAAGGTTATTAGAAGTCTTATGAACCATTAGAAAGCAGGTTAAAGTTTTGTTTCCAAAGGTTACAAGGTTTACAAGTTGAATGGTGCAAAACACCCAAAATGAGGGTTTTCAAGAGGTAAATCGGGTTCTACCCGTTAGAATAGTTATCATATCAAGTGATATACCTTTAATAATGTTAAGAACTCCTCAAGAACAAGGTTATGGTGTTGGGTTCTGCTACAACAAGGAAAATAGAGGGTTTTAAGTGAAAAATGAAGAAAACATGAGAAATGACCAAAACCGGCAACATGAAGCTTACACTTGATGTAACTCAAGGGTTGTAGGGTGTTGTTGGTAGTGGATGGCCTGAAACTCCTTGTAATAAGCTGTAGAATCTCGAACAAGAGTTGGAAACCATGAGTTTGCAAGTTCCAAGCACCAAAAGCTCACACAATGGACACCTTCTTGCGGTTTTGATGTTGGCCGATGCTAGTGTTGTTGTTGTTCGTGATTTTGGAGCTACAATGGAGTTGGAATTGTGGTGTGTGTGTGTGTGTTTTCTGGAGAGAAACTGACAGCGAGAGGAGGATAAATGAGAGGAGTGTGAAGTGAGGTTGGAATCTTTCATGTATTGGTAGTGGGGGATGATGTTGGTGGTGTAGTAGGAAGGTGATTGGTGGAGAGGGGGGGCCTAGATTTGGACTCTAGTGGAGTGTTTTAATTTTAAGTTTTAATAGAAATTAGTATTATGTGTAGTATTGTTTTTTGTAGTGTATAATTATTAGTTAGTAGATATTGTTAAATGTTGTCATGTGCATGATTAATCATGCATGAATCCGAAAATTACAAGTGTGTGTGCATATGCACACATTTTAATTGTTTCAATTAGGATTTTGAATTCTACTTAGGGTGACTAATTAACATTCCTGGGCACTAAGTTTCTAAAAGGTAAGACTTGAAATAACTAAAATTCACAAAAATCACATAAAATCATAAAATGTAAATAATAGCAATGATGATTCTAAATTATTGACATAGTTAAATTGTTTCTATTATTAGTACTCATGAGATGGGTGATGATGCAAGTGAATTAGGGTTTAGAATAGTGACCTTGAGGCCGGTTGTCACATTCTCCCACCATTTAGGAAATTTCGTCCCGAAATTTTAACTTTGATTAGAATCTGAACGGGTGGGTTTGAAGAGGTGTGGATGATTCTTTCTTATTTCGTATTCTCGCTCCCAACTGAACTCAGGTCCTCTTTTCGAATTTCATCTGACCTTGACCTTGGGTATGCGGCTTCGCCTGAGTTGCTTGACCAAGCGGTTCGTGATCTCTATGGGCTCTTCCATGAAGTTTAACTTGTCGTTGATCCTTGCTTCCTTTAATGGTAGCTCCAGGGTTTTGTCTACCACGCACTTCTTTAAGTTTGACACATGGAAGGTGTCATGTATATAACTCAGTTTCTGTGCTAGTTTCAATTTGTACGCCACAGGACCAATTCTTGCAAGTATTTCGAATGGTCGAATGTATCTCGGGCTTAACTTTCCTCTCTTTCCGAACTTCACGGTCCCTTTCCATGGTGCTACTTTCAGCATTACCTTATCACCTACCTGAAATTCTAATTGCTTTCGTCTCCTTTCAGCGTATTTCTTTTGACGGTCCCTTGCTGCCCGTAGATGCTCCTTGATTTTGAAAATCTTATCGGTGGTCTCCAACACGACGTCGGGTCCCATACTTGGCTATCACCAATCTCGTTCCAACTCAGTGGTGATCCAAATTTCCTACCATAGGGAGCCTCATACGGAGCTGCCTTGATACTCGCGTGGTAACTGTTATTATAAAAGAACTCCACCAACGGGAGATGGTTGTCCCAGTTCCTACCAAAATCAATCACGCAAGCTCTCAGCATATCTTCCAAAGTTTGAATGGTTCTTTCTCTTTGACCGCCAGTTTGTGGGTGGTAAGCAGTGCTTAAGTCCAGACGGGTTCCTAAGGCTTGTTGGAATGATTTCCAGAAACGAGAAGTGAAACGGCTATCACGGTCGGAGATTATCGACAGTGGCACACCATGCCTAATCACTATTTCATCGATATACAGTTGAGCTAGTTTCGGCATGTCATAATCTTCTCCAATTGGCAAGAAGTGAGCTGATTTAGTTAGTCTATCCACTATTACCCAAATAGCATCATGACCTCTAAAACGTTCTGGGTAACTTAGTAACAAAATCCATCATGACGTTATCCCATTTCCATTCTGGGATTTCGGGCTGTTGCAACGTCCTTGATGGTTTTTGGTTTTCAGCTTTACCATGGCGCAAGTTAGACATTTTCTGACATAAACAGCAATTGCTTTCTTGATTCCAGGCCACCAGAAAAGTGCCTTTAGGTCCTGGTACATTTTGTCGCTTCCGGGGTGAACCGAGTACCTAGATTTGTGTGCTTCATCGAGGATTACTTCTCTAATTCCTCCATACTCCGGGGTGAACCGAGTACCTAGATTTGTGTGCTTCATCGAGGATTACTTCTCTAATTCCTCCATACTTCGGCACCCAAGTTTATATGTACCATCATAATACATCTCTAACCGCTTTTCCATTCCCGTCAGAGCTTCTCCTGCTAAATTTTCTCCCTTTAATGCTTTGCTTTGAGCTTCTTTTAGCCTTGCAATCAGGTCGGTGTACACACTCATCCTTAAGGCCCATACACAAAGAGGCTTTTCTCTCTCCTTTCTGCTCAAAGCATCTACCACAACATTGGCCTTACCGGGATGATAACGGATTTCACACTCGTAGTCGTTTAACAGCTCAACCCATCTTTTCTGATGCTTGTTTAGCATCTTCTGGTCAAGAATGTGTTGCAAACTTCTATGGTCAGTGTAGATGATGCACTTCGTGCTATAGAGGTAGTGCCTCCACATTTTGAGAGCAAACACCACGGCACCTAATTCCAGATCGTGCGTAGTATAGTTCTTCTCGTGATCATTTAGCAGTCTAGATGCATAGGCAATGACCTTGTTGCGTTGTATTAGCACGCATCCTAGCCCTTGACGCGAGGCATCACAATAGACTATGAAATCTTCGACTCCTTCTGTGAGGGCAGAACAGGTGCACTGCATAACTTTTCCTTAAGCGTTTCAAATGCTTCATCTTGCTCCTGTTCCCACACAAAGGTTTTGTTCTTCTTAGTCAGTGCGGTCAAGGGTTGCACAATGCGTGAGAAGTCCTGTAACAGCCTAACGTAACCGCACCATGATATTGTCCACTTTGGCTGGGACGAACCACCATCACCTCACGGTTTTTTTTTTCACCTGAACCGGGACGTACCACCATCGCTCAGGCAAAACGCGTCATAGTGGGGAAGGTCTCAAGACCCTTATATAGAAGCATTCGTTCTCCTTCCCAACCAATATGGGATGTTTCCCTTAGGGAGCCCAGCGTCCTCGCTGGCCAATTCCATAACAGCCCAACGTAACCGCACCATGATATTATTCGCTTTGGCCGGGACGAACCACCATCGCCTCACGGTTTTGTTTTCACCTGAACCGGGACGTACCACCATCGCTTAGGTAAAACGCGTCACAGTGGGGAAGGTCTCAAGCCCCTTATATAGAAGCATTCGTTCTCCTTCCCAACCAATGTAGGATGTTACAAGTCCTTTATGAATCGTCGCTAGTATCCGGCCAATCCTAGGAATTGCCTAATCTCAGTGGGAGTTTCAGGAATCTTCCAATTCTTTATGGCTTCAATCTTGGAAGGGTCAACTTGAATCCCATTCTCATTCACTACATGCCCTAGAAATTGGATCTCTCGCATCCAAAATTCACATTTAGAAAATTTGGCATGTAGTTGCTCATTCTTGAGTAACTCAAGAATTAGTCTGAGATGCTTCTCGTGCTCTTCCTTACAACGGAGTAGATTAGGATGTCGTCTATGAACACGATCACAAATTTGTTGAGATAAGGGCAGCATACACGGTTCATGAGATCCATGAACGCTGCTGGTGCATTAGTCAGTCCAAAAGGCATGACTAAGTACTCATAGTGTCCATACCTAGTTCAGAAGGCCGTCTTGGGTATGTCTTCTTCTCTTATCTTCAGTTGGTGGTAACCGGATCTCAAATATATCTTGGAGAAGTAGCTTGCCCCTTGAAGTTGATCAAATAGGTCGTCTATCCTCGGAAGAGGGTAACAGTTCTTTATGGTCAACTTATTTAACTCCCAGTAGTCAATACACATGCGTAAGGTTCCATCCTTTTTCAAAAATAGCACCGGGGCACCCCATGGAGAGACACTCGCACGTATGAATCCTTTGTCCAGTAGTACTTGAATTTGCACCATCAGTTCCTTCATTTCAGGAGGGGCGAGTCGATACGGTGCTTTGGCTACCGGTGCAGCGCCAGGCAGCAAATCTATTTAGAACTCAACTTGTCGATTCGGGGGAAGTCGCGGTAGGTCTTCCAGAAACACTTATGGGTATTCAGAAACCACTGGAATATCTGCAATCCTCTTCTCCTCTTTGGTCTTCATCACGTAGACTATGAAAGCTGAGCATCCCTTCCTTAAGCTCTTGGTAGCTTTTAAATGGGATATCATGGGGCATAAAGTGTTACTCCTTTCTCCTTGCACCACTAACACTTCTTTGTCGTTCAACGGTATCTTGAGTAGGAGTTCATCGCATACAATTTCGACTCTATTCTTAGCTAGCCAGTCCATACAAACCACCATGTCAAATCATCCTAGCTTAATAGGCATCAGATCTATTCTTAATGTATTTCCCTCAAGATTCAATGAGAAATCCTTGATGATCTCATCAGTTTCTAAAATGTTACCATCAGCTAATTCAACGGTAAACACGTCAGTTAAGGTACACGCATCTAAGTCAATCAAAGATCTAAAAGCACTAGAGATAAAACTAGCAGTCGCTCCAGTATCGAATAAAACAATAGCAGGATGGTTATTTACAAGGAATGTACCGTTAACCATATCAGGTTCCTTTCGAGCTCCAGCTGGATCCATCACTAATGCTCTTCCCTTAGGCTTGTTGGGCTTGGCATCCTTATCTCTACCCAGCTTAGGACACTTGCTCCTTATGTGTCCTGGATCCCCACATTCATAGCATTGCTTTCCTGGTGTGTAAGTACAATCCTTGATTAAATGAACTGTCCTCTTGTATCTGAAACAGGGCATCGGGTTACATTCCCCTTGATGGTGTAGTTTGCACTTGTTGCAAAATGGGTTTGTCCCGAGTACAGTCTTTGGGTCTTGCCTCCCTGATCTTCGTGTCTCGCACCTTCAAAACTCTTTCTTCCAGACCCGCTACTACTTCCAACTACCTTCTTTGCTTCAAACCACCTTCTTTTCTCACCAACAGACTTTCTCTTTTCATCAGCCTAGTTCGCTCAGTCCATCCAGCCCTAACTATGTCATCAGTCAAACTGCTGGTAAGGTCAACTGCAGATTGTAGAGTCAAGGGTTTGGAGGAGCGGACCATTCCCCTAACTCTAGGATGTAGCCCCCATATGAAACGTGCTACGCCTTTACATTCGGGTGTCACCAGATGAGGAACTAGTTGAGATAGGGCTAAGAAATGATTGATGTACTCGGTGTAATTGGGACCTTTCATTTCCAGACCCAAGAATTCTGACTCTAGCTTCTTAAGTTGATTGATGGGGCAATACTTGTTGGTTAACAGCTCTCCGAGTTCTATCCAGCTTATTCGATTTGCAGCATTCCTTCCACGTGCTTGAGTGATCGACTTCCACCACTCTAATGCCGATCCTTTCAGTGATTGAGAAGCGAATTTCACCATATGGTCCATTTTGCATTCGCTGATATCTAAAACAGCTTCCATCTAGTCAATCCATCTGTAAGTCTCTATAGCACCCTCGGTGTCGTAGAAGTCCTTGGGTTTACATGCCATAAAGGTCTTATAGGAGCACCCATTCCTTATCGCTTCGGCTTCTTCGTTACGGTCTTCGTGGTTCTCAGGTCCATCATTCCCATTTGTATTACACCGATCAGCATTGATCTGAGCGATAATTATCAGGATGGCGTTAGCAATTTGTTATGCTACTAGGTTAGTCATCCTCTCGTCGTATTCTTGGTTAGCATTTTCCCTACGGGGAGTTCCCGGTGGAGTAGGTTGGGTTCTCGTTTGCCTGGCCTCCTCATGGCGGCCCCTTGTAGCTCCTCGCCTCCTAAATCGTGTTCCCCTCATAGTTGGCAATCTGATAGTATCACAGATAAATTCGTTTAGAATCTCAAAGTTTGTTTTTGATGGAGCTTCAGGTCAATGCTTTAGTATAGCAGAGAAGATCCTTTAGGCGTGTTGATGAGAGCTTCAGGTCAATGCCACCGCATAGCAGAGAAGATCATCACTCCAGGTCAATGCTTTCGCATAGCAGAGGAGATAAACACACATCTTTTCTTATCTAATGTATGAATGTATATACAGTAATGGTCTATTAAGATTATTTAATGTTTGACTTAGAGGGTGTTATCACCGAGTCACCATCCCAGTGGGAAACACCATAAGCTTCACATCGATAACCTAATCCTAAAAGTAAACTCAATACAGGTGTAAGACAGCATTATGCATTGTTTCTTATTAGATCATTTTTGAATACTTTTTGGTCTTCTTGAGTTTATTGAATCTTCATGTGAGTTGTTTGTGATTGGTATTGAACGATTCAAACTGTTTTCTGCATTGAAACACCGATCAATGGACCAATAGTATCCATACTGATTGATTGCCTAAACTGCTATGATATACTTTGAATTAAACCTGGTAAGAATTACATAGTGGGTTGTACATAAACATATAAATATATACACACCACGATCTCTCCTCCTGAGGCTAGGTATAATAGGGTAATGATGCATGAACTATTCAATCAGTTGTAGGTCGAGTCTGCGTCTCATGTGTATACCTTGCATATATGTGTGTCTGCATCTGTACATTATAGTGTCCCATATGTATATTATGCTAGTCATTGTGGTTGCATTTAAGTAGACTCAGTATAGTGATCAGGCAAAATCAATGATTATGCTCAATAAACCTTGATGACGAGACTAGTTCTTTATCAAATATCAGTGGGGTCCAAGTTGCTGAGTTACTAAGACAATTCAGAACATGATAAACAGTTGCAGATCATGAGTTGAAAAGAACAGGGAATGGGTTTAAGCGGACAAACATATCAGCAAGTTGAGACAAGACTTGTATCTTTGTGCAGACCAAAATATCATGAGGATAATCCTTATTACTGAGTTATGATCTTTAATTTGGCTGCATGATCACTTGTTTACTTCGTTTTTGGGATGAGTCTACCATGCATATCCCAGCATAAGATGTTCCCCTCTTTCTTACTTCATTTTCTTGAATTCCTGATAAAATAAAAAAATTAAAAACTTATTATTAGCATTAATCTCCCCCGAAATTTTCATTTGATAGCTCACTTAATAGAAAATTTCATTTTTTCATGATTTCTTAACAACTAATTGTAAAAGAAAAAGAAAAAAAAGAGTAAAGAGATATGGGACATAAGAATTCTCAAGGAAGACAACAAAACAAGACCAGAAAGAAAATATGTACATATATACAGGTTAAATAGATTTTATTTTCAAGAAAAGATTCATCAGAAAGATATCAATCCCAACATGGAGATCCGTTCATAAAAACGTGGTTTATCAAAAGTTTTTGTGAAAAGATCAGCCTTTTGTTTTCTTGTTTCAATAGGAATGATATCAATGAATCCCTTTTCCTGGGCGTCACGGATGGCATGAATTTTTGTTTCAATGTGCTTGGTTCAAGTATGATGAATAGGATTCTTGGCAATTCCGACTGAAGCTTCATTATCACAAAACAATCGTGTGTGAAGGAAGTTGATGCCATAATCCATCATCTGATGTTGGATCCAGAGCACTTGGCAGCAGCAGCTTGATGCCTCGATGTATTCAGCTTCCCCTGTGGATAAGGAGACTGTTGTTTGCTTCTTGCTTTGCCATGAAACAAGACAATCACCTAGATATTAACATCCACCAGTGACTGATTTTCTGTTTATCCTGCAACCACCATGATCACTATCAGAAAAAGCATGTAAATCACAGTTCCCACCTTTTGGGTACCAAAGACCCAAGCGGGACGAACCTTTAAGGTAACGAAAAATGCGTTTAACAACTTTTCATGTGATTCTTTAGGGTTAGCCTGGAAACGAGCACAGTAGCACACTGCGAATGTAATGTCTGGACGACTAGCGGTAAGGTACATGAGAGATCCGATCATCGAGCGGTAACGATGAGCATCCACGGACTTCCCATTTTCGTCAGGCGTCAAGCATGTTTGAGCAGTGAAGGGGGTCAGTTCTGTGGCTGAGTTGTCCATTTGGAACTTTATGAGGATTTCTTTGATGTACTTCTCTTGGTGAATAAGAATGCCTTCAGATTTATGTTTTACCTGTAAGCCTAAAAAAGCACATCTCCCCCATCATGCTTATTTCGAATCGATCCTTCATCACTTCTTCAAATTCTATACCCAGCTTCTCATTTGACGATCCAAAGATAATATCATCAACATACGCCTGAACTATGAGCATTTCACCATCAACCTCTTTTTTGAACAGTGTCATATCTATAGTCCCACGAGAGAAACCTTTGCTGAGCAGATACTGTGTTAGGGTTTCATACCAGATACGGGGAGCTTGATGCAACCCATACATTGATTTGTCTAATTTGTACACTTTGTCTGGATGGTCTGGATCCTCGAAACCCGGTGGTTGACATACATAGATCTCCTCATCAATGTCTCCATATAGAAAGTCACATTTAACATCCATCTGAAAAACTTTGAAATTCATATGGGCTGCGTGTGCCAGAAAGATTCTGATGGCTTCAATGCGCGCACTGGAGCGAACAGTTCAGTATAGTCTATTCCCTCCTCTTGAGCAAAACCTTGAACGACTAAACGAGCCTTGTTTCTAATAACTATACCACGATCGCCCTGCTTGTTCTGAAACACCCATTTGGTACCAATGGGACATTTGTTTGGAGGAAGGTCAACTAATTCCCAAACCTTCAGTTATCTGAATTGTTGCAACTCCATTTGCATAGACTCGATCCAACTTGGATCTTTAAGTGCCTGTTTATAATTCTTTGGAACAATTTGAGATAAGAAAGCAAAATAGAGACAATTATTAATCAACCCACTTTGACTCCGAGTCCTCACACCATCAGAAATTGATTCAATAATGTAATCATGTGGATGGTCTTTCGTGGTCTTAATGTTTGTGTTAAGCGTTGATGGATTGGATTGGGGTGTAGATGTGGGATTGGATGGTTGAGATGGAATGGATGAGCTTGGCTGGGAGATGGAATCAGAAAGTGGAATTGGGTTGGAATTTGATGAGGATGGAACATCTGATGGAGAGATTGGGTTGGATGAAGATGAGGGATTGGGTGGTGGTGGTGGAGAGGATGGAATATCAAATGATACGTGAGGTAATGAAGTGATGTCTGGCTGTGGTTGTGGTGGAATTGGATTAACAGATGTGTGAGGAGTGATGTCATCATCATCAGGATTTGGGAGATTGAATGATTTGAAGACAGTGATAGAATCGAAAAACCATGCTGGTTCACTTCCAATGCTCGTGGAGTTAGATTCCTGCCAATCAACATAATATGATTCTTGCACAATCCGCGTCCGTTTATTATACACACGATAAGCTTTTTGTGTCTCTAGGTACCCCACAAAGAAGCATTTATTAGAAACTGCTCCAAACTTCGTCTTTTGATCTTGAGTATTCAGCAGAGTACAAGAGCATCCAAATGGGCGCAGAAAATCAATCATGGGTTTGATACCGCGAAACAGCTGATATGATGTCTTCATCTTGTCTTTGATGATTAGTACTCGATTTAGAACGTAAGCTGCACAATTTACTGCTTCTGCCCAGAAGATAATTGGAAGCTTTGACTCAATCAGCATAGTCCTGGCTGCTTCCACGAGAGTTCTGTTTTTCCTTTCGACGACACCATTCTGTTATGGTGTCCTGGCAGCGCTGAACTGTCTGAGAATACCTCTTTTCTCACAGAAAGAATTGAAGATATGATTTTAGAACTCAGTTCCGTTATCACTTCTGATAGCTTGAACCTTCCTCTTCCCCAGAACCTCAATCAATGGAATTAACTTCATTAACTCTTCATCTGTTTCGTTTTTATGTGCAAGAAATCTCACCCATGAGTATCTTGAATAGTCATCTGTGACAACCAAACAATAAGATTTCTTAGCAATTGACTTTACACTTATTGGACCAAATAAGTCAGTGTGTAACAATTCAAGGGGATGAGAAATTGAATTTTGAATTTTAATTTTGTGTGGCTTTTTGTGTTGTTTCCCTTTAGCACAAGCCATGCACTTCTCTACCACTGAATAATCTTTCAGTGGTAGTCCTCTTATTAAATTGTTCTTAACCAACTTATTTAAAATTTTAAAGTTAATATGTCCTAAACGTCTATGCCACTGAAAAGATTCATGAGACGAAGCTTTAGACAGAAAACAAGTCACGGTAGAAGTTGATTCATTTGATCCCATATTCAGCAAATATGTATCATTTCACCTTGGAGCTCGCATTATCACCAACTCCTCAGGGATAGAAAACTCAGGCTTCATGAATAGGCATTCCTTTGCAAGAAATAGCACTGGTATATCCTTATCACAGATTTGTGATACACTAAGAAGATTGAACGCCAACTCAGGAACATAGTTAACTTTCTCTAAGGTCAGTGATCCATTTGAGACATCTCCTTGGCCAATCATCTTTCTACCCTTCTTGTCTCCAGGAAAAGCCACATATCCTCCATTAATAATTCTGTAATTTGACAACAGATCCTTCAATCCAGTCATATGTCTGGAACATCCACTATCTACATGCCAAACACTATTCATAGTGGCTCTGGATGATTCCTGACATTTGAGAAAAAAATAGTTAGACTTTGGAAATTGGGACCCAAGTCTTAGTGTACTTAGGTCTTGGAGTAATAGATCTTTTGCAAAAGAAACCATTCACAAAATCTATCAATCTAGTTCCAAAAGGTTTAGTTTGCATACTGTTACTACCAGATTCAGGACATTGCTTTACTAAGTGATCATCCTTTCCACATCTGAAACAATGAGATCTCGACTTTGTTTCGGAACAGTTTGATGAAGGAATTTTATCAATAGATATTTCTGTAGGATTCTATGTGCCCAAGACACGTAGAATATTGTTGCGGTTAGTACGTTATGATCCAAGTCGGGTTATACCCAATAACAAGCTTAGCAAACACCAATTAATATTTAATTGATGATATGATCATACAATTAAATATTTACTCCATTTTAGAAAATGGGTTTTCTAAATAAGTTGCATATGAAAGGGAACAACTTATTAGGATATTTTTTTCAATAATATTATTTGAAGTGTTATTTAAATAAGTTAGATAACACCAAATGTTAATGAGAAACTATAACTTATAAGTTACATGGTTAATTGTATAACTTATATAACTTGTACATACAATTAAATGGTTAATTGTATGTCTAGTTACAAGACCAATTTTAATGTGTGTGTGTGCTTTGTTTAAAGGGGGGAAACCCCTTTGAATTGCAATTTTCGGCCGCCCCCCCCTTGTTCTTATTGGATCCCTTTTGCTTTGTAAAACAAACATACATTAACTTGTCTTGGTAACCTCTTTTCTCACTCTATCTCATTACATGCAAACTAACAAAAAGCTTTCTCCTCTCTCTAAAAACTCACGGTTCCAGCAGCTAGATTTGAGGGGTTTTGAAGCTTTTTGGTGGTGAATCTTCCTAACAAGAAGGTGCTTTGCAAGGAGGATTAGGGTATACAAGCTTGAGGACCTCTAATCTTGAAGTCATGGCCGAATTTTCAGCATCCTTTCTACTCTTTCTGTCGACTTTTGAAGGTTGCTGGAAGGTAGTTATGGCAGCCCTTTGTGGCTGTCATATTATGTTGTTTTATGTACACATAGCATGCATATTCACATATAATGATCCTTTGATATATGGGTTTGTTTTATACATTAATATGGTCACCTAATGAACATATTTTTCAGCTTATAAACAAGTTTATAAAGTTGTAATTCCACTGCGTTTTCAAAAAGTTTAAGAGGTTAAACTATGATTTTATGTTCTAACAAACCCATCAATGGTATCAGAGCCGGTTATGTGGATAGCTTGCTTGTTCTTGTCCTTTAAAATCGGTTTTAAAAGGTGATTATCAACTCATTAGAGGCTGATTTTGGTTGATTCAATAAACCCCATGTCTTTCAAAGTTATATCTTCATGCTTATGATTAAACTTTGCAAGATAGGAATGTCAATTGGTTGATATGTTAGGTTGTTGTTTGTTTGAACAAACAAACCCTAATTTTCAGTTTATGTTGGCTGAAAATTTGGGGTTTGATGGGGTTTATTTTGTTTGTTGAATGATGTTTATGATTGTTCATATGATAGTGCATAACCTAGCTTAGACCTTGTGCTTTTTGGTTTGGATTGAATGTATTTATTTGATTATATTCATTCAATGGGGTTGTATATTAATTTCTGCTTCGTTTAAAAATGTATTTTGTCTATTTATTCATTAGGATGTAATAATAGATTAGGAGTAATTTTCTTTTACTAGAAAATATGTATTATGATATATATTTTGTAAAAGAAGATGCTCGGAAGAAAGCACAAGAGGAATACACAAAAGAAGGACTTGAAGCATATGGATGCAAGTTCAAGTGGGGGTCTATGAAGACCTCAATTTTGTGTTATATTCAACCCTTAGGAAAGACCAAATGACCACACTTGTGATGGCAAACACGTGTGGTCACAATAGTAGCTATGGTTATGCACATTGTGGTTGTTTATATTATGCTTGTTTGATTGTGATTTTATGAATGATTGTATGATATTTGGATATGATTAACAATCTTAATAAAAATGATCTTAACAAGCTAATATAAAAATGGTTCTTAATCATTAAGTGTAACACCTATGAAATCTAGCCCAATTAGAAAGCTTAATGTATTACAGGACCCAATAAAGGTCCGGATTGATTTGGGCTTACCAAAGAAATCTTGCAAAACAAAACCAGCCTTTTGGGCCCAATAAGCCCAATAAGGGCCCGAACATACAAACAAGGCTCATTTAAGGCCCAAATGCAAGTTTACGAACTAATTGAATGAGAAACCATGAAACAATGAATATTTATGTGATTTGAAATAATTATGGAAAGATTCAAACTGAAAACAGATTCAGAACCCATACCGGGTAAAATCCGGCAATTCACCGTACTAACGTCTGAATTCCATCAGGAATTCTTAAAATGTCTGTCATCCAATCTAAATCATTGTTAACCTTAACTAATATTATAATTAATGCTTGCTAAAAGATTTTTCATCAAGCATGCATAAACAGCAGAATTTCATAAGTGAAACACGAATACCGGTTTTCACCGGCATTTAACTGACGTCAGTTATGACAACCGAGTCTTGTAACTCCGTAAATAATTATCTAATCATTGTTTATTATCATATCGTATTAAATTGGTGAGTGATACGTTGTCTGGAATAAATGTGTTCCGAAACGCGACCGTGACGCGAACCGGGTTACGATCAGGTCAAACCCGAGAATTCGTCAGATAAGGCTTTAACGCGACTAACATGGGAAGTTAACGCGCAAAATATCATTTTAATACGTAATTGCATGCATTTAGATATCAAAATAATAATAAAAGCGCTCGTTCAAGAAAAACATATAAAAACCGTTTAACGCGTTAATACGCGATGATTTAAAACTCGTTTGATTACCCGGAATGTTTTAAATACATAATCTCGGAACACTTATAACGTTTTGTATAAATTGAAACTAACTACAAACGAATTTAAACATTATGTGAAAAACTCGATCGAGCGTGTGCGAACCGTTTTGCGAACCTGTTTTGTTTACCCTAGTATATAAACAAACATTCTTGCACTTTAGCGTTTTTAAAACAAAAAAAAATCAGAGAGAGAGGAGGCGATCGCAACACCCCCCAATTTCAAATGTCGACCGGATTTCTTGCCACCGGCGAGCACCTCCGGCGAGTGGCGGCGAGTGCCACACCTTACCGGACTCCCCTCGACGCCCCGGTCACGATAGTGGCTTTGATTTCTTTTAAACGCAACAAAGTTACGGGAATCGAGGGCGAAAGAGATAGTCGCAGGTCGGGATTCGGAGGTGGTGGTGAATCCGCTCAAAACAGAGCAACGGTGGCACGAATCGAGGGCGGTGATGATGGCTGCAAGTGGGTTCCAGCGATGATTATGGTTGCGGGGGGTGAGGGTCGCCGATGGCAGTGGAAATCACGACTGTCCCGATCGGTGGTTCCCAACAACAGTCCTAAGGCAGCAGCAGTAGTGATTGTGCGATAGTGTTAGTACCGGTTGTCGATGGTTGTGCATGGTGATAGTGAAGGCGATGGCTGTGTTGTTGTGGGTTGTGGTGATTGTCGGCCGTGGGACGGCTATGATGGTGATGTTGGTTGTAAGGGGTGAGGAAAACTGGAGCTGATGGATGGCTGTGAGGGTGCTCGGACCACCAGCAGACGGTTGCAATGGTGGTGGTTGCTTTGGTAAATGTTCCAGCGGAAGGCTGCGGTGGTAAAGGTAACAGTAGCAAGGCGATGGTGTTAGGCTGATATGATGGTAATGGTGGTTATCGGGTGTCGATGGTGGTCGCATTATGGCTGTGGTTGTCGGTTATGGTGTTGGTTGTGATTGTGTTGGCTGTCGTGGTTGTGGCGATCGGTGGTGGTCGAGTTAGGGCACCCGAAGGCTGCCCAATGTGGCTGGGCCCATGAAATAGGCTGTTGTGTTGGTTGAAAGCTGTCAATAGAGTCGATTTGGTGTCAGTTAGGGCTGTAAATGTCAATAATGGTGGTGGTGTTGACGATTGTGAGTATGGTTGTGATTAGGATTGTGTTTGGGGCTGTTGATGGTGGTTAATGTGTTAGTTATGATGGTGAATAACGATAAGGGTGAAGATGGTTGTAATTGTGATTGATTGTTGTGATTTTTCAAGTTTGGTTGTGATGGCATTTAAGTGATGGCATGGTGATGTTGATCGATGATGTTGACTGAGGAAGTGTTGTCAATTATGGTGACGGAAGTGTTAGAACGACAAAGTAAAGCTTGGCTCAAAGTGGTCAATGGGCATTCAACGGAACGAGAACGCGATTAAATCCCGGCGTAAGCGAGTGGGTTTGAATTTATAACCGAGTGGAAGGTAAAATCGCACGCGCAACTCATTGAAATTGAATCATAAATTGCATTCGTGTTATTGAGCTCTAATTATATAAAAGGAATAAATTATAAAATTTGTGAATTAAACGAAAATAAACGTCACTGTTATAATTATCTGATTTAAATAGATAGTTCTTATACGAGATTTAAATAACAATGATATTTTGTAGAAATCAACCTTGATAAAATATAGGAAGCATTTCATTTTTGGAAATGGTTATAATTTGTAATAGACGATACAAATAAGTTTATTTCGTGTAACACATAATCATACAAGACTTAGAGATGCAATTCATAAAAATACGATTGTACATTTGTATATTTATACAATGAATATTTAGTCTAACCGACATCTACACATTTTATTTAAGATAAAAGATCTAAAATGTGATAATGATCCATCATCTTGTTGTTATTAATTGTGGGTCATCTCATTTTTATTGAAATAAATATTGTTGGTGTCACCCTTTTTATTAGAAATATAGTCAACTACCATGAATAATTGAACTACTTAGAACCAATCAAGTTAACAAATACGATATAAACGCGAGCATTATAAACATCGTTTGAAACATTATATATTACCTACATTGTTAATGCAAGTTATTTATAAAGATTTGGAATTCATGATATAAATTGATTTTTTTCGACAATCTTCATACTAAGACACAACTCTTGATTAAATGCATTAAATAACCTAATGTACGCGAGTTAGTTCATAACAATTAACAAATACACAAGAAGCTAAGATACATTAAGGATACTAATCACCAACTTAAATTTAACTAAAGAGCTTAACCGCACGCATGCAATAACATCATGCTAATTCTAAACGTGAATCTTATATATTCTAGTTACGATTGCTTTGTTGATGGTCATCACTTTTCTTTATCGAGCTGTGAATTTATATAAGGACACCAGGTGAGTTCTCGTGTTCCCCTTTTTACTTTGGTTGTGGGGATGATGCATGCTCTTTTAAACTAAAACATTCATATTGTGCTTTATTTGATGCTTGTATGTGGGACTTTTTGGATACCTGCTGATACTTTTGTCATGATCATTAATTCTTTTGTGAACCGCTTGCTTTATGTGAATAGATCTATTTGGGGAAACCCCCATGCACAGTGGCTCCCGCTACAGGGAGGTACCCCACTGAGATCCTGAGGGGTCGTTTGTGGCATGTAACAGGTTTTGAATAAGATACTATGGTGAACCATCCTAGCAGGAATGGTTCACTGTTCTGAGGCTTGGTTCTTTCCTACGGGAATATCCGGTTAAACACAAGTTTAGAAGAGGCCAACCGGGGACCAAGTGCAGGGTTGATTGTGACCCCACAACAGCTATAATAGATACAAAAACTTTAACTTGTGGACTCTAAGAGTCCCTTTTGTTTTATGAAAATTTAACCACTTGAACTCACCAACTTTATGTTGACACAATTTTCTTTTGAGCATGTCTTCAGGTAAGCTAGGGAGAATAGTGGAGCTATAGAAGTTACCCAAATCCGAAGCAAGATACGAGGGTAGAGGTTAAAGACAAAGGTTGAGCCTAGAAGCCTTAGTTACTGAAGCTTCAAGAAATATTTCCCGAGAGATTGATCACGACACCTGTAGATTGTAGGTTGAAGAACCTTTTCAATTGGAAGCAAAGCCAATATTTTAATGTAAACATCATGTGACACTTTGTAATAAACCATTTAGTTTCTGCTGCATTTTGGTTGTTGTTTACTAATCGTGATGTCTCACCTCTCTGGGCCCGGGGTGTGACAGATTGGTATCATAGCTAAAGGTTGTAGCGAAGTAGGTCTGCTTCGCAAGACCTAAACTACAACCATATAAACCTCATAGGACCACCTTAGTAAGATGACTCTTCTGAGATATGGGTTTGCTTTGCAATACCTAAGCTGTAACCATAAATATGACCAGCCTAGTAGGTTGTTTTCATGACCCAGTGTTCCAAAGTTTGCAGCAAGAATTGGTTTCCTTAAGAACTCCCATCTTTAACTTGTATACCTTAAGGATTTCATATATTCCATTAAGAATTCTCTACCCTATAAGAAACCTTGATACAATAGGGTATTACCTATGATAGGTGCACCCGAGTAAACCATGAAAGTATGGAATCTTTTGGAGTTGACTCTTAGGACTACTGATTGTCAAGTACTAAGAATATTAGAAACCAAAGGTGTGCATATAAATTAGGACTTAAATCCTGGAGAGATACTTATCTGATTGCACAGTTGACTTTTGTCAGTATATGAAACAACTTCTGTTAGCTATACACTTGATACGACTTGTGTCGTTACATGAGACAACTGTTATACTGATACTTGTTTGAAATGATGATACTTGCTATTATGCCTCATTTGTAAGATGATACATGTTGGAACTTAGTGATAAGATATTAACCATGATGCCTTTTGTTTGTTCTGCTCCCTAGGATAGCATGTACCTGAATGCTCATTTATTGCTTGATTTGCTTAAACTTACTTTGAAACAATTTCTGTGTTAACTTGAATGATTAGCATAATTGGAATCTAAGTTTGCTTAATTGCAAATGATGACTAAATGAAAATTTTTAACTCCAGGACCTGAATACACAAAACTTAGAACTTATGATGGGAACGACTAGAATGATAGTGTAAGGTAAATTGACGATTACGGGTGCACACGTAATGGTGAATTTACAGGTACACTTGAATTCTGGTGGGCCCTATCATGTAAACTAATATCAATGTAAAACACTTAAAGAACCAATAAACACAAGAATAAACACAAATATTGGAATATATTCGATAATTTAAGGTTCAAAACTTTCATGCTGGGCGAAAGCCATTTGACACTTGAAGAGCTACCAAGGACGATGTTGCAGTAACTATTCCTTTCTCTTCTTCTCTTTTCTTTTATTCTACTCTCCTATTGGAATTATGATGATGAGACCATCAAACTCTGAAGATCATTAAATGATGTTCTCAAACTTAACTGGTCTCGTGCTGAGTATGGCACTCCACCTTGTTGTGCGTGTAATTTAGCCATACTATTTTGAGCGATGCCTAAATATTCCTTCCTACCCAACATTGAATTCGTCAAAACTTCTTTAACATTATGGAAGACTCTCTAACAAGGCTTGTGCAATGGAGAACATACCAGAGTAATAAATTTCCGAGAAACGCCTCTTGTGGTCAATGACATAGAAGACTTGTCACTCCTTTCTTTCTTAGTAGTTAACACTTCATAGGATCTTCTGGATTCTAGAATTCCTCTGATCATTTTCTCAAAGCCTTTGAGGAATATGACTTCTCTCTACCTATTCATTGTAATGGAACCACCTAACTCAAAGGAATATTCTTAATATCAGCTCCGATTGTGATTGATAATCACCTTTCTCAAAACTACGCTCATGAAATCTTTCATCATCTTCAACCATTAGTCACCTAATGAAAATCTTCACATGAAACTTAGGTTGAACTATTTGACACTGCTTTTAACTGACCATGCTGTTGATAACGTTCTGAGCGCCAGAATATATAGGAAATGAAACCTCCTTCTAAAATCCAGATTCTCCGGAGGTAAAGATCGAAGTGCCAGGGATAATTGCTGAGAAAAGCTAACCTTCGAGACTCAAGACAAAAATCTGAACTTACGACTTCTTTGGATACCTGATTTTTCCACTCACCCTCTGTTCTTAATTTATTCTCTTAACGAGTAGTGCTACTCACCTTAAGCCCTAGAGCACGACCCTCATCTTTGGAAACGCGTGATAGCCGATGCGGAAAACTTTAAAACCTTGTAAGTCATCTTTACTCGGAGATCTCTACTATTTGAGTGATAAGTTCGTGATTCGAGCGCGAAGATCTGAAGTAGAATACGATCTCGAACTATACGCTAAGTTATTAGAGGGGTAGTTAGCCTCCTTACGCTAGCAAGCACCTTGATAAAGTCCTAAACTAGTCCGAATCAATACGGTCGATGATAATGAAGAATTCATGGGGAAGACTCATGGTTGAACTTAAAGGATGGTATTGCTCCAAAAGATGTACTAAGAAGCATAGAAGATCAGCTACAAGAAATCTCATGTGTTAAATGACTTGAGATCCAACTACAATGAAGTGATAGACATGCAGCAGATTGTAGACAAAGAAAGTCTGCACAATCATCCCCGATCATAAGCATTGGTGTTATTCCTCTCTAAATTTTAAATCACTCCTAAAGTGATTCTCTAATACCTTACCCTAGAGCGCTCCGTACCGTTGGAAATTCGAGCTAAAAGTCTCACTCTCATATCTCGTGGAACAATCGATATGCTTATAAGAAATTAGATTCTAAACAAAGTTACTTGCTTCACGAATGGACCCCCTACAGGGCACAGCTACCTTGGAGAATATGGACTGAGGAAGAGGTCATCTAGAAGGTTGACCTTAATTAGGAAGCACTATGAAGGAATTTGTGGAAACGTTTGCAGCAATTCTATAGCTTAAGACAACAGTTGAGGTTGCTCTTAAGGAAATTGAGTCGAAGAATAGAAGTAATATATATATATATATATATATATATGGAGGTACTGGACTTGAAGCTTATATTAAGGAGCTGGTGGAAGGAAAGCAGATTCGATAGCTGTTAGATAAACAATTCATAAGACCTAGTATGTCATCTTGAGGAAACTTAATGCTCTTTGCGGAAGGAAAAATAGAATGCTCCAATTATGGATGGACTATTAAGATTTAAATAAAGTCACCAAGGATAAGTGATATCGTCTTCCAAGAGATGATAAGCTACTTAATCAATTTCAAGATGCTACCTACATCTTAATTGTTATCAGCCGTGTTTATAATGAAAACGACATTACACAAGTAACAGTTAAAACCAGATATGGCAAGTACGAAGGTTGGGGTCAAGCCCTTGTGGGAGGACCTACATATTTCACGATATTCGTGAATCTCATGGATAGGAATTGTAAGACATACTTAGACATGTCTGTCATCTTGTCACCTACTAATAAGCATGAGATTCGAGACAATTCGCAAAAATTTTGGGGCTATAAAATTCCAGGAAGAAGTAGAAACCCCATTGAGATGTGTCAATGCTTAGGGTGAGGAGAAATTTGTAAACAGATTAACAAAAAAAAACTTGATTCATGTAGTTATACGACTAGCATCGTATCCTTTGAGAAAAGCGGAATTCGTTTGGGCGCGTATAAGAAAGTTTCAGATGTGTGTTGATGCAACGGTATAAAGCAACTTTGTAGTCGCCCGACGAAATTAAGAAAATAAATGGAGAGCAACATTAAGCATGAACTGGAAACTTCCGCAAAATAAAAGGATGCACCTGGATACATTATCGATACGACACTACCAACTACACATCAGAATACTAGACCAAGCACAATAGGGTGATCGATATTCGGTAATGTCAACCACGTTGGCAAGTGCGATAGGAGGCCATCATCCGCATTGTCCTAAGACATCCGTATTACCAAATGCGAGAGAACAAGTATTGACCGCATTTGTATCTGCTTACCCTCGTCGACGAATGCAGATAGCCTACAGTTAGGCTTTTCTTCTATTACCTACACCGTATCATTTCTTGAAGTTGTGATTCTACCAGCGTCAGTTCACGTGAATATGTATATATAGCACATCCCATTTCGGGGAAACTCTTGTCATGCGTCAGATAAGATGAACGGATCTACTCGAAAACTAAGGTTCTGATCTACAGAACCGTTCCGGAAAAGGATGCATACTAGAAGAAACACGTAGTGGAAGAAAGGACTTAGCCCCTTAAGATGAAATCATAGAGGGAAGAGATCGAAGAAATTTTTTGGAAGGAAGTTGAGAACTGAAAAGTAGGCTTTGAAAGCTGAAGACCTTTGGGCATGACCTAATCTTTCTATTCTTAGAAATCGTGGAAAACTTCTTAGTCTTAGCTTCATAGGAATGATCGTATGATGCCTAGATATTCATCTGTACTCATTGGGAAAACCCAAATCCTTCTTGATTTGAAACCTTTAATCTATTGTATCACGACTATCCTGTCTATCTAATGGCATTCACGCTAATATCCTCTTCTTTTCAATCGTTCTTAAGATTCTCAGTAAGGACGGTAACACCGTCGGGATTTTGGGAATCGTCTCCTCGCTAGATCTGTTTTGTAGGTAGGTGTATTGAACCACGGTGGAGAGTCTCTTCTTGTTAATTTTGTACGATTGTTAAATGATCTGATTGTGAAGCCAAAAACCTGTTCATAATTTGACTCACCGATCCTATCAAGCATGATTCTAACATTCGGATAGTTACTCCAATCCAAATCAAACCTAATTATTTGACACCTAATCATCAACATTTGTCCTGGGATGCTCAGCTAAATAACTTTAAATCTTCAAGACTCATACTATGAGTGTATCACACTCGGAAACAATGTTAGCAATACTAAAATTTCGAGGACGAAATTTCTTAAAGGAGGGGAGAATATAACACCTATGAAATCTAGCCCAATTAGAAAGCTTAATGTATTACAGGACCCAATAATGGTCCGGATTGATTTGGGCTTACCAAAGAAATTTTGCAAAACAAAACCATCTTTTTGGGCCCAATAAGCACAATAAGGGCCCGAACATACAAACAAGGCTCATTTAAGGCCCAAATGCAAGTTTACGAACTAATTGAATGAGAAACCATGAAACAATGAATATTTATGTGATTTGAAATAATTATGGAAAGATTCAAACTGAAAACAGATTCAGAACCCATACCGGGTAAAATCCGGCAATTCACCGTACTAACGTCTGAATTCCATCAGGAATTCTTAAAATGTCTGTCATCCAATCTAAATCATTTTTAACCTTAACTAATATTATAATTAATGCT
The DNA here is from genome assembly GCA_024085815.1 of Flaveria linearis. Classification (NCBI taxonomy): domain Eukaryota; kingdom Viridiplantae; phylum Streptophyta; class Magnoliopsida; order Asterales; family Asteraceae; genus Flaveria; species Flaveria linearis. The sequence continues at coordinate 54,003,072 of CM044001.1, forward strand.
TGCTAAAAGATTTTTCATCAAGCATGCATAAACAGCAGAATTTCGTAAGTGAAACACGAATACCGGTTTTCACCGGCATTTAACTGACGTCAGTTATGACAACCGAGTCTTGTAACTCCGTAAATAATTATCTAATCATTGTTTATTATCATATCGTATTAAATTGGTGAGTGATACGTTGTCTGGAATAAATGCATTCCGAAACGCGACCTTGACGCGAACCGGGTTACGATGAGGTCAAACCCGAGAATTCGTCAGATAAGGCTTTAACGCGACTAACATGGGAAGTTAAAGCGTAAAATATCATTTTAATACATAATTGCATGCATTTAGATATCAAAATAATAATAAAAGCGCTCGTTCGAGATAAACGTATAAAAACCGTTTAATGTGTTAATACGCGATGATTTAAAACTCGTTTGATTACCCGTAATGTTTTTGTTGGTACACATGTCCCCAGTTCTAGTCTAGTGAACTTAAATGTAATAGAACTTCTTCTTGTAACACATATGTAATGTTTAATCAATATAATGAGAATCTTTTCTATATATGGTTGTTGGTTATTTAATGTTATATCTATTTATGTTATTAGTTGTTACACGCATATTATGACAATGTTATATAGGTTTACAGTTGTGTGACATAGTTCTGAATCATTAAAGGTTCAAGAATATGTTTAACTAAGTATCCTGATTCAGTCGCACGACTGGACCATACGAATGGTCCAATCGCACGGCTGAACTAGGTGATTGAGTCAATCGTACGATTGAGTCATAAGACTGACTCAGTCGTCCGAATGAACCAATCGTATGACTCAGTCGCATGACTGAGCCAGTCGCCTGGCTCAGTCGTACGAATGATAGCTGTATGATATGGTGTTAATTAGTTAGATTCCCCATGGGTATTTTGTATATTATTTGCATTGCTTATATTCGTTTTTGTCCTGGAATTCATATCTTTTGATATTTTGTGTGTTTGACAGGATCCCGGGCATAAAGGAAGCATTTTAGAGCTTAAACGTGAGTTAACGAGGTGTCGGGATCGAGCCGAGTGGATCGGGAATTGAAAACAATTAAAAAATCTGAATTTCTTCCTCTCGCGCTACGTGCCGTGATTGAGAGGAACCCCTCGCGATACGCGAGGGGTGGAATTACCTGCGAAATGACCAAATTACCCCTAATGGATCCACTTTATTACCCGGAAGGCCACCCGACTATTTTTTCGGGTTGCGCAAAGCCTCGCGCTACGCGCGAGAGATCTGAAAACCCGTCGTGATACGCGACGGGTGCGATTGTCGGCAAAGATGTTTTTAATCAAACCAAAACCCTAATTCGCGATATTCTGGACTTTTGGACGGCATTGGGACGGCTGAGGACGAAGGGAGGCGATTTCCAGGAGCTTAGAAGCAAAGGATTGAAGGTTTGGTGCTAGGAATTGAAGAATCGAAGGCTTAATCGTCCCGGTTTTTATGTTTCTTTTCTTAGTTTTCATTCCTTTGTAATCAATGACTTCTCCTATTAGTTTTGCTACTGTTATAAGCATGTTTCTTGGCTAAACTTCTGTAGCTACCTAGGTTTGATGAATATACATTGTTTAGTTTAGTATTCTTTCGGTTTTTGGATTGTACTTGTGTTTAAAAGTTAATGATAATGATTTGGTTTGCATGATCAGTTGTGGATGTGTATTTAGATCTGTTCTTGTGATTGATTTATTGCTTCACATGTGTCTTGATGATTGTCTGTCATATAATGGATGCATGCTAGATCGTTTGCCTTGTGTTTGCGGTTGCTAGATGATTTGGTAGACGTATTGAATCATTGAAGTAATTGATCTTGAATTGGACTAATCAAATATGCAACTAATCTTAATACTGTGAGGTTAATAGGTTATCAGGTTATCTTGTGTGATTGATTGCTAGGTTAGAGTCTCTGTGAGGAGTTCAGTCTAGTTTCCCGCTCATATCATAGTTTCCTGAGTCTGATTAGGCATTCCAGATCTATCCCCTTGCCTTTAGGTATTGTGATACTCACGCCGTGAGGTAGAGTGTCTATCGGGTGTGTTATTAGCTCTCTTGGAGAACCTGTGAGGGTAATCCACAAACCGGTGTTTTATCGGCTTATTAGGTCTATCTAGTTGCTTTCCTTGAAAGTGTCAAGGTTTCTCTAGATTCCTTTTAAGTTAGCATCTCTAGATCCCGGTTACACAAGTCTTTCCAAAACCGTTAGAAGAACAGCCAAAACGTGTATAGGATTCTGCCTAGGTAGTGTTTTTAATCATCCGAACTCAATTCTAGTCTTTTCCCAGTGTATGTCCTATTTTCAGTTCTTTCTAATGCAATTTAAAAACAAACCCCCTATTTTACTTTCACTTAGTATTTTAGTCGAGTCTTTGGTAAGTTTAGTTTTCGTTTTCCATACAGAAGTGTTTGGGTTTGATAACTCGGACTTAATAGCTATTCTGCAGTCGACCGGTACACTGCCGGTTGTGTTGCTTAGGATCGAGTCTTAGTTTTATAAATTTAAAGCTTTTTAGTGTCTATTTAGAGTTTTATTTGTTAGTTTATTTTAGTATAGTCTAGCATACATCAAAGTTTTTGGCGCCGTTGCCGGGGACTTCTTGACGATTGCGTTAATTAGACTTACTTGATTTAATTGCTATTTGTGCTAAATGTTTTTAATTAGGTTGTTTTTAATTCTATTTTTTTTATTTTATTTGTTTGAGTCAGTCTTACAGTTTTAATTTTGTGTTTTGCAGGTTTATGCCCCGCTTGAGATCACAAGGACCACCTCCGGATCAAGATTTGCAGCTTGCGTTGCCCACATTTGAGGTTGGTACTTCTTCTCTTTCTTTTTTTGATTCAACACCTTTTCCTACACCTCCTTCTTCTACTTCTTCTACATATTCTAGGCCATCTAGTTCACCACACACACATATGGCTGAGAATCAGACTGTTCATCAGTAAGCCACCCATGGCTTTACAGGAGTTAGCAATCCAATCACACTTCCTGCCATTGCTAATGATAACTCCTGGCAGATCCCATCCTACGTCACGACAGCTATCTCTAATAACTGTCAATTCCATGGACGTGAGGATGAGGACGCACCTGCACACATAGGTCGCTTAGAGCGAATTGGTAGAACTTTCAAGTTGCAGGGTGCGTCTGATGATGCCATTTTCTTACAGTTGTTTCCATTTTCACTTGCTGATCGAGCCGCCACTTGGCTCGAATCTCATGCAGCTGGTACATTCACCACTTGGCCGGCTCTTCGTGAGCGTTTTCTTCATAAGTACTTTCCGCCGGCCAAGGCATCTAGGCTTAGAGATGATATCCACTCATTCAGGATGGGGCCGGACGAGCCTTACTATCGTGCTTGGGAGAGGTTTCAAAACCTCCTTAGTCGTTGCTCCCAGCATGGCTTGTCCGAATGGGGTTTAGTTGAGAAATTTTATAATGGGTTCAATTATGAAACTAGGGCTAGATTCGATACTTCTGCGGGCGGGCACTTAATGGGTAAGAAAAACGTGAATGAATGTAATGAAATGTTTGAGAGTTTTGCCCAAGCAGAACATGAGCAGCGGTCTGGAAATAGGAATTCCAGTCCTGCTACTAGTACCTCATCCAGAGGAGTTCACCATGTAACCATGGATACTAGTGTGGCTGCTGCTCTTGATAGTCCAGTTCGTGAGGTGAGAGAGTTGAAGAAGAAGGTCGATAGGTGTGAGCTATGTACAGGTGACCATGCCACTAATTAGTGTCATCTGATAGGTCAAGAACAAGCTAGCTATGTTAATAATTCTTATAACTCCAGTTGGAGAAATCAAAACAATTCTAGCTGGCGTTCTTCAGGTGCTCCCCCAGGTTTCCAACAGGGTTCTAGTCAAAACCAGGGGCAGGGTAATGGTCAGAATCAAGGTGTTAGTCAGGGTAATGGAGAGTTGAGTAGGATAGAGAATCTGTTAACTTAATTAGTGGTCAAAGATGCAAAAACACAACAGATTCTAGCTGAGCATGATACTCTTCTGAAAAACCAACAGTCAGCTTTCCTAGATCTCCAGAGGACCGTAGGGGACATAGCTAGAAGGTTAGATGAGAGGCCCCCAGGTCAGTTACCCGGTAATACTCAACAAAACCCGAATGCACATGTTAAAGCCATTACTACTAGGTCGGGTAGGAGGTTAGATGAGGTTAGAACTCCTATAGTTGAGGAAGTTGTGTTTGAGAAAGATGAGAGAGAGGTAGTTGAGAATCCCTCTGGGGATAAGGTTGTTAAGAAGACTAGTGTGTTTGAGCATTCTCCTGAGATTGACCATTCCCGTCTCCCGTTTCCTGATAGGCTTAAGCATCAAAAGTATGAAAGGGATTACAGGCACTTTTTAGATCTCTTTAAGTAATTAAAGGTCAATCTCCCGTTCATAGAAGTGATTAAGTGGATGCCTAGGTATGCGAAATTTCTGAAGGATCTCCTGAAGAATAAGAGCAAACTGGGTGAGATTTCAAGTGTCTCTTTGTCGGGTGAGTGTTCTGCGGTGGTTATGAACCAACTACCGGAGAAATTGGCAGATCCCGGGATTTTCAGAATCCCTTGTCTGTTTGGTAGTGAGGTTCAATGCCACGTGTTGGCGGACTTAGGAGCTAGTATTAACCTTATGCCTTATTCCTTGTATGAGAAATTAGGTTTAGGTGAATTGAGTCCAACGCGCATGACACTTTCCCTTGCTGATAAATCTGTTAAGCACCCACGGGGAATGGTAGAGAATTTGTTGGTGAAAGTAGGTAAGTTTGTATTTCCCGTTGATTTTGTGGTTTTAGACATGGAGGCTGATGAACGTGTTCCTATTATCTTAGGTCGACCCTTTTTGTGTACTGCTAAGGAAAATATTGATGTGTTTAGGGGTCAGATCACACTTCACGTAGGAGAAGAGAGTGTTGTTTTGAGGTAGCCAAATAAATTAGGAGTCCTAGTATTCCGAAAGAGTTGGTTTTCTTGATCAATTCTTGTGAGGTGGCTGATAGGAAAATGGAGAGTGTTAAGAGTATAGAGAATAGTGCTAAAGTTGTTTGTGTTGAGAGAGCATATTCTGTCGAGGAAGAGGAGGAATTGGATAAGATAGTTGATGAGTTTTTGAGAATTTGTGAAAAATATGATGAGTTGTTTGCTTGTGAGTTTGGAAATTTTATGATGATTAAGGAATAGCAAATCCCAAGTGTGGGGATATTAGAGTTTGAAAGAAAACGGCCACCGTTTGCAAAACCCAAGTGTGGGGATTGTGATAGCTTGATTGAGTCTGAATATGGTGGGTTTTTCTTTGGTGATGAGTTTGGTTATGATGTAGTGAGCATCGGGGGTGAGCTGGGTCTTCATGATCCCCCGTAAGTTGATCTTGGAAGATAGTATTTGTGTAGTGACCCATTTATAGAGTTTGTAGAGTTGGTTTGCTTGAGTTTTAGGTAGTTTGTGTCGGTTTTTGCGTTTCGTGTGCTTTGTTTTCGTGTCTTGTTAAGTGTTTGCAGGGAAAAGATTATTCGGTTGCAATTTGACACATGACCGGGATGCTACCAGGTATGTTTTCCCACTTGAGTCATGTTAAAATAGGTAAAAAGATTATTGGGGTCAAAATTTGGCTAAGGCATGAAAATTTTCGAAACCTTCTGAAAAAAGTGCAACCTCACGTTACGCTCCATGTTGGTCTTGATGTTCTCGCGTAGCGCGAGGGTCCTCGCGTGTCACGCCGTACTTTGCCTTAATCCCTCGCGATACGCGAGGGATCCCAGGATTTTCAAAAAAAAATTTATTTTACCTAATTTTCACCATTTCACCCATTTTCCCACCATTTTCTACCTTCTACCATCATGTCATCCATTTTTCCACTTGTGTAAGCAAACTTGAAAGTCTCAAACTTGTGTTCCCCTGTTTGTTGAGTCAGATTGTTTATTTTTATTGAGTCTGTTTGATGCTGTGTTTGCCTGGTAGAGTGTTTGTTTTGCAGGTTTGGAATAATTCGCCCGTACTTAATCTCCATTCGGGTGAATATATCCAACACTTTTTAAGGAGGCAACCAGTGATTCCTGATCGCGAATGAAATGCTATACGATCAGAGGTTTTGGATTCAGACTGTGCACAGATGGAATCTGCTTATTACCAGCTAAGTCTTTTCCAAAACTCTTCTTATTTATGTCTTTCTTTTTAGTTTCCACATTGAGGACAATGTTAAAATTAAGTGTGGGGATAGGAAGACATGTGTCTTAGGTTTAATTTAATTGAGTCAGTCAGTCTTTAATTTTTGCAGGTGTTAGTTTTTATTTTAGTGTGTTCTTTAAAAAAAATCTGAAAATTAGAAAATGTCCCTGATTTTGATGTTTGCATATATTAAAAATGGAAAATGATAGATAAAGTCAGATGTCTGGTTTTCAACTACTATATGTATGAGATAAATAAATAATTGAAAACGTGTCTAATTTGGGATGCATGGGTAGGCCTAGCCGATTATGAAGGGTTTTCATAGATGTATTCTAATCCATATAATTGTATATTTAATCCAATATATGTGTTCTCACTAAATGGAAGTTGAAACTGTTGGAAGGTTGAAAAAGCACCACTATAGGTTGATACCCGTTTGTATTTAAGATTAGCAATAGTTGGCACACAGTAGGTGGCGCCTTAGGATTCCATCTTAGTGTTGTGTGAGGTTTAAGATGACAATTAGGTGCGAGAGGATTGTGACTCTTTTGTCACAAGCCTCTAGGCTAGTGCTTAATGATTGTGGCCTGAAGCTTATGTGCTTGACTGCTGGGATGGTGACTTGGCTGGCAACACCTCTGAGTTAGGGTTGTGATTACGTTGTTTTAAGTCTTGCACAACTTAGGAAAAAACTATATGCTATATTTATATGAAAAAAAAAGGAAAAAAAATAAGTGCTGAAAAGAAAAAAAAATTTTAGTGCAGCTTAGCTTTCATCCAAAATAAGTTAGTTTTAAATACACGTGGGTATTGGGTTACAGTGGTAGAAAAATTATGGATTTTTGATTTAATCTTTGCTTTGGAGGCTTGAAAACAGGAATAGATACCGACTTGTGAGGATCATGATTAATAAAAATAGAATACTTGAACTTAAATGCTATACTCTTGGGGATTTGGATGATCGGCGGTTGGGTTTAAAGGGACAAACATACCTTGTGATCGCGGTTAACACGTTAGTAAATTTTAATAAGTAATTAGACTTAATTGTTGGAAATCAGATTTAAACTTGACTATGATTCCATTTGCATAAGTCTTTTTCAGGGACGAAAAAGAGGTAAGTGTGGGGATATTTGATATGGTGTTAATTAGTTAGATTCCCCGTGGGTATTTTGTATATTATTTGCATTGTTTATATTTGTTTTTGTCCTGGAATTCGTATCTTTTGATATTTTGTGTGTTTGACGGGATCCCGGGCATTAAGGAAGCATTTTGGAGCTTAAACGTGAGTTAACGAGGTGCCGGTATCGAGCCGAGTGGATCGGGAATTGAAAACAATTAAAAAATTTGAATTTCTTCCTCTCGCGCTACGCGCCGTGATAGAGAGGAACCCCTCGCGATACGCGAGGGGTGGAATTACCTGCGAAATGACCAAATTACCCCTGATGGATACACTTTATTACCCGGAAGGCCACCCGACTATTTTGTCGGGTTGCGCAAAGCCTCGCGCTACGCGCGAGAGATCTGAAAACCCGTCACGATACGCGACGGGTGCGATTGTCGGCAAAGATGTTTTTAATCAAACCAAAACCCTAATTCGCGATATTCTGGACTTTTGGACGGCATTGGGACGGCTGAGGACGAAGGGAGGCGATTTCCAGGAGCTTAGAAGCAAAGGATTGAAGGTTTGGAGCTAGGAATTGAAGAATCGAAGGCTTAATCGTCCCGGTTTTTACGTTTCTTTTCTTAGTTTTCATTCCTTTGTAATCAATGACTTCTCCTATTAGTTTTGCTACTGTTATGAGCATGTTTCTTGGCTAAAATTCTATAACTACCTAGGTTTGATGAATATACATTGTTTAGTTTAGTATTCTTTCGGTTTTTAGATTGTACTTGTGTTTAAAAGTTAATGATAATGATTTGGTTTGCATGATAAGTTGTGGATGTGTATTTAGATCTATTCTTGTGATTGATTTTTTCTTCACATGTGTCTTGATGATTGTCTGTCATATAATGGATGCATGCTAGATCGTTTGCCTTGTGTTTGCGGTTTTTAGATGATTTGGTAGATGTATTGAATCATTGAAGTAATTGATCTTGAATTGGACTAATCAAATATGCAACTAATCTTAATACTGTGAGGTTAATAGGTTATCAGGTTATCTCGTGTGATTAATTGCTAGGTTAGAGTCTCTGTGAGGAGTTCAGTCTAGTTTCCCGCTCATATCATAGTTTCCTGAGTCTGATTAGGCATTCCAGATCTATCCCCTTGCCTTTAGGTATTATGATACTCACGCCGTGAGGTAGAGTATCTATCGGGTGTGTTATTAGCTCTCTTGGAGAACCTGTGAGGGTAATCCACAAACCGGTGTTTTATCGGCTTATTAGGTCTATCTAGTTGCTTTCCTTGAAAGTGTCGAGGTTTCTCTAGATTCCTTTTAAGTTAGCATCTCTAGATCCCGGTTACACAAGTCTTTCCAAAACCGTTAGAAGAACAGCCAAAACGTGTATAGGATTCTGCCTAGGTAGTGTTTTTAATCATCCGAACTTAATTCGAGTCTTTTCCCTGTGTCTGACCTGTTTTCAGTTCTTTCTAAAGCAATTTAAAAACAAACCCCCTATTTTACTTTCACTTAGTATTTTAGTCGAGTCTTTGGTAAGTTTAGTTTTCGTTTTCCATACAGAAGTCTTTGGGTTCGATAACTCGGACTTAATAGCTATTCTGCAGTCGACCGGTACACTGTCGGTTGTGTTGCTTAGGATCGAGTCTTAGTTTTATAAATTTAAAGCTTTTTAGTGTCTACTTAGAGTTTTATTTGTTAGTTTATTTTAGTATAGTCTAGCACACATCACTGTAACCTATAAATACCACTTAATTCGTGGAAAAACGTAACACTTTGAATACTTGAAACCCTAGTCGACTCAGAGCGTCCAGTTCGTCCATTCCAAGTTCATAGAACGTCTGAGATCATTCCTAGTCCATTCTTAACGTTTTCTAATCGTTAGGATTGATCTTGATTACGTTCTCCCTGATTGGATCGCCAATCAAATAGGATTCCGCACTATTTGATCCGGTATAACGAAGAATCAGTTAGTACTCCGTATGTACACGGTCCTAACAAGTGGTATCAGAGCAAAGGCTCTTGATTCTTCGTGGATTCAATCAAGTTTTTGGTAAAGTCAACGTTTTTACACGAAAAGATCCAATCTTTCTGCTAAAAATCGAGTCTTTACGTTTGCATGTTCTGAAAAATCAATATTTTTCGACTTTCAGCCGTCTAGGGTGTCAAAAATTGCGTTTTAGGTCAAAAGTTGCGAAAAACCTCGATTTCAGTAGTCTCAGTCGCATGATTATCTCAATCGTACAACTGAAGTCCAGTCGCCAGTCCATTCGCCCGATTGAGTCAGACGCCGTGTCAAATCGCCAGATTGAGTCAGTCGCCCAGTTTAGTCGCCCAGTTGAGTCAGTCGTTTTGTCCAGTCGATCGATTGACTTCAATCGCCCGATTGTGTCTCAGTCGCCTGTTCAATCGCACGGTTGAGTTCAATCGCATCTTTTAGTGTCAATCGCATCCCAGTCGTACTCCCCATTCGCATTAACAGTCTGTTTTCAAGTTTAAGTCAACCTTCATTATGGACTCCGAAAACTTCGCATTCTCAGCAGGGAAAGACTCAAGGATCCAGAACCTACTGCTTCTGGAGAATGAGATTGGTAACCACAATAAGCCACCTAAGCTTCTATCTATTGATGAGTTCCCGCAGTGGAAGCAGAGATTTGAGATTCATCTCAATGGTGTGGACACTAATCTCTGGAATTCTATTGAAACTGGTTACACCATGCCAGTTGGTGATGATGGTTTGCCATTAACTTTAAGTGGAATGACTGATGCTCAAAAGACTGCCTATAATGCTGAAAAGAAGGCTTACGCGATGCTCACTCAGTCTATTCCTAAAGAGATCTTCCATCAGTATTCGGATCAGAAACAAAGTAAAAAATTCCGGAAAGCTTTCGAGAAAAGATATGAAGGGAGCTCAACTCTGAAATCTTTGAAGGCCAAAGCACTCAAAAAGGAGTTTGACAATTTTTCTACTATTGGGAACGAGAACTTGGACGACATTATTGACCGCTTCTATCATCTAATGAGTGAACTTCACACTCATGGGGTAACAACGTCTAAAGAAGAAAAGGTCTCTAGTTTGGCTGAAGGTCTTCCAGAAAAATGGGATTCATTTATTTCCACCTTGAGACACAATTCAGTTCTTGAGACTTTGGATATAAATGACTTTATTCTGAAACTACGAGAGGAAGAGGTTATACATAAGTATAAGGCGAAGAAGGGTTCATATGCTCAGGATCCTACTCTCTACAATGTGACTCCAACTCCTATTGCAAAGTCTTCCAATGCTCCTCTGCAGACTGCTTTTGTTTCTAATACATCTGGTCAAAGCTCATCGTCTGGGGGTGAGTTATCTGTCTCATCAGGGGTACAACACAGTCTTACTGAAGCTCATTCGACGAAGTTAATAACTGAGAACCTGGGTAAAGTCACTGTGGAAGTGGCCAAGTAACACATGGACCTACTTGCTGCAGTGGTTCATTCCTATGATCGTTTGGTTGCAGGGAAGATAGGGAACTGCCACTTGGCTGATGAAGATTATGAGCAGGTGGATGAAAATGAGTTGGAGAGGATGGATATTATGTGGGCTCTCGCGAGTGCTGTGCGACGAGCAAAGAAGTTTGTGAAGAAAACAGGGCAGAATCTCGTGGCTACAAAAGATACTACCTTTGGGTATGACAAGTCCAAAGTCACGTGTTTCAACTGCGGGGAGAAAGGACACTTCAAGACGGAATGTGTGAAGCCTAAAAAGACTGGGAACGGAAATTCATTCTCCTCGTTCAACAGGCAAGATAAGGATAAGAAGCCAGCTTCAACCAGCAGTGACTCAAAAGCTATGGTGGCGCAAGGTGATGAAGGACAGGACTGGTCCTTTCGTTTCTTATCTGATAGTGAAGCTAACATAGCATCCGTTGATGATCTAAATGAAGACTCAACAGGTGAGGGGGAGAACTCAGCTGAGCCTGATACTGCTGAATTGGATGATGACATATCTACTGTTGATCAAATTGTTGAAGATGAACTGAATGCTGAATCTGAAGCACATTCTGAACCTCAAAATGCTTTCATGGCTGGAACATCTACATAGGCACAGGTAGAATCTAAGGATGATTTATTTATTAAACATGCGTGTGTTGAATGTGAAAAGTTTAGAGAAAGCATTGACCTGAAATTTGCTAGGTTATTAGATCACAATGATAACTTAGTAAATGATTTAAAGTTGTGCACTGAGGCTAACAGAATCTTAAAACAAAATGAAAACAGCTTTAAAGAAAAGGTTGAAGTTTTAAAGAAATTGTTAAAAGAAACTGAGGTTGTTGCATTTAACCAAGAAAATGATATCAAGTTTTAGTTAAAGACAATCGAAGAAACTAAAAAGGAACGAGGAGTTTTACAAGTTGAGAACGAGTCTTTGAAACAAAAACTCCACAGTCTAGCTAGTTCCTCACATATTTTGAAAAACTTGGTTAAAGAACGCAACAACGGGGAAGGTTTGGGATATAAGGTTGTGCCTCCACCACATGAGATCCTGTTGAACACCAAACAACGTCCATTTAATAATAACCCAATAAAGGATCATGTGGTGACAACTCTTCTGGTCAGTGATCCAGACACAGCAGTTAAATCTGCCCCTCTAGCTACTGACCAGAAAGCATCATCATCAGGCACAACTGACACACAAGTCACTGAAAACCGGGTGGACGAGAATGTTCAAGCTTCTCTTGGGTTGGGTCAAAAATCGACTACCGCATAACCTAAGAATTCTAAAACCACTCAGTCTAAATCAGTGAAACAAGAATCCCATCATCTCCCAAGACAAAACACACATAATGCTAAACAAGTTAAATTTGTCAAGGGAGGTGAAAGCCTTAAAGGTGAAAACAAGAAGAAAGAACCAGAAGTTTACTCACCGCCCCACAAGAGATCTCCTAGCCGCGATGAATGGAGATCCTGCTATACTTGTGGACAGCGCGGTCATATTTCAACAAGTTGTCCTCGCTATCAGACTCCAAGAATTAAGGTTGAGCTGAACAACAAAGTTAATTTAGATTCAAAACAGCGATCTAAGACTCCTGTTAGATCGAAAACACCTATTAGGTCTAAAACACCTTCTCGGTCGTTTTCGTCTCCTCCACGCCAAAGGCAACACAGACAAGTCACTGACTAGTCTGTGATGCCAGCGGCAAGACCTGTTTCTGAATCTAAACCATATTCTCAAACTGTGAATCAGTCTAAGGTTTATCACAAACAATCCTTTCACAGGGATAGTTTGTGGGAAGCCAAAACAACTGACGAGTCTGAAAGCAAGGACAAGTTGAACGTTGAGATTCCACCCACTGATAAAGGACAGTGGGTCGAATTCATGATGGTTGATTCCTCTGGGAAACCCAATCCAGTCAAGGATTGGGTCCCCCTCCTTAACTGATTATTTTCTCTTATGTGCAGGTTGTCCGCTATAGTGCGTCTACAAATACATGGATCGTAGATAGCGGAGCTTCCAGGCACATGACGGGAAATAAGTCTCTCCTTTTCAATGTCAAACAAATGAAAGGGGGACACGTTACCTTTGCTGGAAACAAGGGAGGATACATTACCGCTTAGGGAGAAGTAGGTAATGAAAAGGTAAGGTTTGACAAAGTCAACTTTGTTCAACAATTAGAAAACAATCTGCTTTCTGTGTCTCAGATTTGTGGCAAGGGATTCAAAGTCATGTTTGACAATCGCAAATGTTGCATTCCGAAGAAAGAGATGGAGATTCCGGAGGAGCAGGTCTTAATGTCAGCATCCAGGTACAATGATCTATATGTACTGCATATGTCTAATGCTTCTTCTTCTGATTCTATAGTTCAGTGTTTCTTATCCAAAGCAACAGAGAAAGAATCCATCCCATGGCATAGAAGAATGGGACACATTAATCATAGGAAGATGAATCATCTGATTCATAACAACTTAGTTGATAGAGTTCCTGTCAAGAACTTCAAGCTTCCTGATTTCTGTGTCTCATGCAAGAAAGGAAAGCAAACCAGGAAATCTCACAAGACCAAGAACGTCAATTCTATCGAGATGCCCCTGGAGTTACTTCACATGGATCTCTGCGGTCCAGTTAGCACGAAAAGTATTGCAGGAGATTGGTACTGCTTTGTAGTCACTGATGACTACTCACGATTCTCGTGGGTGATGTTTCTGAAAGCAAAATCAGAAACCTTTGAGTCATTCAAAGTGCTGGTCACCACTCTGGAATCGCTGTACAAACTGAAGGTGAGAAAGATTCGCTCAGATAATGGAACCGAGTTTAAGAATCAGTGGATGGATGCTTTCTGCAAAGAAAACAGAATTGTTCATCAATTCACCTCTACATACCCACCACAGATGAATGGAGTTGCTGAGCGAAAGAACAGGAGTCTGATCGAGACCGCCAGGACTATGTTGGCAGACTCAAAACTGCCAGTGCAGTTCTGGAACGAAGCTGTCGCCAATGCCTGCTACACACTCAATCATGTGTCAGTAGTGAAGAGGCACGGGAAGACTTGCTATGAGCTACTACAGAAGCGTAAACCAAACTTGGAGTATTTGGAACCTTTCGGTGCTCCTTGTACACTTCTGAAGAAAACTCAAGAAGGCAAGTTTAATGAAAAGGAAGATCAGGGAATATTTCTGGGATACAGTATACCAGACAAACGAGTTTACAACAACTCTACTGGTCAGGTCGAAGTATGGTGCAATGTTGATGTTCAACGTTTCACTATTCCCCTTGCTGGAAAAGGTCCATCGTCATTCTTTGACTACGATGGCTTTTTCAAATCATTCAATCTTCCTCAGATAGTTTCAGATGATGATATTGCTACTCAGTTGATGCACGATGTTCTCAACTCATCGAATCTGGATACTAGCAATACCACTCCTGCAAGTGGGTCATTGGGATCTGCCTCAGCCGATCAAAATGATAGTGAAGACTCATCAAAGGATGAAGAAGCATCAGAACCAGCACAGCCTCCTAATGTTGATCATGAAGGAAACTCTTCAGCTTCTACTCCGGCATCTGGAAATACAGATACTAAACCTCCAGTCACCACTATGGACTCTGAAGTTGTCGTTCCTACAACTCCCATGACTAGGATCAGTACGAGTCATCTGCCAGATGCTATCATCGGTGATCTCCACTCCGGCGTGCAGACTAGAAGTAGATTGTACACTGCGGATTACGCTGAAGTAATGGAAAAGGGCTACATGAATGATGGAGCTTACAGATGTTTTGTTTCACAAATTGAACCCAAACATGTAAGTGATGCCCTAAAGGATGAAGCCTGGGTCAACGCAATGCAAGAGGAATTGCTACAGTTCAAGAAACTTGGAGTGTGGACTCTTGTTGACCGACCCAAAGGAGTCAAAGTAATTGGTACCAAATGGGTACTAAAGTGCAAGAAGGATGATGTAAGGCCCCGCTCCCGGGCGCCTTACGGTTGGTGGTTCATCGCACGTAAAACATACATAATGTATATAATCATAAAATATCGCAGCGGAATTAATAAAATATACATTCTCATTCATTCATAAAAGTCATTACATCATTGACATAAATACAAAATACAGCTTTCTCTACTTTGTCTCTCCTCATAGGGTCATACAGCGACCTCTAGAGAAGATATTAAATTCAAACATATAAAAATTATGTTTTTATACTAAAGAATATTCCTTAAGTAATTCCGTACATCGGAACCCTTAAGGAACACTCTTGACACTCTCATGCAACATATTTCGTTGCATGTGCTATGCACACGCACTCCCAGTGCGTGGCAGTATATTCAAAAGTAAAGAAGATTTCTTAAGTAATCCCTTTTATGGGATTCCTCAAGAAATCTCGTAATGGCATGCAACGTGATGAGTTGCGTGCATTATGGGCCCACAACACATGACGTTGCAGCATAATCAAAAAGCGAATGCCATCCCAAAAGAGCTGAGTAGCCGCCTCGTGCCATCCCCAGCAACGCTACCTGCCAACTGGAAACACATAAAAAGTCAGCGTTGCTGAGTGAGTTCTAGTTTTATAATAAACATACTTTGTTCATATTAAAACCGTTCATTCTTTACACATGATCATACATCGTACATACATATAGATAATATCTTTATTATCTCATTCGTTCATTCATTCGTTCGTCATACATCGTTATCTTTCACTTCTCGTTTAGGTCCTGTCAGGCTTTACCCACTTCATGGCACGCAGCCATGATTACTGTGGTCGAATGACAAGGACCCCGTTACATCTTTTCTTGCACATTGGATATCTTTTGTACCACTACCATCTGCTATACCCCGAACGTTATTAGCTACCGGGCCGAAGTCATTAAATGAACAGCAAAACGTATGCCACGGTACTAGAGGTAAGCGGTAGAGATACCATACATATGGTCAATCACTAAGAAGGACCCGTTAAACTTATCCAATGTCTGCAAGTCATCATCTTTTAATCATCCGTTCATTCATTAATACATGTTACATCTTTTCTTACACATTGGATATCTTTTGTACCACTACCATCTGCTATACCTCGAACGTTATTAGCTACCGGGCCAAAGTCATTAAATGAACAGCAAAACGTATGCCACGGTACTAGAGGTAAGCGGTAGGGATACCATACATATGGTCAATCGCTAAGAAGGACCCGTTAAACCTATCCAATGTTAGCAAGTCGTCTTTCGTTAATTCGTTCGTTGATGCATGTATTCATCATCTTTTAAATCATTCGTTCATTCATTAATACATGCATTCATCATCGTGTTCCTCTTTCATTATCTCTCACTTTACGTTACATAATACTTCGTTCGTTCGTTCATTATTACGTAAAGCCATAGAAAGATATTCATGCGATATTATAAGGAACACACACATCATACATACATCATCATACATAGCATCATACGTACATCGTCATACATAACATCATACATGCATCATCATTCATCATCATACTTAACCTCGTGCAATCATAACCTACATCATCAATCATCACTAGGCACTTACTCCCGTATCCTTCCCGAATCCAGGACCTACTATGCGTCATCTTGGTGCAGTAGCACTAACTGTCCCTCCAAGAACGTGGGGACTCATTCTAGGACTTTATATAACGTGCCGAGTCCACAACCATACCTTAGACGTATAACACAACATTATACCCAAATGGGTCATACATACATACGTCAGTAAACAAGTTTATATGTGTTCCAGCCCCAAAATAATTTGAAACAAGTAAATGAGGGGTCCTAGAACTCACCTGTGCTTGACAAGCAGCTTCTCAATCAAGCCTTAAAGTCGCGGGTCACACTACACTGCCTGCAGATAAGTTAACACTCAAAAGAGTTAATTTCTGCCTAATTTCGCTACTAAATTCGCAGGTAGTTTCGCCCGTAATTTCGCCAGCAGTTTCGCTGGGCAAATCAGCAGTTTCGCTGCTAGTTTCGCCGGGCAGCATTCTGCCAGTTTCGCTGGACAGATTCGCTACCTCGAGCGCCCAACTTTCGTTGGAATTCCCTAGTTTCGCAATATCTAAGGTCAACTTGGGCATTGGCATAGTCATCAGCGAAACTATAGTTTCGCTAAGGCGAATATGTAGTTTCGCTATAGCGAAACTGTAACTTCGCTGTAATCCTTCCAGTTTCGCTGGACGAACTCACAGTTTCGCTGGTCGAGACCTTAAATTCGCAGAACGAGCTGAAATTTACGAATCAGCTCGTTTCAGCCCAAAAATCCAATCCTTTCCACCCAAACCCTTGGATTATCATCCAGGAAGCTATATCTAAGCTCATTACACGTTTTCTTACTCTAAAACGTGTGTTTTGGGGTGATTTTTGCCACTTTAAAACCCAAAAACCCCAAACTCAGGGTTTTCACCAAATGCAGCAATTTAGATACGTTTCTTACCTTGATTCTTGTAGTTTAGGAGTCCACAAACACCAGCCTTCGATTCTTGACCACCCGAGCTTCAATCCGGCACTTTCTCTCTCTACACTTTTTCTCTCTAGAATGGCGTTTGAGTGAAAATGAGAGTTGCTCAGCTGATCCATCTATTTATATGCCAGGCGTTCCCGGGACCCCAAACTCGTTAAACTCGTGACCCGTTGGGTTAACTCGGTGTAATACCCGCAACCATTTTATATTTATTAAATGGTTTTTCATCCGAGCCCATCACTATCACTTGACTCGATTAGAAAATTTTCCAGGTGTTACAAGTCCACCCCCCTTATTTAGGTTTCGTCCTAGAAACCTGTTATTCTTCGAACAGATGTGGGTAATGTTGTCTCATTTCTTCTTCAGTCTCCCACGTAGACTCAGATCCCTTCCTGTGCTTCCACTGTACACGCACAAGAGGAACCACTTTGTTTCTTAGCCGTTTCTCTTTTCTATCGATGATCGCCACTGGTTGCTCCACGTAGTTGAGCCGTTCGTCTACTTCGATATCCTCCAGCGGTACAATCATATCTTCGTCGGCCAAGCATTTCCTCAGATGAGATACGTGGAAGGTCGGGTGAATTCCACTCAGCTCATCTGGCAGTTCCAACCTATAGGCCACCTCTCCCAAACGGGCGATAATTCGGAAAGGGCCTATATATCGCGGGCTCAGTTTACCCCGCTTTCGGAACCTAATAATTCCTTTCCAAGGCGAGACTTTCAACATGACCCGATCACCGACCTTGAATTCTATCGGTCTTCGCCTCTTGTCAGCATACGACTTTTGTCTGTCTTTCGCCGCCTTCATGAAGGCTTTGATCTTTTCTAACTTTTCAGTCGTTGCTTCAACCACCTCGACACCACCCAGTTCCTTCTGCCCAATGTCTCCCCAACATACAGGCGTCCTACACTTCCTACCGTACAACATCTCGTAGGGCGGCATGCCAATGCTGGCATGATAACTGTTATTGTACGAGAATTCTGCTAACGGCAGGTGATCGTCCCAACTTCCTCCAAAATCGATCACGCACGCTCGAAGCATGTCTTCGAGTGTTTGGATCGTCCTCTCAGATTGACCGTCTGTCTGGGGGTGATATGTCGTGCTAATGTGTAGCCTCGTCCCCATTGCATCATGAAACCTCTTCCAAAACTTGGAGGTAAACCGGGTGTCATGGTCAGACACAATAGACACCGGTACGCCATGACGAGCTACTATTTCTTTGATGAACAGATCCGCCAATCTTTCAGATGAATACGTCTCGCGGATCGGTAGGAAGTGGGCACTCTTCGTCAATCGATCAACTATCACCCATATAGCATCATACCCTTTCGGAGTACGTGGTAGTTTCGTGATGAAATCCATGGTGATGTGCTCCCACTTCCACTCGGGTATATCCAACGGTTGGACCTTCCCGTACGGTTTCTGATGCTCTGCCTTGACTTGTGAACAAGTCATGCACTTACTCACATATTCCACCACATCACGCTTCATGCCCGGCCACCAATAGTCTTTCTTCATGTCTTGGTACATCTTGGTAGCGCCGGGGTGAATGGAATATCGAGTCTTATGGGCCTCATCCATGATCTTTCTATGTAGATCCCCGTACCGAGGAATCCACACTCGCCCAAATCGGGTCTTAACACCAAGAGTGTTCTCACCCAGTTCTGTAACTAGACCTCTCATCCTTTCGGAGTTAAGACGATCTTCCTTCAAAGCTTCGTCTTGGAACTCCTTAACCTGTGTCATCACGTCAGAGGTCATAATCAGCTGATAAGCCTTCACCCGAATCGGCTCGGGCCTTTCCTTCCGGCTAAGGGCATCAGCCACCACATTGGCTTTGCCCGGGTGGTAATGGATCTCACAATCATAATCTTTTATCAGCTCCAACCACCGTCTCTGCCTCATGTTTAGATCCTTCTGCTCGAAGAAGTACTTCAAGCTCTTGTGATCCGTGAAGATGGTGCACTTCGTCCCGTATAGATAGTGCCGCCAAATCTTCAACGCGAAAACCACCGCAGCTAGTTCTAGGTCGTGCGTGGGATAATTGACTTCGTGAGTCTTCAGTTGTCGAGATGCGTAGGCTATGACCTTTCCGCATTGCATCAATACGCAACCTAGCCCAGAATAGGATGCATCCGAATAGACCACCAAGTCTTCATTTCCCTCGGGCAATGTCAAGACAGGAGCTTGTGTCAGTCTCGTCTTCAATTCCTCAAAAGCGTCCTCCTGTTCTCGACCCCACACGAACTTTACATCCTTGCGAGTCAATTTTGTCAAAGGTGAGGCTACCTTGGAGAAGTCTTGAATAAATCTTCTATAGTAGCCCGCCAGCCCCAAGAAGCTGCGAATCTCGGTTGGCGTCTTCGGTGACTTCCATTGCATCACGGCCTCAACCTTTGCCGGGTCCACCATTATTCCTTCTGCATTCACTACGTGACCCAGAAATTGCACCTCGCGTAACCAAAAGGCGCACTTGGAGAACTTGGCGTACAATTTCTCCCTTCTCAACGTTTCCAGTACTTCCCGAATGTGACCGGCATGCTCTTCTTCGCTTCTCGAATAAATCAGGATATCATCGATGAACACAATCACTGATTTATCTAACATTGGCCGACACACTCGGTTCATCAAATCCATAAAAGCAGCCGGCGCATTAGTCAACCCAAAAGACATGACAAGGAACTCGTAGTGACCATAGCGCGTACGAAAGGCTGTTTTAGGGATATCCTGCTCCTTCACCTTCAGTTGATGGTACCCCGATCGAAGATCTATCCTTGAAAACCAACTGGCACCCTGAAGTTGATCAAACAAGTCATCGATCCTTGGTAAGGGGTATCTGTTCTTCACCGTCAGCTTATTCAGCTCGCGGTAGTCGATGCACATCCTCATACTACCATCCTTCTTCTTTACGAACAGAACCGGAGCACCCCAAGGTGAGATACTCGGTCGGATAAACCCCTTATCCAGCAGCTCCTGCAACTGTTCCATCAACTCTTTCATCTCCGTCGGAGCCAAGCGATACGATGCTTTTGCGACAGGTTGGGCACCCGGTATCAGGTCGATCTGGAACTCGATCTGTCGGTCAGGTGGCAATCCCGATAAGTCTTCGAGAAACACGTCTGGAAAGTCACACACCACTGGCACATCGCATAGCTGTGGTGTTGGCGTCTCTACATTCTTTACATAACATAAGTAGGCGCTACATCCGCGCCTCATACACTTTCCCGCCACCGCCATCGAGATCATCTTCGGAATCGTCGTAGCTCGATCGCCATATATTGTCACCGGACTTCCGTCGGTCGCCGTCAGTCTAATCATCTTCTTTCGGCACACGATATTCGCTTCGTAGGTTGCTAACCAGTCCATCCCTAACACTACATCAAATCCTCCTAGAGGCATCACATGTAACTTGGTAGCAAACCTATGGCCCTCTAATTCTATGGCACAGCCTTCTATCACATCCGTAACCCTACAGGATTTACCAATAGTGGTTTCTACTTCAAAGGACTTATCGAGGCATTTACTTCTAACAGGCAATTTAGCACAGAAGGTATTAGAAATAAAACTCCTACTCGCACCCGAATCAAATAACACAGAGGCTAAAATTTGGTCTATTAGGAACGTACTGGACACAATGTCAGGGTCCGTTCTAGCCTCCTCCTACGTCATGGTGAACGCCCTAGCCTTTGCCCTCGGTGCTTCTCCTCGCGTCTTCTTCTCCCCTGAGCCCTCAGCCCTCGGCTTCTTACAATCTCTGCTCATATGACCACCTTCCCCACAGTTAAAACACTTGCCCATTCGGCAATCCTTGGCCATATGCCCAGTCCTCCCACACTTGAAACAGATGTTGGATCCCCACTTACACTCCCCCGAGTGCTCTTTCCCACACTGTCCACACTTCCTCATCCCTGCTCCCTTCGTGACCACTCGGCGGTCGTCTACCCTTGCCTTCTTGTTACTTGTAGAGGTATCACCTCGACCAAACCTCTTTCCCTGCCAACCCTTCTGACCACTTCCTTTCTTACTGCCCTCAGCCTTCACCAATGCAGCTCGCTCATCGTACAACCTCCCCGCCAAATCCACCGCCGACCTGAAAGTACTTGGTCGAGCGGAAATCAAATGCCAACGTATTTCGGCTGGCAACCCCTGAATATACCGGTTGATCTTTCGAGACACCGGCGTCACCTGCTCTGGGACCAACCACGCCATATCGTTGAATTTGGCAGTGTATTGTTGGTGGGTCATCGTCCTGCCTCCAACTGCAGAAACTCTCTCTCAACTCGGTCCATTTCCCGTCGAGGACTGAATTCCTCAATCACCAGCCTTTTCAACTCAACCCACTTCATCTTCCCTATAGTCCTGCTACCCTCAGCCTGGACAATATTGTCCCACCAGCACAACGCCGTCCCCGTAAATGAATGGGTAGCAAACTTCACCTTTTTATCCTCCTGGCAGTCACTGATATCGAGGATCGCCTCCATTTCCCTCACCTATTGGTGAGCATCCGCAGCCGTACCCGAACCATCAAAAGTCGGGGGCTTGCACCTCATAAATTTCCCGTAGTCACAACCCCGGGCTGTCTCACGCTCGACCTCCTCCTCCTCTTCTTCTTCATCATCAGAAAGAACCGTTTCCGGCCCTTGTTGCTGTTGTCGCCTCCCTGAGGCTCGATTCCTCCCTCGCCTCTCATCTTCGCGTACAGCTTTTATCACCTCAGTCACTACAGACGGTAAGATCGTCTGCATGACTTGGTGCACCTCCTCGATCACTGTCTCTTTCACCGAGGCCCTCAAATCATCACTCTCATCCACTCCCCCGAGGGAGTAGTATTAGGTTCTTCAGGAACCTTCTTCTCTTGTCTAGGCCTTCCTCTTGTGGCTCGTGGTTCCGCACCACTTCCGCCACTGCCTCCACCAAGTGGGGCTTTAGATGATCTACCACCGACCATCTTCTATCTCACACTGAAAGGTTCAAATACCAACACGGTCATTCAAGGAAATAGCTCAGTTTATGTCAAGTACAGTAAGTTGCTAATTTCAGTGGCCAGTTGTGATTAGTCACTTACTCTACTTTTCGCACCCCAAGCATTACCCTTACTGACTACATCAGTATCTAAATCTAACAGCACACATAAACCACATTACACGCGCACATAACTTTGATTATCATTAAGAAAATACCTGATGGCACGCAGCTACTCAGATGGCATTCATCCCTTTTCTGTCCCATTTCTCAGTTTAAGTTTTAGGTTTATTTTTGAAAATTTACCCATTTTACTTAAACTTTTGCTCTGATACCAACTTGTAAGGCCCCGCTCCCGGGCGCCTTACGGTTGGTGGTTCATCGCACGTAAAACATACATAATGTATATAATCATAAAATATCGCAGCGGAATTAATAAAATATACATTCTCATTCATTCATAAAAGTCATTACATCATTGACATAAATACAAAATACAGCTTTCTCTACTTTGTCTCTCCTCATAGGGTCATACAGCGACCTCTAGAGAAGATATTAAATTCAAACATATAAAAATTATGTTTTTATACTAAAGAATATTCCTTAAGTAATTCCGTACATCGGAACCCTTAAGGAACACTCTTGACACTCTCATGCAACATATTTCGTTGCATGTGCTATGCACACGCACTCCCAGTGCGTGGCAGTATATTCAAAAGTAAAGAAGATTTCTTAAGTAATCCCTTTTATGGGATTCCTCAAGAAATCTCGTAATGGCATGCAACGTGATGAGTTGCGTGCGTTATGGGCCCACAACACATGACGTTGCAGCATAATCAAAAAGCGAATGCCATCCCAAAAGAGCTGAGTAGCCGCCTCGTGCCATCCCCAGCAACGCTACCTGCCAACTGGAAACACATAAAAAGTCAGCGTTGCTGAGTGAGTTCTAGTTTTATAATAAACATACTTTGTTCATATTAAAACCGTTCATTCTTTACACATGATCATACATCGTACATACATATAGATAATATATTTATTATCTCATTCGTTCATTCATTCGTTCGTCATACATCGTTATCTTTCACTTCTCGTTTAGGTCCTGTCAGGCTTTACCCACTTCATGGCACGCAGCCATGATTACTGTGGTCGAATGACAAGGACCCCGTTACATCTTTTCTTGCACATTGGATATCTTTTGTACCACTACCATCTGCTATACCCCGAACGTTATTAGCTACCGGGCCGAAGTCATTAAATGAACAGCAAAACGTATGCCACGGTACTAGAGGTAAGCGGTAGAGATACCATACATATGGTCAATCACTAAGAAGGACCCGTTAAACTTATCCAATGTCTGCAAGTCATCATCTTTTAATCATCCGTTCATTCATTAATACGTGTTACATCTTTTCTTGCACATTGGATATCTTTTGTACCACTACCATCTGCTATACCCCGAACGTTATTAGCTACCGGGCCGAAGTCATTAAATGAACAGCAAAACGTATGCCACGGTACTAGAGGTAAGCGGTAGGGATACCATACATATGGTCAATCACTAAGAAGGACCCGTTAAACCTATCCAATGTTAGCAAGTCGTCTTTCGTTAATTCGTTCGTTGATGCATGTATTCATCATCTTTTAAATCATTCGTTCATTCATTAATACATGCATTCATCATCGTGTTCCTCTTTCATTATCTCTCACTTTACGTTACATAATACTTCGTTCGTTCGTTCATTATTACGTAAAGCCATAGAAAGATATTCATGCGATATTATAAGGAACACACACATCATACATACATCATCATACATAGCATCATACGTACATCGTCATACATAACATCATACATGCATCATCATTCATCATCATACTTAACCTCGTGCAATCATAACCTACATCATCAATCATCACTAGGCACTTACTCCCGTATTCTTCCCGAATCCGGGACCTACTATGCGTCATCTTGGTGCAGTAGCACTAACTGTCCCTCCAAGAACGTGGGGACTCATTCTAGGACTTTATATAACGTGCCGAGTCCACAACCATACCTTAGACGTATAACACAACATTATACCCAAATGGGTCATATATACATACGTCAGTAAACAAGTTTATATGTGTTCCAGCCCCAAAATAATTTGAAACAAGTAAATGAGGGGTCCTAGAACTCACCTGTGCTTGACAAGCAGCTTCTCAATCAAGCCTTAAAGTCGCGGGTCACACTACACTGCCTGTAGATAAGTTAACACTCAAAAGAGTTAATTTCTGCCTAATTTCGCTACTAAATTCGCAGGTAGTTTCGCCCGTAATTTCGCCAGCAGTTTCGCTGGGCAAATCAGCAGTTTCACTGCTAGTTTCGCCGGGCAGCATTCTGCCAGTTTCGCTGGACAGATTCGCTACCTCGAGCGCCCAACTTTCGTTGGAATTCCCTAGTTTCGCAATATCTAAGGTCAACTTGGGCATTGGCATAGTCATCAGCGAAACTATAGTTTCGCTAAGGCGAATATGTAGTTTCGCTATAGCGAAACTGTAACTTCGCTGTAATCCTTCCAGTTTCGCTGGACGAACTCACATTTCGCTGGTCGAGACCTTAAATTCGCAGAACGAGCTGAAATTTATGAATCAGCTCGTTTCAGCCCAAAAATCCAATCCTTTCCACCCAAACCCTTGGATTATCATCCAGGAAGCTATATCTAAGCTCATTACACGTTTTCTTACTCTAAAACGTGTGTTTTGGGGTGATTTTTGCCACTTTAAAACCCAAAAACCCCAAACTCGGGTTTTTCACCAAATGCAGCAATTTAGATACGTTTCTTACCTTGATTCTTGTAGTTTAGGAGTCCACAAACACCAGCCTTCGATTCTTGACCACCCGAGCTTCAATCCGGCACTTTCTCTCTCTACACTTTCTCTCTCTAGAATGGCGTTTGAGTGAAAATGAGAGTTGCTCAGCTGATCCATCTATTTATATGCCAGGCGTTCCCGGGACCCCAAACTCGTTAAACTCGTGACCCGTTGGGTTAACTCGGTGTAATACGCGCAACCATTTTATATTTATTAAATGGTTTTTCATCCGAGCCCATCACTATCACTTGACTCGATTAGAAAATTTTCCGGGTGTTACAGATGACCAAGGTGTTGTTATTAGAAACAAGGCACGGTTGGTTGTTCAGGGCTTCAGACAAGTCGAAGGAATCGACTACAATGAAGTCTTTGCTCCTGTAGCTAGAATGGAAGCTATTCGTATCTTTCTAGCCTACGCCTCTTACATGAAGATCAAAGTCTATCAACTAGATGTTAAGAGTGCATTCTTGCATGGGGAAATCTGTGAAGAGGTGTATGTCAGTCAACCCAAAGGATTTGAAGATCCTTATCATCGGGACAGAGTCTACAAGTTAGACAAGGCTCTGTATGGGCTACATCAGGCTCCTCGAGCTTGGTATGAAAAGCTCTCCACCCATCTGTTGAAACACGGTTTTCGCAGGGGTGTGATTGACTGTACCTTGTTCATCAAATAAAAGGATGGTGATTTGCTTTTGGTGCAAATATATGTGGATGACATAATCTTCGGTTCACGAAACGAAGAGTTATGTAAAGAGTTTGAATCTGTGATGAAGGCTGAATTTGAGATGAGTGCCATGGGAGAAATGAAGTTCTTCCTGGGATTACAGGTGGATCAAACACCTACCGGCATCTTTCTGCATCAAACTAAGTATGTCGGTTACATTCTTAGTCGCTTTGATATGGAAAATGTCACTGCAGCCGGTACCCCTCTCGCCACAAATCACGATATGGCTCCTGATGAGAATGGAGATTTGGTGGATGCCACCATGTATCGTGGGATGATCGGATCTCTCATGTACCTCACTGCCTCACGTCCAGATATCATGTATGCCACATGTTTATGTTCCCGATATCAAGCAAAACCTAAAGTCAATCATCTGATTGGAGTCAAGAGAATTTTTTGTTATCTGAAGGGTACTCCAACACTGGGGTTGTGGTATCCTCATGATGATGACTTTGAGCTAACGACGTATAGTGACTCGGATTATGGAGGCTGCAAAATGAATTACAAGTCTACGTCAGTAGGATGTCAATTTTTCGGGAGAAGATTGGTAACTTGGCAGTGCAAGAAGCAGACATCAGTTGCTCTGTCTACCTGTGAAGCTGAATATGTTGCTGCCGCCAGCTGCTGCTCTCAAATCATTTGGATACAACAACAAATGCGGAACTACGGTTTGCATTTCACTTCTACTCCTATATATGTTGATAATTCTGCTGCAATTGCAGTAACTAAAAATCCTGTTCAACATCCTAAGACCAAACACATAGGCATGAAGTATCACTTCATACGCGACTGCTATGAAAAACACTTAATTGATGTGGTCAAAATAAACACGGATTTTCAACGCGCTGACATCTACACCAAACCGTTTGATAAACCAAGATTTTTCTATCTGTTAGAGGTCAACGGTGTTAAAAAGAAAAGTGATGTTATATTAGAAGAAACAGATACATAGTCCGACATCGTCTTTTAAATTTTTTAGTATTTCTTTTATTTTAATTTTTTGATTTCCTTGCGTTATAAAAATCCAAAAACACAAAAAGATTTTCTGTTTTAGAATTTTAGGGGGAGATTAGGTTCAATTCAGTATTTATTTACTTAAAAAAAGGGGGGGAAGGTGAGTAAAGCTGAAAAGGCATAGACGACAAAACTGGAAATATGTCTCGATAAAAATTGGAAAATGATAGTACACAGGCATCAAATTACTTGGAACACCAAAATGATTTTCTGATCAAATATGCTAATTAAATCACGGAAAATGTATAAATCAGAGAAGTCTAAGTCTAACAAATTGGGAAAATGATAGTACGTTTGATTGTTACTGTAATTACACGGAGAAAGTTGATCTAGGGAGGTGCTAGTTCACTATATGATGTGTCGGTAGATTCAACACTATAGACAAGTAGACGTCATTGGTAAACTTAATCTAAACTAAACGGTTCAATCAACTGTGGGTTCCATCTTATCACTGGTTAACACAATCAGCTATTTCCGATAAGGGATAACGAGCAAATAAATGCCACCAAAGGTGTGCAAATGACCACAAAAGGAGCAAAGCACGAAAAAAAATGAATACAAGTTCAATCAAGCTAGTAACTTATGTTGTTGGTGCGTTATGTGCAAAATAAAATATGAAATGCTCTAACAAGGAGATAAGTTGTGTGCCTCTCTGCTGTGCGATGGCACTGACCTGAGGATAAGCATAACCTACATATTCTAGATTTCATTGTTGTTTGCCGCCTCTCTGCTGTGCGATGTCACTGACATGAGGATTGGCTTCTCTTTGAAAGATCTAAGAATAGTCTCTTCTTGTAAAAATACCTATAGACCGCTCGAAAGTCCTTTAAGGAATGTTGATTACCATATAAGCGTGGGATACACAAATGTTGTTTGAAATAATATAACATAATTCATTACCAATGAGTGTCAAAAGTCTGTGTATGAATTTAAGTGGACAAGTATACTGACAATCGTCGTGAATGCACCGTCTGAAGTTGACGATCAAAGTGTGTTACGTATCATATCAAACATGATTCCCAGTTAGTACTTAGAAGTCTTTAATCAGAACAAACTATGATATGTCATCATGAAAGGTGAAATTAGCGCAAAATGTTCCAGGTAATGGTGTATATGCCTGTCTGATTCCAAATGAGTCTGTTCCTGATATAATGTCAATGCTAATAGGCTACACAAACCTGCCCTAACAAAAATAACAAAAGATGTTCATTTTGTTCGTAGTTTAAATTTTTTTAAATTTATTAGTATAAGTGTGTCAATGTCGGACTGTGTATATTGTTACTTGTGAGTGTCACTAAACGAGCTAAATGTTTACTTAAATAAATTGTTTCTGAAAGGATAAAAGTATCACGTCTGAGGTGATAGGGTTGATAAATGGATCACGTCTGAGGTGATCGGGTGGATAAATGAATCACGTCTGAGGTGATCAAAATGTAGTTTATTAAAATGGTCATGTCTGAGATGATCAATATGTTCGTAATGTTTTATCTACTGGTAAATGGGACTGAGGGTCGTGATGGTAATATGGTCAAAAGATCATAAGGATGGCCCAGTCGCACGACTGAACCATGAATATGGTCCAGTCGGACGATTGGAACACACTAATGAGTCAAATCGTGTGAATGGGAAGTGCGAATGAATCCAATCGAACGATTGGAGGTGACCGACTGTAACAGTCATTTGGATGAACCTCCATCGCCCGATTGGAGATGAACGATTGGGTAGATTGAACGACTAGGCTCAGTCGCATGACTGATCTAAGCGACTAGGCTCAGTCGCCCGACTGGGATTTGACCCAGTATAAATATAGGCCGAATCAGAATCAGTCGCTCATTCACCCAAATCGCCCCCTCTATACGCACGACCTAAAGAACCGCTGTCAAAATTTCTTTTGATTCATTTTTACCTCCTATTGGTGTGTTCTAACACTCATTTGTGTTTAAACAGGTAATATTCGTGGTGTTTCATCGTTGACCGATCAATGACATCGAGAATCACGTGAATTCTGACCCAATAGTAACCGAGAGTTTAATGACCAAATAAACAATCAAAACTAATCTAAACGTTCAAACAAAAGTTAAAATATGCTTAATCGGTCATTTCTGAGTATAATGAGCCAAATTTCGACGTTTAACATCAAGTATGGCTCAAAACACAAATTTGAATTGACAAACCGTCGAGTAGGCGACTGGACACACTGATGAACTCCAATCGCCCGACTAAGAAGACGACTAGTCTCAGTCGCCCGACTGAGATGGACGAATGATTCAATCACACGACTATGTCCATTCGCTTGACTTAGTCGCCCGTATGAATCAATTCACTCATATAAAGCTCAGTCGTTCTATTCAGTCGCACGACTATGTTCATTCGGTTGCTCAATCGCCCGACTTAAGCAAAGTGCAAAACTCATTGACTTTAATTTGCTATCTTCTGTATGTACTGACGTTT
Organism: Flaveria linearis; assembly: GCA_024085815.1. Classification (NCBI taxonomy): domain Eukaryota; kingdom Viridiplantae; phylum Streptophyta; class Magnoliopsida; order Asterales; family Asteraceae; genus Flaveria; species Flaveria linearis. The sequence goes on from CM044001.1 coordinate 54,032,317, forward strand.
ACTTACATTGTGACAGATGGCAAGTCGTTGGATCATAAGCACGAAGCACAACATCTGTGCCCATCTTGATCTGACCTCCAGGAATGCGGCGGAGTTCGCGGGCATAATTTCATTCTTACGGAGATCGAGGATCTTCAGGGCGATATCGACACCCTGCACTCCGTACCGCTCTTTACAGCAAGCATTTTGGGAGAATGCTGCTGTAGATAGATCAATCGAGCCCTATCGGATCAGGAGCTCCATCCTTGGTCATGCTATAGAGATCACAGAGGAGGACCTAAGGACAGTCCTCGAGTTTGGAGATGATGGTGACTGTCCTACTCGTTTACACCCGATGACTGTTAGAGGGTGTTTCCTACGGGCAAAGTACACTGGGGACATCAACTCAGGGATGCACAACAAGAGCAATCTCTGCCCCCAATTCAAGTATCTCGCCCACGTGATGCTCAGATCCATTGCCTCAAGGAAAGGAGGCTTCGATGAACTCTCTGAGCAGATGCAGAACGCCTATGTTGCGTTAGTGCTGAACCATCCGTTCAGCTTCTCCCGGATGATCTTCATTTACCTAGTGGAGAACATAGAGGTGAAGGGCAGAGAGGGCTTCTGTATGTATCCTCGCTTCCTGCAAATGATCTTTGACCAGAAGCATCCTATGTTACCAAAGGAGAAGGAGGATGCAGTTATGCTCGAGGTGACGGATGATACCACCTTGGGCAGGATGAAGGTTTACAGGGGAAGCAGGTAAAACCCCCTGTCAGGCGGTTATTTGGACATCTGGCCCAGGAAAATTATGTGGCGCCGGCAAGAAGGAGATGGCGCCATGAGGACAGTGACTCGGATGTCGAGCCGATTGCTTTTCCCTCTGATGACTCCGACGACGACGATGATGGTACTGATCAAGGGGGAGTTGGTCAGGGAGGACCAAAACCAGCTTCAATTCACCCTGATTTTGATATGCAAGAAGAGGATGAGTCAGATGAAGAGCCTCTAACGAGGACTGTGGGCAGCAAAGTTATTGCCACAGAAAGAGGCTTGAGGGAAGTAGGTGGACGTCCAGTGGAGTCGGGGATGCTGCAACGACATCAGATCCCTCATATGCCTCGGATCCGATCAGTAGCCAAGGGGGAGCATCAGGATCCAAAGGATCCAGGATAAAGCGAATGGCTCAGGCCCAAGGTAAGAGGCACAAACGCCGAAGGCTTACTCTGCTCACTACCACCACCACCCACTACCTCTACACCACCCACTACCTCTACACCACCCACTACCACTACATCAACCACCACCACCATTCCATCTTTCACAACCACTACACCAGCCACCACCACCATTCCACCTTTCACAACCACTACTACTCATGCACCTCCACCTATATTCACTACAGCCACCACTACCACCACCACTCACCAGACTGGACCTTCTTCATTCTCCACCGGTACATATCTTCCTTCCTTTGCTGTGGAAGAGCAGCTAGCAGCCCTAAACAGGGTGATGATTAAGCTCATAGCTGCTGATGAAGAAAAGTCGGCAGAGATACGTCAGCTGAGGGAGCTAACAACTTCCCAAGCTCAACTTATCTCCCAGCAAACTGCTCAGATCAACCAGCAAAATGAGCAGATCACCAAACTCCTAGAGCACCGAGATGAGTCCACCAAGAAGCTTGAGGAGTTAGAAGCTACCAACAAGGAGATCAGACTAAAACTCAAGGGGTCACAAAATGAGCCCTTAAAGATAGGAGAAGGTGAAGATGATGATGATGAGGAGGATGATGAGGATGATGATAGTGATGATGATGACGAGGAAGGTGATGATGAAGATAAAGAAAAAGATGATGATGATGATGAAGGGGACGCAGATGCATCTACCTCTGCCTCTGGTCATGAGCAACGAACAAAGAAAAGACAAGACCAGGGAGCATCAACTGCTGCCCCACCTACCTCCCCTTCTGCCGGAGATCCAGCGATGATTCATGACTAAAGTACTGATTAGATGTTTTATTTCAAAAGATTTTGTACTTGATTCATCTTTTGATGTATATGAAACTCTTGTAAATATTTAATGATTAATGTTTAATTAACTTGAGTTTATACTAATGATTGCTACTCTACATGTTGATATTAAACAGATAAGGGATTTCAGCAAGATGAGCATGATGTTGCTCCCCTCCAACAGGTCAAGTCTCAACTCACAATGATTCTTGATCTGCAGGGGATCGTCAGAAGGTCAGTGAGTTATACTCCTGAAGAAGGAGAAATTATTCACGACCTTACTGATGAGCAGCTTGCTGAAATATTTCGTCTGAATCCAGACGAAATTGTTAAGGATGCTCCAATTTTTGATGATGCTGATGATGACGAGCTCAACAATGTTGAAGAAATCGAAATTGAAGACATCACAGATCAGCACTATCCAGAATACACTGATCAAGAGGGAAACGTGTTTTCAGATTTAGTAAACAACCTTGACAGTGATATTCTGGATAAACTCAGTGATAAGGAGAAAGGAGCAGAAGCCTCAACAAGCCAAGCCCAAGCCTCGGACGCTGAAGTCGATATTCGAAAGGCTGAATGGGTGGCTTGCTTCGCCGAGGTCCGAGCCCAACATGCTACAGCAACTCAGAGTACCTACACCAAGCTATACAAAGTAAAGAATAATATGAAGGTGTCAGGGAAGATCATTGCTTGGGCTCATTTTGATGACCTTGGCGTGTATGCAGTGAAAAGGGAGAGGGGAATCGAGTACTTCAGATTCCCTTATGATCTGAAGACCCTCCCAGGTTTTGAGCTCAACCAGTTGGCTCGACTAAAGCTTCTTTATGCTGATCCTAAGAAGATGTCTGGCTGGTTTGAGGCTGCCTTGAAAAAGGAGTACAGGACTAGATGGGTAAACTTCAAACCTCAGCAGGCTACGAGGTACCTCAGAAGGTCTGAGGTGAGTCCCATCACTGGTCAGCCGAAGATAGTCCTGAAGTGGCGAACTCCGCGCACAATGTCCCGAATTCCACTGAGGGAGATGCCACAGGACTTTACCCCACACTTTAAGTGGTGGTACTATGACTAACACTCCGGAGAGGCAGTCATCGTTTTGGAGAAGGACGTGTCGATGGACACAATAAGGGTGTTTGACCCCATGTGGCTAATAAACTTGTCAGTGACTGATGTTTATACGCTGTACAAGTGACCACTGTTTTTGACACACAGGATATTGTGCAAGCACTACAGTTTCAGCATATCATACGTCTATGCTTTGCACTGAATATCCATGCAGGGGTCTCGAGAGAAGAAAGAGTTAAGAGATTTGAAGAATTCAAGAAAGAAGTCAAGGTCTAGATAGAACTAGGTCCAAGGGGGAGTTTGTTGGTACACATGTCCCCAGTTCTAGTCTAGTGAACTTAAATGTAATAGAACTTCTTCTTATAACACATATGTAATGTTTAATCAATATAATAAGAATCTCTTCTATATATGGTTGTTGGTTATTTAATGTTATATCTATTTATGTTATTAGTTGTTACATGCATATTATGACAATGTTATATAGGTTTACAGTTGTGTGACATAGTTCTGAATCATTAAAGGTTCAAGAATATGTTTAACTAAGTATCCTGATTCAGTCGCACGACTGGACCATACGAATGGTCCAATCGCACGGCTGAACTAGGTGATTGAGTCAATCGTACGATTGAGTCATAAGACTGACTCAGTCGTCCGAATGAACCAATCGTATGACTCAGTCGCATGACTGAGCCAGTCGCCTGGCTCAGTCATACGAATGATAGCTGTAACCTATAAATACCACTTAATTCGTGGAAAAACGTAACACTTTGAATACTTGAAACCCTAGTCGACTCAGAGTGTCCAGTTTGTCAATTCCAAGTTCATAGAACGTCTGAGATCATTCCTAGTCCATTCTTAACGTTTTCTAATCGTTAGGATTGATCTTGATTACGTTCTCCCTGATTGGATCGCTAATCAAATAGGATTCCGCACTATTTGATCCTGTATAACGAAGAATCAGTTAGTACTCCGTATGTACACGGTCCTAACAGTTTTAAATACATAATCTCGGAACACTTATAACGTTTTGTATAAATTGAAACTAACTAGAAACGAATTTAAACGTTATGTGAAAAACTCCATCGAGCGTGTGCGAACCGTTTTGCGAACCTGTTTTGTTTAACCCTAGTATATAAACAAACATTCTTGCACTTTAGGGTTTTTAAAACAAAAAAAAAATCAGAGAGAGAGAGGAGGCGATCGCAACACCCCCCCCATTTCAAATGTCGACCGGATTTCCGGCCACCGGCAAGCACCTCCGGCGAGTGGCGGCGAGTGCCACACCTTACCGGACTCCCCTCGATGCCCCGGTCATGATAGTGGCTTTGATTTCTATTAAACGCAACAAAGTTAGGGGAATCGAGGGAGAAAGAGATAGTCGCAGGTCGGGATTCGGAGGTGGTGGTGAATCCGCACAAAATAGAGCAACGGTGGCGCGAATCGAGGGCGGTGATGATGGCTGCAAGTGGGTTCCAGCGATGATTATGGTTGCGGGGGGTGAGGGTCGCCGATGGCAGTGGAAATCACGACTGTCCCGATTGGTGGTTCCCAACAACAGTCTTAAGGCAGTAGCAGTAGTGATTGTGCGTTAGTGTTAGTACTGGTTGTCGATGGTTGTGCATGGTGATAGTGAAGGCGATGGCTGTGTTGTTGTGGGTTGTGGTGATTGTCGGCCGTGGGACGGCTATGATGGTGATGTTGGTTGTAAGGGGTGAGGAAAACTGGAGCTGATGGATGGCTGTGAGGGTGTTCGGACCACCAGCAGACGGTTGCAATGGTGGTGGTTGCTTTGGTAAAAGTTCCAGCGGAAGGCTGCGGTGTTAAAGGTAACAGTAGCAAGGCGATGGTGTTAGGCTGATGTGATGGTAATGGTGGTTATCGAGTGTCGATGGTGGTCGCATTATGGCTGTGGTTGTCGGTTATGGTGTTGGTTGTGATTGTGTTGGCTGTTATGGTTGTGGCGATCGGTGGTGGTCGAGTTAGGGCACCTGAAGGCTGCCCAATGTGGCTGGGCCCATGAAATAGGATATTGTGTTGGTTGAAGGCTGTCAATAGAGTCGATTTGGTGTCGGTTAGGGCTGTAAATGCAAATAATGGTGGTGGTGTTGACGATTGTGATTATGGTTGTGATTTGGATTGTGTTTGGGGCTGTTGATGGTGGTTAATAGTTGTGCATGTGTTAGTTATGATGGTGAATAACGATAAGGGTGAAGATGGTTGCAATTTTGATTGATTGTTGTGATTTTTCAAGTTTGGTTGTGATGGCATTTAAGTGATGGCATGGTGATGTTGATCGATGATGTTGACTGAGGAAGTGCTATCGATTATGGCGACGGAAGTGTTAGAACGACAAAGTAAGGCTTGGGTCAATGTGGTCAACGGGCAGTCAACGGAACGAGAACGCGATTAAATCCCGGCGTAAGCGAGTGGGTTAGAATTTATAACCGAGTGGAAGGTAAAATCGCACGCGCAACTCATTGAAATTGAATCATAAATTGCATTCGTGTTATTGAGCTCTAATTATATAAAAGGAATAAATTATAAAATTTGTGAATTAAACGAAAATGAATGTCACTTGTTATAATTATCTGATTTAAATAGATAGCTCTGACACGAGATTTAAATAACAATGATATTTTGTAGAAATCAACCTTGATAAAATATAGGAAGCATTTCATTTTTGGAAATGGTTATAATTTGTAATAGACGATACAAATAAGTTTATTTCGTGTAACACATAATCATACAAGACTTAGAGATGCAATTCATACAAATACGATTGTACATTTGTATATTTATACAATGAATATTTAGGTTAACCGACATCTACACGTTTTATTTAAGATAAAAGATCTAAAATGCGATAATGATCCATCATCTTGTTGTTATTAATTGTCGGTCATCTCATTTTTATTGAAATAAATATTATTGGTGTCACCCTTTTTATTAGAAATATAGTCAACTACCATGAATAATTGAGTTACTTAGCACCAATCAAGTTAACAAATACGATATAAACGCGAGCATTATAAACATCGTTTGAAACATTATATATTACCTACATTGTTAATGCAAGTTATTTATAAAGATTTGGAATTCATGATATTAATTGATTTTTTTTCGACATTCTTCATACTAAGACACAACTCTTGATTAAATGCATTAAATAACCTAATGTACACGAGTTAATTCATAACAATTAACAAATACACAAGAAGCTAAGATACATTAAGGATACTAATCACCAACTTAAATTTAACTAAAGAGCTCAACCGCACGCATGCAATAACATCATGCTAATTCTAAACGTGAATCTTATATGTTCTAGTTAGGATTGCTTTGTTGATGGTCATCACTTTTCTTTATCGAGCTCTGAATTTATATAAGGACACCAGGTGAGTTCTCGTGTTCCCCTTTTTGCATTGGTTGTGGGGATGATGCATGCTCTTTTAAACTGAAACATTCATATTGTGCTTTATTTGATGCTTGTATGTGGGACTTATTGGATACCTGCTGATTCTTTTGTCATGATCATTAATTCTTTTGTGAACCGCTTGCTTTATGTGAATAGATCTATTTGGGGAATCCCCCACGCACAGTGGCTCCCGCTACAGGGAGGTACCCCACTGAGATCCTGAGGGGTCGTTTGTGGCATGTAACAGGTTTGAATAAGATACTATGGTGAGCCATCCTAGCAGGAATGGTTCACTGTTCTGAGGCTTGGTTCTTTCCTACGGGAATATCCGGTTAAACACAAGTTTAGAAGAGGCCAACCGGGGACCAAGTGCAGGGTTGATTGTGACCCCACAACAGCTATAATAGATACAAAAACTTTAACTTGTGGACTCTAAGAGTCCCTTTTGTTTTATGAAACTTTAACCACTTGAACTCACCAACTTTATGTTGACACAATTTTCTTTTGAGCATGTCTTCAGGTACAGCTAGGGAGAATAGTGGAGCTATAGAAGTTACCCACATCCGAAGCAAGATACGAGGGTAGAGGTTAAAGACAAAGGTTAAGCCTAGAAGCCTTAGTTACTGAAGCTTCAAGAAATATTTCCCGAGAGATTGATCACGACACCTATAGATTGTAGGTTGAAGCACCTTTTGAATTGGAAGCAAAGCCAATATTTTAATGTAAACATCATGTGACATTTTGTAATAAACCATTTAGCTCCCGCTGCATTTTGGTTGTTGTTTACTAATCGTGACGTCCCACCTCTCTGGGCCCGGGGTGTGACATTAAGTGTTAATAAATGGTTATTAAAAGGATTAATGATTTCGTAATAAAATGGGTTTTATTAAAAGGACCATAGGGTATCTTGTATTTGAAAGCATGCAAATACAAGTACATAGAGTTTTCTAAACTAAGATTATGAAAACTTTAAAATCTTGACAAACAAGTTTAACACCGTCCTTTTGCACAACACTTGAGTCATTTGGTAACTCTTGGTGGGATAAAGGTCACCTAACCATTTAGAGGGAACTTGTAACTTAAGGTAGGGATACCACATTGGTGGGATAAAGGTCACCTAACCACTTATGTGGGTAAACTCACACGTGTGTGCATGTAGGGTAACTTGATTTGCAAACCATGCTAAATGGATCACCTACAATATGGTTTCCAAATGGTGTTGATGGGATTAACATGCTGACTTTACATATGATGTTTAAAGTCGATCCCATACATCTAGAAGTTGCAAATGGTTGCAACCGTCAATCGTTGACCACCTTATTAATTTAAATCGTGGGATAAAGGTCACCTAACCACAATTTAAATGTAATGTTGGGTTCTAGATTTTAATATAAAAATGACCTTAAAAGGCATTAATTATTAAAAATAGCAATATCGAAAATACTAAAATAGATCTTTGTTAAATTTTTTAGATGGCCACCAATAATGACAGTCATGATAACTCATCCGCGTCCACCTAATCATTATGAGCGATCCTCCAAAAGGAACGTCTAAATCATAACAATTTCATTGATTGGTATCGAAACATGAGAATCGTTCTCAAGAAAGAGAGAAGATCATATGTTTTAGACGACCCTATCCCCTATCAACCTACTGAGGATGATGAGGAGGCCTACAATGATTGGCTGAAGTACACTGAGGACTTCGTCCAAGTGTCTTGTCTCATGCTAGCGAGCATGACTCCGGATCTCCAAAAGGAGTATGAACATCACGGAGCTTATGACATGATAACCCAGCTGAAGGAAACGTTCCAACAGGAAGCAAGGGTTGAGCGCTTCAAAACGGTTCAAGCACTCCATGCATGTCGTATGGATGACAACAAATCTGTTTCATCTTATGCACTTAAGATGAAAAGTCATATTGACCACCTCGAGAGGCTTAATTGTCCCGTCTCGAATGAATTGGCCACGGATTTGATCCTTAATGGCCTTACCAAGAAGTTTGAGACATTTGTGTTGAATTACAACATGAATACATGGGACAAGAGCATTGGTGAGCTTCACTCAATGCTTAAAACGGCCGAGGCGGACATGGGTAAAAGGGTTTTACCCGTTCTCACCATCAATGAAGGTGGGAACAAGAAAAGGCCTTATCCCGTACCAACATAAAGGTTGCCAAGGGTAAGGGACCCGTATGGGAAAAAGGGAAAGGGGTGGCAAGGGTGCCACCCAAACCACAAGAGAAAAAGCAAAAGGTTGCAACCAATGACCCATGCTTCAAGTGTGGGGAGATTGGACATTGGGCAAGGAATTGTCCTGTCCATCTCCAAGAGTTGAAATCAAAGAGAGATGCCGGGCAGACCTCAGGTACAATATACATGATTCATATCGATCTTAATGTTACATCTTCTAACACATGGGTATTGGATACCGGATGTGGAACTCATATTTGTAATTTGTTGCAGGGGTTCAAAAGAAGTAGGGACTTCAATCAAGGGGACGTTAGTCTCTTCATGGGCAATGGAACCAAAGTCCAAGTTGAAGCTCGTGGGGACTACATCCTAAACTTCCAAGTGGCTTGGATGTTTTGTATGCTCCTAGTTTGACTAGGAACATTATTTCTGTATCCTAATTAAGACATTATGATTATGTATTATCTTTTGTTGAAAATGATATTCATGTTTCTTTAAATGATATGTTCAATTTTAAAGCTATTCCCATTAATGGTATTTATGAATTGGTTCATGAAAATGCTTTAAGTAGTTCATTGTACCAAACTAACACCGAGAAACTCAAGTTGGATTTGAGTGATACCTATCTTTGGTATTGTCGTCTTGGTCATATAAACAAGAAACGTATGCAAACACTTCAAAAGAATGGTCTTTTAAAAACAAATGAATGTGATTCATTTGATGTATGTGAATCTTGTTTAGAAGGAAAAATGACTAAGGCACCCTTTAGTGGAACTAACAAAAGGGCAAAAGATTTATTAGGAATCATACATTCGGATGTATGTGGTCCTTTTAAACCAATGACTAGGACTGGTGAAAAATACTTCATTACCTTTATCGACGATTATAGTCGCTATAGGTATGTGTACTTATTAAGGCACAAAGATGAAGCTTTTGAAAAGTTCAAAATCTTCAAGAATGAAGTAGAAAATCAACTTAACAAGTCGATTAAAGTTCTCCGCACCGATAAAGGAGGTGAATACCTAAATGATGCTTTTCAAGATCATCTTAGGAGTTCTGGGATTGTCTCATAACTCACTCCACCTGGAACACCACAACATAATGGTGTGTCTGAGAGGAGGAATCGAACCTTATTGGATATGGTTCGATCTATAATGGCTAGAAACACATTACCTCTATCATTTTGGGGTTTCGCTTTGCTCTCCGTGGCCCATATTCTAAATATGGCCCCAACCAAAAAGGTGGAAAGGACACCATTTGAGATATGGAATGGAAGAGTTCCATCCCTATCATACTTAAGGGTCTGGGGTTGTGAGGCTTATGTTAAGACTCCCACCCCAAACAAATTGGAAGTCCGATCCACCAAGTGTATCTTTATTGGATATCCTAGAGATTCTATGGGATATTATTTCTATGATCCACTGGAACAAAAAGTATTTGTTGCCAGAAAGGGCGAGTTCTTAGAAGCAAAGTTCCTTATGGAAGAAACTAGCAGTAGAACAGTGGATCTTGAGGAGGATCAAGAACCACAACCTGATGCACGTTTGGTTGAAACTAGCACTCAACATCAGAATGTTGAGGATGATCAAGCGGTTGATCAATACACACAAAACGTTCGCAGAAGTGGTAGAACTAGTAATCCACCTGAAAGATATAGATTTTTTCATGGATGGATGCTATGTGGTAGATTCAAATGAACCAACCACATACCATGATACAGTGTCCAATTTGGATTGTTACAAATGGCTTGAGGCCATGAACGTTGAGATGCAATCCATGTATGACAATCAAGTTTGGGAACTTGTTGTACCACCTCTTAATTCCAAGGTAGTTAGAAGTAAGTGGGTTTTCAAGAAGAAAACTGATATGCATGGAAACTTGGATACTTATAAAGCTAGACTTGTAGCAAAGGGTTTCACTCATACTCAAGGGGTTGACTATGATGAAACCTTCTCACCTGTTGCGATGTTAAAGTCTACAAGGATATTATTTGCCATAGCTGCTCATTATGATTATGAGATTTGGCAAATGGATGTCATTGGCAAATGGATGTGAAAACCACTTTCCTAAATGGATATCTTGAGGAAGATGTCTATATGGTTCAGCCTGAAGGTTTTGTCGATCCAAAACATCCTAATAAAGTATGCAAGTTAAAGAAATCAATCTATGGATTGTAACAAGCATCAAGAAGCTGGAATCACCATTTGATGAGGAGGTAAAGAAATTTGCTTCATCAAAAACGCTGATGAGGCTTGTGTGTATAAGAAGGCTAGTGGGAGCATAATAACTTTCCTAGTATTGTATGTTGATGACATACTACTATTTGGAAATGACATTCCAACCTTGGAAGGTGTAAAAACCTGGCTTGAAAGTTGTTTTTCCATCAAGGATCTTGGTGAAGCCGCCTATATTCTGGGAATAAAGATCTATAGGGATAGATCAAGGCGGTTGATTGGTTTAAATCAAAGTGCATACATTGGTAAAATCTTGAAAAGGTTCAAGATGGAGAGCTCTAAGAAAGGTACGGTACCTATTCAAAGAGGAATGATATTGAGTACGACTCAATGTCCTAGCTGAAAGGATGAGCAAGATAAAATGAAAGCAATCCCATACGCATCTGCTATTGGATCCATCATGTATGCAATGATATGCACTCGACCGGACGTGTCATGCACCTTAAGCATGACAAGCCGTTACCAGCAAAATCCTGGAAACAGTCATTGGATGGCTATTAAGAACATACTTAAGTACCTAAGGAGGACAAGAGATATGTTCCTAATCTATGGATCTGGTGATGAGGAACTCATTGTAAAAGGTTACACGGATGCGAGTTTCCAAACAGATCGTGATGATTCTCGGTCACAATCGGGATATACTTTCATTCTAAATGGAGGAGCAGTCTCTTGGAAGAGCTCTAAACAGGATGTGGTGGCTCTATCAACTACAGAATCAGATTACGTCACCCCCTCATTGGCAGCTCAAGAAGCTGCATGGTTGAAGAAATTCATTGCCGATCTAGGGGTTGTCCCTTCCATTCAGGACCCCCTAGAGATCTTTTGTGATAATGAGGGTGCGATTGCTCAAATCAAGGAACCTCGTGCTCATCAAAAGACTAGGCACATTGAGTAGAGATTCAACTACATACGAGATGAAGTTGAAAAGGGAAAGATATGTATTCGCAAAGTTCACACGGATCAAAACATTGCGGATCCTCTCACGAAGCTCCTTGAAAAGGCAAAGCATGAAGGTCATACTTGTGCCATGGGACTTTGATATTCTAGTGATTGGATTTGATCTGTAAATTTTGTATTTAGATATGTGGAACTCTTTATTATTTGAATAAAATTATTTGGTTATAATGTTTCAATTAATGTTCCAATTTAGCATGTTTAATCCATGAGTAAATTGTTTACTCTAAATGTCCATAGTCGTTCATACTTGTGGGAACAAGTATGAGGGTAAGATTATTATGAACTTGGAGTGGTTGATATTCATAAGGATGAATATAGAGCAATAGGTTGCTACCAAGGTTCATAGATATTTGTGGGATACAAATATTGGACTAACCCGCATCTCAAATTTTACTACATGGAATCTTATTGATTGATCATAAGTAAATTTGAGTAAAGGAGAATATCATTTGGTATCCTCTGACCTGAGATTCATATTGGGTTTTGATATTCACCAAGTATTATACCTTGAGCTAATTCTTCACTGTCCTGAAATAGTGGACAGTACATAAGGGTATGTTCAGGTATGACACGAGGTGTTTGTGAGAAACGTATCTAGTCAAGATGGAATTTGTTCCTCTTATTCATTGAGAGCAAGATGTCTAAGGCCTGATTAAGTTAAATCAACAAGGAATGATCAGTCTGTGTCCTTGGATTTAACATGACATCTGTAACCAAAGGATAGATGATTAATTCACCTAAATCATTTCAAGTAGGATACTTTAATGGGATGATGTTATTGAATGGCCATAAGTCATGCGTATTAAGGGTAGTAAACTGTTGTTAGGCGGTATTTACTACTTGCATCAATCTTCTATGAATCTTTGGCAAGTGCGAGATTGTAGGATTCTATGTGCCCAAGACACGTAGAATATTGATGCGGTTAGTACGTTATGATCCAAGTCGGGTTATACCCAATAACAGGCTTAGCAAACACCAATTAATATTTAATTAATGATATGATCATGCAATTAAATATTTACACCAATTTAGAAAATGGGTTTTCTAAATAAGTTGCATATGAGAGGGAACAACTTATTAGGATATTTTGTTCAATAATATTATTTGAAGTGTTATTTAAATAAGTTAGATAACACCAAATGATAATGAGAAATTATAACTTATAAGTTAAATGGTTAATTGTATAACTTATATAACTTGTACATACAATTAAATGGTTAATTGTATGTCTAGTTACAAGACCAATTTTAATGTGTGTGTGTGTGCTTTGTTTAAAGGGGGGAAACCCCTTTTGAATTGCAATTTTAGGCCGCCCCCCCCCCTTGTTCTTATTGGATCCCTTTTGATTTGTAAAACACACATTCATTAACTTGTCTTGGTAACCTCTCACTCTATCTCATTACATGCAAACTAGCAAAAAGCTTTCTCCTCTCTCTAAAAACTCACGGTTCCAGCAGCTAGATTTGAGGGGTTTCGAAGCTTTTTGGTGGTGAATCTTCCTAACAAGAAGGTGCTTTGAAAGGAGGCTTGGGGTATACAAGCTTGAGGGCCTCTAATCTTGAAGTCTTGGCCGAATTTTCAGCATCCTTTCTACTCTTTCTGTCGACTTTTGAAGGCTGCTGGAAGGTAGTTATGGCAGCCCTTTGTGGCTGTCATATTATGTTGTTTTATATACACATAGCATGCATATTCACATATAATGATCCTTTGATATATGGGTTTGTTTTATACATTAATATGGTCACCTAATGAACATATTTTTCAGCTTATAAACAAGTTTATAAAGTTGTAATTTCGCTGCATTTTCAGAAAGTTTAAGAGGTTAAACTATGATTTTATGTTCTAACAAACCCATCAATTTCTGTAGGAGCATATATAGTCATATATAGTGTGTCCGTCACTTGACGAATAGTCTAGGCTTAATGTTATACACCTTGTAAACACATGAAACTGGGTCATTCGCAGGAGCATATGCGAATAAGACTCAGTCGTACGACTGAGCCATGCTAATGGACCAGTCGTGCGACTGAGAGATGCGATTGGGGCATTCGTAAGACTGAGCCATAAGAATGGTCCAGTCGTACGATTGAACCATACGTATGGTCCAATCGCACGAATGGGCCCAGTCGCATCTAATATGGGCCGAGGCCTATATATACCAGTTTCAATGTGTAGAAACCTAAGGGTTTTTTATAGTCTGCCCGGGGCCTAGGTGCTGCCGGGTGAGAGGGGAGATCATGCTCGATCTCCCCTGCCAAAAGTCTTGATTCTTAAGTTGTAACGAGCTTAAAATCGTTATGTTTTATCAATAAAATCATTCGATTATTGTTCGTGTTATTGATTGTCTTTTGGTTTTTATCCTTCCGTCAAGAACGTGCTCGGATGTTTACCAATCCAGTGACTTCACAATTGGTATGAGAGCCGGTTACTGCTAGAATGATCTAACAATCATTCTAGCAACCCGAGCTCTTCATTTCTGGATCAAATTTCAGATCTTGACGTTAAACCCACTTCGTGTTCTTCGTGTTTTGTTCAGATCTGGGTACGTGTGGTGTTTATATGTTAAAATCGAATTCAAAACCACGTTCCTATCACCCTTGCGAATCTGATGATGTCTATTTTGGTTCGAATCATGTAAAATTCGTCAGATTAGGGTTTTTGGCAGCCTTGGCGGCTGCAGATCTAAAATTCTACGTGCAGACCCGTTCATACGACTGGGCCATGCGAATGGACCATTCATACGACTGGACTATGCGAATGGACCATTCGTACGACTGGACCATGCTAATGGACCATTCGTGCGACTGGACCAGTCGTGTGTTCAATCGTGCGACTGGACCAGTCGTACGTTTAATCGCCCGAATGAGCCATCTGCATTGACTCATCTGCATTTGTTCCAGACCAAAAAAACAAAAAGGGTCTGGAACAGCTTCTTGAAAGAATTTTTCCCTAAACCATTTTTATCAGTCGAGAAGCCTTCTGAAAAAGTTTGGTAAAATAATTTTTTTTTGGGAAAATTATCGGGTCATGTATTGTTCGTCTTCGGGTCAATAGTGAAGATTTTCCTGGTGAGTTTATGCAAGAGCTGAGGATGAGGAATGGACATTCACCCTGAGCTTCTTATGTCAAACAAGTTCGATGGATACCCCATTATTCGTTGGACTTCCAGAATCGGTGAATGTTGTTAGAACACGAAAGAGAGAAGAGAAGATTTCAGCTGTCGGTGCTGATTTTGTGGGGTAGTCAGGAGCATCTGACTATTTATGGGCCAATCAAGTTATATTTATCTGCACAGAGAGGATTCTCATTCTTAGGGGGAATCCATGTACAGAGAAATTGAAGACGCAATCAGAATGTGATGATGTGAGCAGGTTTCTGATGATGAATCTTCGTGCATGCTGATTTGTTTGATATTGTCAGCTGTGGATTGGAACCTTCAACCTTTTGCCCAATACATCGTATGAAGACGATAGGAGAGCACAATGTATATATATTGGGATATGCTGAACGTGAGGGGGAATTTGTACAGTTGGAAAAGATAAACAGGTTAGACTGTGTGAAGATTGAAGCAATGGAAAACTGGTCATGTCATTATCTGGAAAAATCAGTCATTCGGGGAATCTTACTGCTATGATGGTGTTCTGTAAAGTAAACGAAAGCTATTGTGACTAAATTCATTTTCAGGGATATGGTAGTAACCTGACGGATCGGCAATGTTGGCTAATATGGTTGTTCATTTGATTCTATTGGAAACCAGAGCAAAGATTGACTGAAGATTGTAAGAGGTGTTATCTACTATTCGCAAGCAACGTCCAAGGGGGAATTTGTTGGAGCATATATAGTCATATATAGTGTGTCCGTCGCTTGACGAATAGTCTAGGCTTAATGTTATACACATTGTAAACACATAAAACTGGGTCATTCGCAGGAGCATATGCGAATGAGACTCAGTCGTACGACTGAGCCATGCTAATGGACCAGTCGTGCGACTGAGAGATGCGATTGGGGCATTCGTAAGACTGAGCCATAAGAATGGTCCAGTCATACGATTGAACCATACGTGTGGTCCAATCGCACGAATGGGCCCAGTCGCATCTAATATGGGCCGAGGCCTATATATACCAGTTTCAATGTGTAGAAACCTAAGGGTTTTTGATAGTCTGCCCGGGGCCTAGGTGCTGCCGGATGAGAGGGGAGATCATGCTCGATCTCCCCTTGCCAAAAGTCTTGATTCTTAAGTTGTAACGAGATTAAAATCGTTATGTTTTGTCAATAAAATCATTCGATTATTGTTCGTGTTATTGATTGTTTTTTGGTTTTTATCCTTCCGTCAAGAACGTGCTCGGATGTTTACCAATCCAGTGACTTCATAATTTCTTCATCACATTCAGACACTTTTGAATCTGAATCACTGTACGAGTCATATGACTCTTTTGACTTCCCTACGATGACTTCCACTTTAACTGGTTTTTGTTCAATTTTATCCTTGTTATTCTCAGTGGAAGAGGATATTTCTTTAACTTTTGGTTTTGAAATCCTTATCGGTGTAAAAGATGGAATTGGATGAGAGAAGAATCTGATAAAGCAGTTTGTTTTTGTTTGACTTTCAAAGAGATGACCTGAAAGTTGAGGTTTATCATCCACACAAACATCATTAGCAACATCATCACTTGAATCATCCCAGTCAGAAACAGAACATCCTGAATTACTATTACATGAACTATTGTCTGAATTTAAAATAGTACTTGACATGACAAATCTACTTAAACTATTGTCTACAAAATACTTCTTGGAATTTAAACTAGAGTTACTGAAGCTGCCAAGACCACTACTGCCACCATAATCATATTGCTCTCGCACCTCCTTATGGCTTACACCAACTAAACCTGCAAAGAGACTGTTAGTATCATTCTGTATAATCTCTTGTATCAACAAATTGGAAGGATGAGGAGTGGGTGTAGGAGAATAACAGAAAGTACTAGGTGGAGGATGGACACATAGATTATCCTCATGACCCAACCAGGTCATGATTTTAGCCCCCCTTTGTCTTTTGCATAATTCCTCCTGTTTCATACCCGAAAGAGTCCATTTTTCCAACTTATTTTTAAGCTTTCTTGTTTCAAACTCAGCAAGTGTAACTTGTTTAGTCAAGTAATTGACTTCACAGTTCTTTTCCAAAAGAGTTCTTTTCAAAAGTTCATTTTCTTTTAAAGCTTCTCTTAATTTAACAAAATATTTTGATTCATTCACCTTAAGTTCCTTGTTTAGCCTTTTTAATTCATATTCATTATTCATTAATAATCTATTAGCTTTGTATATGCCAATTAAACGTATTTTACAAGCAGAGGAACATATATCTTCTACAATATCATAAGGAAGACCCATTACCAGTTTTTCAGCCGCGAGAGCACGATCACATTGGCATGCAGGAATGGTTCTTTTGTATTCCTCCACAGCTGCTTGCTTGGCTGCTTGAATCATTTCTTCCATGTTTGGTTTTGATTTCCCTTCTTGATTAACTTCAGCATCTGCAGTCTTTGAGTCATCAACAGCTCTCCCAATTTCCACAGCATCAACCTGTTCCTCATCAACTTTCCCTGGCACCTTCTCAACTTTATCATTGACATCCACAGTTTTGCGAACCAGAACTTCATGAACGACTTCCTCCTGAATCAAATTAACTCCCTCTTGAACTTCAGCTTCACTTTCTTTTACCTTTTTGTCTTCACCGGCTTTGTTATCAGCAGCATCATCATCATTCTCTTGAATCATACCAACACAAGCTTCTCCACTTGAAACATCATTAATAATATCATCACAAGCTTTATCTCTGAATTCTCTAAAAGGATCAAAACAATAAATGTAGTCATTATCAGTATCAGGCACCTCTACTACCTCTGCAATTAAAGCCTGGTTAATTTCTTCCTTTGATTCTTCAATTTCAGCACTCCAGTCAACGTTTGTGAGTAGAGCAGTTTCTTTCTTTGGCTTGACCTCTTCAACCTTTTCCGTGATTGGAATGACCTTAGAATTGCCAGAATTGACTGGTTCTGAGACAACTGGAGAGGGACATTCTCTCTTGAAGTGACCTAGCTGTTTGCAATTGAAACATCTGAGCTTAGATTTATCATACCCAAGCTTGTTGTTCTGACCCTGATTCCCAAAATTTCTTCTGCCGGTTCACTCCATAAATCTTCTAGCACGAAGAGTTAGCATTGCCATTTGCCACTGAATGTCTGTCTCCTCAAGATCATCAGGATCCACCTGATAAATGTCTTCAACAGTCATACCATGACCTTTCAATTCACCTGCAACCAGAGCTTCATATCTTCGAACAAATAACCCGAACAACGACATAGTGTCAGATGAAATCTGAGTATTGACTAATGCCTTTGAGCTCGAACCCACATGTGATGTACCACTAACCGACTAATCTGAACTGACATGACCAGCTGATCCTCCATAACCTCCACAGGCTGCACCATAATACTGAGAGTTTGCAGCGGATGAAATCAATGCAGCATTCTGAGGTTGAAATATCCCCGGCATCATTCCCTGGTTATATTCTCTTCTTTTGAGATCAAGATCAAATGACTTAAGTTTGTTGATTACATCCATGAGCTTGTAATCAGCAAAGTTCCTTTCTTCCTTGAGCAACTTGATTTGGATACTCCACTCTAGAGGAAGTGAATCAAGTAGCTTAGTAACTTGCTCATGGTTTCCCAACTGCTCATCGTACTTCTTAAGAGTGCTTGAATCTGATAAGAAACGGTTTGTTATATCAGTGAGGTTCTCATGCCTGTATCCCACAAATGAATTAAACTCCTTCTCGGCTTGAGATTTCTTGTCCTTCTTCAAATCTTCATTACCATCATAAAACTCACACAATGCATCATACAGATCCTTAGCGGTTGTGTGTTCGGCAAATCTATTGTAAATGTCCTGATGCAAACAAAGAGTCAGTGCTCCAAGAGCTTTCTTGTCCTGGTCAAGTAACTTAATGTCAGTCTCAGTATAAGTACTTGGGTCATTGTTTAATGAGGTGACAACACCAACAGTAGTTGTCGGTTTGTGAGGTCCATTTACAATTGATTCCCACTGACTATGATCTATGTAGAAGAAGAAAGCCCTCAAACATCTTTTCCAATCCTCAAAATTCTCACCATTTACAAGCCTCGGTGGCCTGTTAGGTTGAATACTCTCCAAATCAGTCATGGTAATATTTGTTGAAGTCATCATTTTTCAAGTGGAATAGTTTCGCCAAACTGTAGTTTCGCCCAGGCGAAAGTGTTTAGTTTTGCTGGAGGGCAAAAGTAAATTGCTTAGTTTCGGAAGAAGATGACTACTTTCGCTGACAATTTCGGCTGCACTTTCGCTAGCCAGAAGCACTAAATTGCTTAGTTTCGCTGTGAATTTCGCAGGAAACAAGCTTGAAGTTTCGTTCAAAATACTTTCAGCAGTAATTTCGCTAGTAAGTCAGGCTCAAACCGAGGAACTTTCGTTCAGAAATATCTAGTTTCGCAAGAAAATAGTAGTAGTGAAAGTAATAGTTTCGTTGGAAGATTCAGTAGTTTCGCTGGAAGAACACAGCAGTTTTGCTGGATGAACCAGAAAACCCTTTAAACCCCAAAAATGATCTGAAATCACCCAAATCTCAATGAATTTGAAATGGAATGATTCACGAGACTTCCCCAAACAGAAACAAGCATGATTCAATCAGTTTCCATGATAAAAACACTCTGTTTTGATATAGAAATGAAGAAAACATGGTATTGAACAAAAGTAACCAAAAACCTCAAACAATCAAGAGCACTAAGGCTCTGATACCATTTTATTGGTCCATTGATCAGTTTTTCAGTGCAGAAAACAGTTTGAATCATTCAATACCAATCATAAACGACTCTCACGAAGATTCAATAAACTCAAGAAGACCAAAAAGTATTCAAAGATGATCCAATAAGCAACAATACACAAAGAAATGAAATATGCTCAATATATTCAATAAACTCCAGCTTACAGTAGCCTCTTGCAACACAAATATTCGATTGGGGTTTTTGCAAGGATCCCCAACAATGAACAAAATGAAATCTATATATAGCAGTCTCAGTTTCGCAGACAGTTTCGCTGCTGGCGAAACTGTGCTGCCAAAACTGTAGTTTCGCCCGGCAGAAACTGTCAGTTTCGCCGGGAGAACTTGCAGCTTACTGTGAGCGAAACTATAGTTTCGCTCACAGTTTCGCTGGACTACTATATGTACAAAATAAACTAAACAACTTACAAAAGGAAACTAACATAAATCCTATTACATAGAAATATAAACAAATACTAATCTAAGGTGAGTTCAACCTATTCTTGATCTTCAGATACAGGAAATTTCAAAGCATAACTTAACACAATGCAAGTTAACACAAATAATCCAATAACCATATTCCAAACAAGTAGTTTCATAGTTAAACAGTGATAGTACTGTCAGCAAGCCAGTTGAATCAGAGTCATGCTTTTACAATTTGGAAGGTGCCATTACCCCTATAATAGTAATAATAATAGTATCAAACATTAATCAAGATTGTTTCTTTCAACTGTCTAAAAACAGATAGTCCCATTTCTCATCCCTACTCTCACCTCCACCTTTTCTTCAGCCATCCAAGCCATCCAGAGTTCTTCTTCTTCTGTTCTTGTTCCAACCTCTGCACCCCATGTGAAGCCATCATAGCCTGGAATTGAGCAGATTGGGAGGTCTGGATAGCGTGCTGAAGAGTCAGTTCGTGGCAACGGACGGTCTTCAGGATCTCATCCAGTGCTGCATCAGAGGGTCTTACGTCACTTGCCCGGCGGCTGGACTGGGAGTACCTATCACCTGCCAGTATGCTAGGGCCGTCGTGCATACTGTGTCTCGGTGGCATCCAGGGCTCATCATGTGGGTGGCCTCGGAGTGGGTCAAACGGCGGTGGTACGGGTATAGGTGTCCTAACAGGTGGTGGAGGAGGAGGTGGCATCCTAAACGAGACTGAAGGTCCAGGCCTAGCACTCTTGTGTGGATGAGTGACAACACGTGCTCCTCTATTCCCGATAGGCGGGATAGGCGAGTGAGCAGAAGCAGCAACGTGTGGAGAGTGGGAGCGTGTCCGGCTCCTGGAAGGTGTCGTTGAGGAAGAGTCCTCAGAAGCTTCAGTGTCGTCCGATGTGACGGATATCCATCCTGGGTGTCCTCATCTCTGGAGGTATGCCTCTTACTAAGTCTGAGGCTTCGCTCTTCTAAGGGTTCCAGTAGGGGTAGTCTCATTGTCTGGGTGTGCGGGCGCCTTACCTATCTCTGCCATAGTCCTTGTGCCCTGTATAGAAACATCATGAGTAATTTGGTTTCTCATAGCTCATGATTATAATATTAATAGTACTAGTAATAGTAGTAATGGCAGTAGTATCGGACGTTTCAACATATCATTTGTCAATGATATAAGAATCAATAGTCTCTTTAAATAATATCAGACAACACAGTTTACCATAAAAATCATTTAAATCTCCCTTTAT
The DNA here is from genome assembly GCA_024085815.1 of Flaveria linearis. NCBI lineage: Eukaryota > Viridiplantae > Streptophyta > Magnoliopsida > Asterales > Asteraceae > Flaveria > Flaveria linearis. The sequence continues at coordinate 54,053,698 of CM044001.1, forward strand.
CTTTTAAAATAAGTTTCAAAGTCATCAATGTGAATAAGAAAAGTCCAAACATTACCTAAAGGTTCGTGTTGGAAATTACACGTCCGGTAAATTCATGATTACGTTGATCAAGTGTAATCATCAATTTACCCAACCTGATCATTCCAACACTTCCCACAAGGACATTCCTAAGCTATCAGGGTTTTAGCCTAAGGTCTACTATGGTATTCCCGATTTCTCTACAACCTTTGGCTCTGATACCAATTTATGGCAGCAGAAACAAACCAATACAACAGCTCAAAGGAGAGAATATCACATGGCATTTAAAGTTTCAAAAGGTACCACGGCTAGAAACAGATCTAGCCCCCAAATTAGTTATACAGTAAACATAAAAACAGATTGTATTGTTTAAAAGAAATTTTCAATCATTCAAATCATTCAATAAGCTAAATTAAGCCAATGCCATGGTCTCGGGGATAGGTCTAGGTCTTCAACAGTGGCTAAGGTTTCTTCATGGATTACTTGAAACATGCTCAAAAAGAAATTTATGTCAACTAAAAAGTTGGTGAATTCCAGTGCTTAAAGATTTAAAAACAATTGTACTTAATGAAATTTTCATTTGATAAGAAGGAAAGAATCATAGTTCAGTTTCGTGGGAGTATCATAATCGACCCTGCATTCAATCCCGGTTAGCCTCTTCGAAAGTTGTGTTTAACCGGTTAACCCCCAAAAAGGGGAGAACTGAGCCCCAAACCAGTGAACCCTACCTGCCCGGATGGTTCACCATAGTTTCTTAGCAAAACCTATCACATGCCATAAACGATCCCTCAGGATTTCAGTGGGGTACCTCCCTGTGACGGGAGCCACTGTGTGTGGGGGTTTCCCCAAATAGATCAATCCACATAAAACAAGCGGTTCATAGAAGAATTGATGATCATGATGTAAGTATCAGCAGGTATCCATAAGTCTCATATACAAGCATCAAGTAAAGCACAATAATAGTTCATAAAATAACAGAGCATGTTTCATCCCAAAACGGTAGTAAAAAGGGATCAATAGAACTCACCTTAGGTGTTAAGCAAAAGTACTCTTCGTGTGCCGGGAATGTCTCAAGTCTAGCACCCTAACAAGAATATATTAAGTGATTAGCTACTGCTCAACCTATTTATGGTGCAACAAATGTGCCTAAGTCTTAGTTTGTCGTATTCGGCATTGATTTGATTAGGGTTTGCATAAAAAGTTTCCTTTTATGGAAAATCCAGTTTTCTCATGCAATCAAGGATTTTACACTATTAAGTTAAGAACATAGTGTAAATATGATGTTCAAGTGATTATTGGGCTCATTTGAGTCGGTTATGAAGTTTGGCAAAATTTTACAGTTTAGCCCCTAAAGTTTCAAAATTGACAGTTTCTACCCTCAAGTTTGGTTTTCTTGTATTAGATGACTTTTATAACCAAAAATCAGGTTCATAATCTTAAAATAACTTATTCTTAAGAAAATTTACACAAATTTTCAGATTATAGGTTCGGTTTATTACTTACGTGTTTAACGTTCCCGGTTACGGTAAAACTGAAGGGTTTTAACGGTTACCTATGAACTTTCATGTTTTGGATTCTTAGACTAGTAGATAACATTTTAAAGACATTTTCCTAAGTTTTAATTCATTTGATTATGAAATTTTAGCCTCTAGTAGTTGAAAGCCTCGTTTTTGTGTTTAACCCGTTAAAACGCGTTTTTAAACGAATTTGACCATTTAAAAGCTCGTTTGACCAACTTTTCTACTTTATAAGTTATTTTCTCACTTAACCTACCGAAATAACATAGTTTTTATAATTTTTAACTCTATACCCATATTTCTTAGATTTTCCACAAAAACGTCACCCGGTTAGTACCGGTTTTTACTTAAAAATCCATTTAAATTATCCATTTGACCATTAAAATTTTCCATTGACTCCAGAACACTTTATTAACCCTTAAAGAACCTGGAATTCTCTTTAAAAAGTTTATAGCCTAAGTTTTCTTGTTCTTAAGTTGTTTTTCCATGTTTTCGGGTCCCGAAAGTGACTAAAATGGGTCTAATCTCAACATGTCTTTCATTTCTGGAGATTAACCATTAATAACACACTTAAAATTCATCAAAATTTTCTTAAATTCCAGTCCCAAATTGTGGCCTAGTTGTTCTACACATCCATAGACTACAAATATGGTGAAAATGCCATAACCGACCATTACACGTGTAAATCATTGTAACTTGAGTTTAAACATTGTCAAAACTTCATTTAACTTAAAAATCAGATTATTAGGGTGTTTAAAAGTTGTTCTTGAGCAGGTTATGACCCTTGTTTGAGAGGGTTTTCAAACAAGTGCCTAAATGGTGTTGTTACATGTAGAAAGAAGGATTTTCAAGGTGTACTTATGCTATACCCTCACATTCATGGTGTACACCCATTTGTAACATTCAAAATAGGTTATTAGAAGTCTTATGAACCATTAGAAAGTAGGTTACAAGTTTTGTTTCCAAAGGTTACAAGGTTTACAAGTTGAATGGTGCAAAACACCCAAAATGAGGGTTTTCAAGAGGTAAATCGGGTTTTACCCGTTAGAATAGTTATCATGTCAAGTGATATACCTTCAAGAACGTTAAGAACTCCTCAAGAACATGGTGATGGTGTCGGGTTTCTGCTACAACAAGGAAAGGAGAGGTTTTAAGTGAAAAATAAAGAAAACATGAGAAATGACCAAAACCGGCAACATGAAGCTTACACTTGATGTAACTCATGGTTTGGAGGGTGTTGTTGGTCGTGGATGGCCTGAAACTCCTTGGACTAAGCTGTAGAATCTAGAACAAGAGTTGGAAACCACGAGTTTGCGAGTTTGCAAGTTCCAAGCACTAAAAGCTCGTACAATGGACACCTTCTTGAGGTTTGATGTTGGCCGATGCTAGTGTTGTTGTTGTTCATGATTTTGGAGCTGCAATGGAGTTGGAATTATGGTGTGCATGTGTGTGTTTTATGGAGAGAAACCGAGAGAGAGAGGAGGAGAAATGAGAGGAGTGTGAAGTGAGGTTGGAATCTTACATGTATTGGTAGTGGGGGATGATGTTGGTGGTGTAGTAGGAAGGTCATTGGTGGAGAGGGGGGGCCGAGATTTGGACTCTAGTGGAGTGTTTTATTTTTAAGTTTTAATAGAAATTAGTATTATGTGTAGTGTTATTTTTTGTAGTGTTTAATTATTAGTTAGTAGATATTGTTAAATGTTGTCACGTGCATGATTAATCATGCATGAATCCAAAAATTACAAGTGTGTGTGCATATGCACATATTTTAATTGTTTCAATTAGGATTTTGAATTCTACTTAGGGTGACTAATTAACATTCCTGGGCACTAAGTTTCTAAAAGGTAAGACTTAAAATAACTAAAATTCACAAAAATCACATAAAATCATAAAATGTAAATAATAGCAATTGATGATTCTAAATTATTGACATAGTTAAATTGTTTCTATTATTAGTACTCATGAGATGGGTGATGATGTAAGTGAATTAGGGTTTAGAATAGTGACCTTGAGGCCGGTTGTCACAGCGGACAACTCAGTTGTTCATCCGTATTTGTTGAAGTAAATACAGGATGACAAATTTTCTTCAGCATTAACTACAGTGTTATCCACATTAGAAACATTAAGTGTTGACAAGTTCAATACTTAATGCAGGTAAGAGCATTGGTTAATGCGGGTGAAAGTAACCCAAGCAAATAACCAATGTGGGTAATAGTTTTGAGTCATGAAAAACACAAGTGAAAGTAATATTGATAAGTTAACTGTACCGCATTAGTCTTACCTCAAATATAAACAAAGTTTTCAAGTATGAAAACTAATGCGGACACACATCGTGTTCATCCGCATTTGTTTTCCTCAACCGTAGTTCTCAAAAATGGCTGAAATTCAATACTTGAACTGGGTTGTATATTTGTATCATCATAAAGTTGAAGTGTGCTAATACTCTTCTGTCATTATGTATGAAGTTCAAGAAATGCGGGCAACTCAGTTGTTCATACGCATTTGTTGAAGTAAATACAGGAAGACAAATTTTCTTCAGCATTAACTACAGTGTATAAGTTCTTACAAAGTTAAAACATTTGCATTTACTACAGTGCAAAAACGTATGCAAACTTACAACTTCCACATTTGCTACAATGTTAAAATGTGTGAACTTAAACCTTCCGCATTTGCTACCGTAAACAAATGCTGACAAACTTTACTCTTTCGCATTTGCTACAGTAAACAAATGTTGATTGTTTTAACCTTCTGCATTTACTACAGTAGTCGACCTCATTTGCTTTTAATACTCGCATTTTCTACAGTAGTCGACCGTATTTGTTTTCAACACTTGTAGAATTTAAAAAGGACTTTAAAAGAGCTATTTAAACAGATTGTTATAGTTCATTTAATACTTTTCAAATTTGAGAGACTCTATAGTGCGACAAGGAAAAAACCATTCCAACTGTTATTCATCCATCATCAAATTCATTGCCATCATTCATATTTCATTGTTCATCAAACTTTATAGTGCCTATATTTCGATTCTATACCATTATAGTATCGAAAACAAGGTGATTTTCACATGTATTCGATGAACATATTACGAAATTTTGAACCCTAGAAGTTAAATAATCTCAGAACAACCACAAACTAAGGATTGATAGACATTTCCGAGTTAAATGACATAAATGATCTTGAAAATCGACACAAACATGTGGTTTTCAAAACCCTAATTAACCTTTGGATGAACAGGAGATCTTCGAAACTGAAAATGTTAACCTCAAAACTTATGTTTGAAAGTAAAAATGGATTTTAATTAGAAAACAAGGATCAGAATAATAGATAAAGCATAATAAAATGGCCATACATCGCAAAATCAAGATTAGGTCTAATTTCTATGAAACAGTACCTTTGTTTGCGTAATTTTGACCAATAAAAAGTCAAAACTGAATTAATAAACTTGATTTCACCAATGTAATTGAAAAGTTATGATTCACATCTAACACATATGCATCTTGTGCAGAATCTGATGGCTAACCTTACATGGAGCAAGCTCCATAATGTCAGTGGTTTTCTTGACCCTAATGCTCCTGAAGTAGAAGGTTTAAGAGACATGATCAGATTCACCTTGAGTACTAGAGTGGCGCATGCTATTACTGTCAGACCAATTATCTATGAGAACTCCATAAGACCTTTCCGGGGAACTGCTAAAGTAACAGACATAGATGGTGTAAGGACTCTGTCAGGAAGAATCACTGAAGATCACACTCCAGTTATCACTGAGAAAACTGTGAGACAGTGTCTACAGTTTGGTGATGATGCTGACACTTCATTAGAGTTGGATGATGAAGAGATTATGACCTTCTTTGCCAACATTGGCTATGAAGGATGATATGAGGGAAACAGGTTGTTAAAGGGCTGGTGGACCTACAATGGAGGTTCCTGATTCACATCTTCCAACACTGCTTGTCCAAAAGGAAGACTGGTTAGAATGATATCCCTATCACTACATCATCATCCATATGTGCTCTGTGCACAAACCAACCATTCAACATGTCAGCCTATGTTTTCAATGGTTTGGTTTCTAACATCCAAGAGGGTAGAAGACACATGTTCCTGATGTATCCCAGATTTCTTCAATGTTTTATCAATGAAGCATTTCCTGACATAGTTCCTATAGGACCAGTGATGGATATCCCTCACTACTATGCTAAGTCCTACAAGTACTTAAAGAAGAGAGATCCAAGGAATTTTTACAGTGGGACTTTCTTTCCTCTACTATCATGGATGCTTCAACAAATCAACCCAAATGATTATATAGAGGAACAAGGACATGAGGCTCCTGTGAATGAGCCTGGACCAGAAGAAGAGCAAGCTGCTCCCAGTCAACACAATGTTGATGAGCAAGCTAGCATGGCTGAAGAAGAACAGAGGCCAGTGTCACCACAAGTTGATGTAGGTAGTGATCTTCACACTGGACATTCTGTTCTTGCAGTAGATATAGCCTTACTATTTATTCCTACACCAACCCCATCTCCTCAAAGATCACCAATCCCATTTACACAATCACAACCAATCATCTCTCCCCATACATGACCCATTCACTCACCACATACTTCACCAATTCATCACTCACATATATCTCCCATTCCATCATCACCCTCTACTACTGCACATGCTGAGTTTGGTGGTTCTATGAGCTCTTCAGATGAATCCAAATCATCATCTGATAAGGAGGATGATTAGATGCCAATGCCTGTGAGGCAAGTGGCTTCAGAAGCAGCTCCCTCTGAGAGTTTTGCTGAATCAGAGATCAATAAACCAGATCAGAAAGATGAAATGATCTCTGAGCTTCTGAAAAAAGTAGCCAAGCTGGAAATGAAAATGAAAAGGAGTTAAAAGAAGATCTGGTATCATTCAAGACAGACTTCGAGAGATGGATGAAAATGAAAAGGAGTTAAAAGAAATAAAAAGGAAGTATGAGGTGGAGAAGAAAGAAAAAGAAGAAGTGATAGAGAAACTAAAAGAAGCTCTTCAGCATTCCAAGGATGAAGTAAGTGGTCATTTAGACACTTTGACCATTCAGACAGTTGCTATAGAAGAACAGGAAGGGCTGATTGAAGAGCAAGCTATTACAATCACTGACTTGAAAAATCAGATAACATCTATAAAGAAAAGAGTATCTGAGTTAGAGTTGTTGGTCAGGGATTAAACAAGAGGCTGAAAAAGAACAAGATGATCAGGGTGATAACAGAGAAAAGAAATGAAAAGGGGAAAGTGATAAAGATGATAGTGATAAAGATTCATCAGGGGATAGTGATGATGACTCCCCACTTGCTAAAAAGATGAAGTTCACTGAGTCTGAAAAGGAGGCTGAGACTAGTGGAACTAAACATGATGAATCCAGCTTGGAAATGGTGGTGTATGCAAGCAAACAAGAAGAACTCACACTGAAGAGGCAAAATTCAGTGATATGATTAAAGCCCTAGACTTATTTACTGTAGAAGAATGTGTTATATATGATGACTTTTGGGATTCCATAGTCAATCAGAGGGAAGGTACTGAACCAATAGTGGTCACTCCTCAATCTTCTATCCCAATTGAGAAGGAATTGAGTCTACAAATTATGCCTGCTGTATCCCTATCTGATGAACAAAAGGAGCTGATTAGAAAATTTTATGAAAAAGAACAACAAAAAGAAGAATTAGCAGCTGCTGTAGTAAATGAATCTGAAAAGGCAGAAACTAAAACACTACCGAAAGAAACTGAAAAGGCTGAATTCTCTTCTGATCCAACAATGCAAACATACTCAAGAAAGAGGAAAAAGTTAGATGGAAAGGCAAAAGGAAAAAGACCAATTGAAGAAGAAGAACCGGTCAAGAAAAAGCAAAAAGATGATCCTTGTAGCCTTGCAGCCATTGCTAAATTCCTAGAAGAACATGAAAAGGCTGAAGCTCAATTGAAAAAGAAGGCTGAAATTATTGACCTGAAAGAAGGAGAGATAGAGGGTGGCTATGTGGTTGATGAACCAATAGCTAGGAAAGCCCTGAACAGGAGAAGCCATCAGTACATGAGATGGTAGAGAAAGCCAAGTCGGATGATCTGATAGTGATTTGATTGACCACGGATATGATCCTGATAAGGTATCTGGGTTGACTTATGACATGTCTTATTCACCCAAAGCTCCTGTGTTAAAGTCATCTTCAAAAGCCAAATAGATTGCATCTTCTCAACCACTGTATCCTGATCCATACAGCATGACTGATAGGGAAATGAAGGACTATCTGTCTGAACAAGGATTCACTAAGAGAAAACTAGGAAATATGAAGACAAATTCTCTAAGGGCTGCTATCCTTAGAATGATCAATGATAAGAAAGATAGGATGAAGAAAATAGAAGAAGAAATAACCAGACAACAGCCTAGATCCAGAGTTTTAGCATAAGACATTCAGCTCACCCATAGAGATCATGACTCTTTGGCACCTATTTTGCATAGATATCCTGAGTAGTTTGCTGAACCTTCACGGATAGAGCTTCATGAAGGACTCACCACTGGATAGATGATCCGAGCTTTGTCTACTCCCCAGGCCAAGACTGATCTGAAGATAATTGCCTGGAAGTATGACAATGACTGGAACATGTTTATGGTAAGAGGATATCAGGGTTAGTCTAATTCTTCACAGAGTACTCTGCTCTGGTGAACTCCTTGGAGATCCATGATCTAAAAGAACTACTCAATCTAAGACTGATTAATCATAAGGCTATGTTCAGGGGTTATGAGTTTGAAGACATCCTGAGGATGTTTAAAAGAACAGAAAATCAAATGTCTCAAGGCTATCTGTATGAGGAAAGATAGATCCTTTGTTAACCCCCTTAAGAAGAAAATGACAAAACCAGCTGAAGAAGTAGTGTTCCCTGACCTCAAGGTGAAGCCCACCGAATCTTGGAAGAGAAAGATGGTAGCTGGAACTCATTCCTGCATCCCAATCTCAAATGTCTATTATGATGAGAAGACATATGAGTTGGTGATTGAAAGAAAATGGGGAGGAAAAGAAGGGGCCAAATCATATTATTTAGTGGATATGAGGTAAGGTTCCTTGATGAATCCTATATCCACTACATTTACACAAGGCACTTCAGAGATATCAGATGTTGGGTTTGTTGGACCTTTATCAATGTAGTTTAACATTTAAACATGAAAAACACAGCGGATTTAAACCTTAATATATTGATTCATAATCTGAAAATTAAGGTTCTTTACTTTGTTTCAACAAACCCAAGAACATAAGGATCATTAATATGTGTTTGAACTAGCTATCAACAAGAAATAACAACCCATACATGACATACAAACTACCTTTTGTATGCTGCTGAAAAATGTGGATGAAACACCTTCCAAAAGGGCTGCTTAAAACGGGATTTGGATGAAGATGGGGCTGCTCTTGAATGGCCAAAACACCAAGGTAGATGTTCTCAAGCTTCCATACCCACAAGCATGATGCAAACACCTTTCTTGTTAGGATTTTGACACCAAACTCGCAAGAGACATGCTGCTGAAAACCGATTTTCAGCATTGTTTTTCTTCTTTGTTGAGAGGAAAATGGAGTCTTGCATGTATGAGAGAGAGAGAGAGCTGAATGGGAGACTGTGACTAGTGTTAATTGGAGTGTAGTTTCAAGACACAAAATGACCAATAATACCCCAAAGGGGGCGGCCGAAATCTTGTGTTTAAATGGGTTCCCCCTATTTTAAACATCCACTAATATGTTAACTAGTTTTATTATTAGTTATATAATTAACCTTTTAAATATATAACCTAAACACACACTCTTATTATTTGATGTTATTTAACAAACTTAAATAACATTACAAATAATGTCCATGAACAAAATATCCTTATACGTTGTTCTTTCTCACATACAATTTATTTAGAAAACCCATTTTCTAAATTGGTGCAATGATTTAATTGCATGATCATATCATCAATTAAATATATATTGGTGTTTGCTAAACTTGTTATTGGGTATGACCCGACTTCGATCATGACGTACTAACCACATCAATATTCTATGTGTCTTGGGCGTAAAGAATCCAACAATCTCCCACTCGCACAAGATTCATAGAAGATTGATGCAAGCAGTAAATACCCCCTAACAATGGTTTACTACCCTTAATACGCATGACTAAGAAGCCATTCAATAAAATCATCCCCTTCAAGTATCCAACTTGAAATGATTTTGGTGAATCAATCATTTATCCTTTTGTTACATATGTCATGTTAAATCCAAGGACACAGAATGATCATTCCTTGTTGATTTAACTTAATCAGGCCTTAGACATCATACTCTCAACGAATAAGAGGAACAAATTCCATCTTGACTACATACGTTTCTCACAATCACCTTATGTCATACCTGAACATAGCCTTATGTACTGACCATTATCTCAGATCAGCGAAGAACTAGCTCAAGGTGTAACACTTGGTGAATATCAAAATCCAATATGTGTCTCAGGTCGGAGGATACCAAAATGATATTCGCCTTTACTCAAATTTACTTATGATCAATCAATGAGATTCATGTAGTAAGATTTGAGATGCGGGTCAGTCCAATATTCGTATCCCGTGAATATCTATGAACCTTGGCAGCAACCAATTGGTCTATATTCATGCCTTATGAATATCCGCCAATCCAAGTTCATAATAGTCTTATGTTCATATTTGCTCCCACAAATATGACCGACTACGGACATTTAGAATAATAAACATATTCATGGATGTAAACATGCTAAAATGAACATAACTCAAAATATTGTAAATATATAGATGAGTTAAATATTACAATTGTTCCATATTTTCAATATTAATACTAAAACAGATCAATTCCAATCACTAGAATATCGAAGTCCTAAGGCACAAGTATGACTTTCATGCTTTGCCCTCTCGAGGAGCTTCGTGAGTGGATCCTCAATCTTTTGATCAAAGTGAACTTTGCGAATACATATCTTTCCTTTTTCATCTTCATCCCTTATATAGTTGAATCTCCGCTCATTGTGCCTATTCTTTTGATGTGCACTGGGTTCCTTGTTTGAGCAATCGTACCCTCATTATCACAAAAGATTTCTAAGGGGTCTTGAAAGGTAGAGACCACCCTTAGATTGGCGATAAATCTTTTATGCATGCAGCTTCCCAAGCTGCTAATGAGGCAGCTATGTATTCGTATTTTGTAGTGGACAATGCTACCCCATTCATAGTGGAGACATACCCCGATTGTGATCGAGGATCATCTCGATCATTTTGGAAACTCGCATCCGTGTAACCCATTACAAGGAGTTCCATTTTATCAGATCCGTATATTAGAAACATATCCTTAGTCCTCCTAAGGTATTTCAATATAATTTTAACAGCCTGTTGGTACACATGTCCCCAGTTCTAGTCTAGTGAACTTAAATGTAATAGAACTTCTTCTTGTAACACATATGTAATGTTTAATCAATCTAATGAGAATCTCTTGTTTATATTGTTGTTGGTTATTTAATGTTATATCTATTCATATCAATCATTAGTACACGCATATGTGACAATGTTATATAGGTATACAGTTGTTAGACATAGGTTTGAACCATCAAAGGTTCAAGAATGTGTTTAACTAAGTTATCTGATTCAGTCACACGACTGGACCATGCGAATGGGCCAGTCACACGATTGAACCAGGAGATTGAGTCAATCGTATGATTGAGTCATGAGACTGACTCAGTCGTCCGAATGAACCAATCGTATGACTCAGTCGCATGACTGAGCCAGTCGCCTGGCTCAGTCGTACGAATGATAGCTGTAACCTATAAATACCACTTAATTCATGGAAAAACGGAACACTTCGAATTCTTGAAACCCTAATCGACCCAGAATGTCAAGTTCGTCCATTCCAAGTTCATAGAACGTCCCAGATCATTCCTAGTCCATTCTTAACGTTTTCTAATTGTTAGGATTGATCTTGATTACGTTCTCCCTGATTGGATCGCCAATCACATAGGATTCCGCACTATTTGATCCAGTATAACGAAGAATCAGTTAGTACTCCGTACGTACACGGTCCTAACAAGTGGTATCAGAGCTTTGGCTCTTGATTCTTCGTTTGATTCAATCAAGTTTTGTTAAAGTCCACGTTTTTCGCGAAAAGATTCAATCTTTCTGCTCAAAACCGAGTCTTTACGTGTGCATGTTCTGCAAAATCAGTGTTTCTCGACTTACAGCCGTCTAGGGTGTCACAAAACACGTTTCAGGTCAAAAGTGTGAAAAATCTCGATTTCTGCAGTCTCAGTCGCACGATTAGCTCAATCGTACGACTGAAGTCCAGTCGCCCATTCATTCGACCGATTGAGTCAGTCGCTTCGTCCAATCGCCCGATTGAGTCAATCGCCCAGTTCAGTCGCCCAGTTGAGTCGTTCGGTCTGTTCAGTCGCCCGAGTCTCTCAGTCGCCTGTTCATTCGTACGTTCGAGTCCAGTCGCATACAGCTAGTGTCGGTCGCATCCCAGTCGCACTCCCCAATCGTATTAGCAGTTTCATTCACAACTTAAAGTAATAACATAATGGACTCAGAAAACTCTGCAATGTCAGCTGGAAAGGACTCAAGGATACAGAACCTGCTTTTACTGGAAAATGAGATAGGGAACCATAACAAGCCACCTAAGCTATTGAGTATGGATGAATTTCCACAATGGAGACAACGTTTTGAGATTCATCTTAATGGAGTGGACACTAACTTATGGAACTCTATTGAGACTGGTTATAACATGCCCGTGGGAGCTGATGGTGTTCCTTTGACTTTAAGTGGACTCACTGATACACAGAAGGTTGCCTACAATGCCGAAAAGAAGGCATATGCTATTTTGACCCAGTCCATTCCCAAGGCCATTTTTCACCAATACTCAGATCTCAAGCAAAGTAAAAAGTTGATGGAAGCTCTTGAGAAGAGGTATGCTGGGAATTCTACTCTAAAGTCCCTAAAGGGTAAAGCGTTGAAGAAGGAGTTTGACAACTTCTCTGCTATTGGGAATGAAAGCTTGGATGAAATTATCGATCGCTTCTATCACTTGATGAGTGAACTTCACACTCATGGTGTAAAGACGTCAATGGAAGACAAAGTTTCAAGCTTGGCAGATGGTCTACCTGAAAAGTGGAATTCATTCATTTCCACTATGCGACACAACTCAGTTTTAGAGACCTTGGATATTAATGACTTTATCCTAAAACTGAGAGAGGCAGAAGTGCGTCACAAGTACAGGACGAAAAGAGGAGCGTATACACAAGACCCATCACTCTACAATGTAACTCCTACTTCCACTCCTGCTGCAAAGTCTTCTGGAGCACCTCTGCAAACAGCATTTGTGTCCAATGCAACGTCATCTACTGATCTAGGCTCATCATCTGAAAATGAGTCTCAAGGTGCATCTGGGGGTCTACAAAGTCCAATTGTTACTCAATCTGCTAAGTTGATGACAGAAAATTTGGGAAAAGTAACAGTGGAGGTTGCTAAAGAGCACATGGATCTACTTGCTGCAGTTGTGCACTCTTATGATGGTCTGGTGGCGGGTAAGATTGGAAATTGCCACCTTGCGCTGAAGACTACGATCAAGTAGATGAAAACGAGCTTGAAAGGATGGATATCATGTGGGCTCTTGCAAGTGCTGTCCGGAGAGCCAAAAAGTTTGTGAAAAAAACAGGGCAGAATCTCGTGGCTACTAAAGATACGACTTTTGGTTTTGACAAGTCTAAAGTCACGTGCTTTAATTGTGGAGAAAAGGGTCACTTCAAAAGAGAATGCGTGAAGCCTAAGAAGACTGGGAACGGGAATCCATTCTCCTCGTTCAATAGGCAAGATAAAGACAAGAAGCCAGCATCCACAGGGAATGATTCTAAAGCTATGGTAGCACAAGGAGATAAAGGACAGGACTGGTCCTTTCGGTTCTTATCTGATGGTGAAGCAAACATAGCTTCCGTGGAAGACTTGAACGAAGACTCAGCGAGTGAGGGGGAGAGCTCAGCTGATGTTGATACTGCTGACTTGGAAGAGACGTTTGATGCAGTGAATGAAATTGTCAAGAATGAGCAGAATTTAGAATCTGAAGCTCAACCTGCGTCTCAAAATGCTTTCATGGCTGGAACGTCCACAGCTGCACAGGTACAATCTAAGGATGAATTATTCGCTAAACATGCTTGTGCTGATTGTGATAAATTTAGAGAAAGCATTGACTTAAAATTTGCTAGGTTATTAGAACACAATGATAACTTAGTAAATGACTTGAAACTATGCTCAGAAGCTAATCGAGTGTTAAACAGAATGAGAGCAGTTATAAGGAAAAGATCGATGCTTTAAATAAGCAATTAAAGGAAACTGAAGTTGTTGTGTTTAACCAAGAAAATGACATTAAATTCTACTTAAAGACCATTGAAGAGACTAAAAAAGACAAAGCGGTTTTACAAGTAGAAAATGAGTCTTTGAAACAAAAACTACATGGTTTAGCAAGTTCCTCGCACATTTTGAAAAACTTGGTTAAAGAACGCAACAATGGGGAGGGTTTGGGTTACAAGGTAGTTCCACCACCACATGAGATCCTGTTGAATACTAAACAACGTCCATTAAATAATAATCCAATTAAGGATCATGTGGTGACAACTCCTTTGGTTAGTGATCCGGACACAGCAGTTAAACCTGCCTCTCAGGATGATGATCAGAAAACCTCAGCATCGACCAATGTCACTGCTGAAAAACGGGTGGAAGAGAATGTCCAAACATCTCTTGGGTTGGATTCAAAGTCTAATAACACACAATCCAAGATGTCTAAAACCACTCAAGCTAAACCAGTGAAGCAAAATAATCACCAGTTTCTAAGACAAAACACAAATAATGTTAAACAAGTTAAATTTGTCAAAGGAGGTGAAAGTCTTAAAAGTGATAATAAAAAGAGAGAACCAGAAGTTTACTCACCGCCCCACAAGAGATCTCCTAGCCCCGATGAATGGAGATCCTGCTATACTTGTGGACAGCGCGGTCATATTTCAACAAATTGTCCTCGCTATCAGACTCCAAGAATTAAGGTGGAGCTGAACAACAAAGTTAATTTAGATTCAAAACAGCGATCTAAGACTCCTGTTAGATTGAAAACACCTACTAGGTCTAAAACACCTTCTCGTTCGTTTTCGTCTCCACCACACCAAAGGCAACACAAACAAGTCACTGACAAGTCTGTGATGCAAGCGGCGAGACCTGTTTCTGAATCTAAACCATATGCTCAAACTGTGAATCAGTCTAAGGTTTACCACAAACAATCCTTTCACAGGGATGGTTTGTGGAAAGCCAAAACAACTGATGAGTCTGAAAGTAAGGACAAGATGAACGTTGAGATTCCATCCACTGATAAAGGCCAGTGGGTCGAATTCATGATGGTTGATTCTTCTGGGAAACCCAAGCCAGTCAAGGCTTGGGTCCCCCTCCTTAACTAATTGTTTTCAATTATGTGCAGGTTGTCCGCTATAGTGCTTCTACAAATACATGGATTGTGGATAGCGGAGCTTCCAGGCACATGACAGGAAACAAGTCTTTCCTTTTAAATGTCAAACAAATTAAAGGGGGACATGTTTCCTTTGCTGGTAACAAAGGAGGATACATTACTGCTCAAAGCGAAGTAGGTAATGAGAAGGTAAGATTTGACAAAGTAAATTTTGTTCAACAACTGGAAAACAATCTGCTGTCAGTGTCTCAGATATGTGACAAGGGATTCAAAGTTATGTTTGACAATCGCAAATGTTACATACTGAAGAAGGAGATGGAGATTCCAGAGGAACAGATTCTGATGTCCGCATCCAGATACAATGATTTATATGTCTTGGATATGACTAATGCTTCTTCCTCTGAGTCTACAGTTCAATGTTTCCTATCAAAAGCAACAGAGAAGGAATCCATCTCATGATACAGGAGGATGGGACACATCAATCACAGGAAGATGAATCATCTGATTCACAACAACCTCGTTGAAGGAGTTACTGTCAAGAACTTCAAACTTCCTGATTTTTGTGTCTCATGCAAGAAGGGAAAGCAGACCAGGAAATCTCAGAAGACCAAGCAAGTTAATTCTATAGAGATGCCCCTGGAGTTGCTACACATGGATCTCTTTGGTCTAGTTAGTACAAAAAGTATCGCAGGAGACTGGTACTGCTTTGTAGTCACAGATGACTACTCAAGATTCACCTGGGTGATGTTTCTGAAAGCTAAATCAGAAACATTTGAATCATTCAAGGTGCTCGTCACGACACTGGAGTCACTCTACAACCTGAAGGTAAGGAAGATTCGTTCTGACAGTGGCACAGAGTTCAAGAATCAGTGGATGGATGCTTTCTGCAAGGAAAAGGGGATTGTTCATCAGTTCACTTCAGCATACACGCCACAGATGAATGGAGTTGCAGAACGAAAGAATCGGAGCTTGATCGAGACTGCGCGAACCATGTTAGCTGATTCCAAGCATCCAGTCCAGTTCTGGAATGAGGCGGTTGCCAATGCTTGCTATACACTTAACCGTGTGTTAGTAGTCAAAAGGCATGGCAAGACTTTCTATGAGTTGCTTCAGAAGTGCAAGCCTAACTTGGAGTATCTGGAACCTTTTGGAGCTCCTTGTACACTATTGAAGAAGACTCAGGATGGCAAGTTCAGTGAGAAAGCCGATCAAGGAATATTCTTAAGATACAGCATACCAGATAAACGAGTTTACAATAACTCGACAGGTCAGGTAGAATTGTGGTGCAACGTAGAAGTTCAGAGATACACCACCCCCCTACTGGAAAAGGTCCATCATCATTCTTCGATTATGATGGCTTTTTCAAGTCCTTTAATCTTTCTCAGTTTGATTCAGATGATGAAGTTGCTACCCAGATGATGTACAATGTCCTCAACACACTGAATCTGGATTCAAGCAACATCACACCTGCAAACGGTGCCTCAAGTTCTTCGACTCCTGCTCAAGACGAGAGTGATGACTCATCAGGTGATGAAGAAGCAGCTGAACCGGCATTGGGAAATCCGGAGATTGAACCTGTAGTCACCAATCTTGACTCTGTGGTTGTGGTTCCTTCCACACCATTGACTAGGATCAGTGTGAATCATCCCCCCACGTCTATCATTGGGGATATTCAATCCGGTGTGCAGACGCGAAATCAGCTATACTCTGCTGATTATGCTGCACTCAAGGAGAAGGGTTATGTCAATGACGGGGCTTTCTCATGTTTTGTTTCACAAATCGAGCCTAAATACGTCAGTGATGCCCTGAAAGATGAGGCCTGGGTCAATGCTATGCAAGAAGAGCTACTCTAGTTCAAGAAACTTGGAGTCTGGACCCTCGTTGACAGGCTAAAAGGAGTTAAAGTGATTTGTACCAAATGGATACTAAAGTGCAAGAAGGATGACCAAGGTGTTATTATCAGAAAAAGGGCATAATTGGTTTTTCAGGGATTTAGACAAGTCGAGGGGATCGACTACAATGAAGTGTTTGCACCAGTGGCAAGAATGGAAGCCATTCGGATCTTCCTTGCCTATGCATCATTTATGAAGATCAAAGTCTATCAGTTGGATATGAAGAGTGCATTCCTTCATAGGGAAATCCGTGAAGAAGTCTACGTCAGTCAACCTGAAGGATTTGAGGATCCGTATCATCGGGACAGAGTCTACAAGCTGGATAAGGCTCTGTATGGGCTATATCAAGCTCCTCGAGCTTGGTATGAGAAGCTCTCCACCTATTTGTTGAAACACGGTTTTCGCAGGGGTGTAATTGACTGTACATTGTTCATCAAGGAAAAGGATGGTGATTTGCTTATGGTGCAGATCTACGTGGATGACATCATCTTTGGGTCTAGGAATGAAGCATTGTGCAAAGAGTTCGAATCTGTGATGAAGGCAGAGTTCGAAATGAGTGCCATGGGAGAAATGAAGTTCTTCCTAGGATTACAGGTGGACCAAACACCAACCGGTATTTTCCTACATCAGACCAAGTATGTTGGCGATATTCTAAGTCGGTTTGATATGGAGAATGTTTCTACAGCCGGTACCCCTCTCGCCACAAATCATGATGTGGCTCCTGATGAGAATGGGGATTTGGTGGATGCCACTATGTATCGTGGGATGATCGGATCTCTTATGTACCTCACTGCCTCGCGTCCAGATATTATGTATGCCACATGTCTATGTTCTAGATATCAAGCAAAGCCAAAAGTGAATCACCTGATTAGGGTGAAAAGGATTTTCCATTATCTGAAGGGTACTCCAACACTGGGGTTGTGGTATCCTCATGATGATGACTTTGAGCTTACTGCGTACAGCGATTCAGACTATGGTGGTTGCAAGATGAACTTCAAGTCTACATCAGCAGGGTGTCAGTTCTTTGGAAGGCGATTAGTCACGTGGCAATGCAAGAAGCAGACCTCGGTTGCTTTATCAACTTGTGAAGCTGAATATGTTGCTGCTGCAAGTTGCTGCTCTCAGATCATCTGGATCCAACAGCAAATGCGCGACTACGGTTTGAAATTTTCTAACACCCCTATTTGTGTTGATAATTCTGCTGCCATAGCTGTTACTAAAAATCCTGTTCAACATCCAAAAACAAAACACATCGGCATTAAATATCATTTCATACGCGATTGCTATGAAAAACAATTGATTGATGTGATTAAAATTAACACGGATTTTCAGCGCGCTGACCTCCACACCAAACCATTTGATAAACCTAGATTTTTCAATTTGCTAGAGGTCAATGGCGTTAAAAAGAAAAGTGATGTGATTTCGGAAGAAGTAGATACGTAGTCCGACTCGTGTTTATTTATTTATTTTTCTGTTAATTTTATTTCTTTTTATTTTATTTCCTTGTTATATAAAATCCAAAAACACAAAAAGATTTTCGGTTTTAGTATTTTAGGGGGAGATTTATTTCAGTATTCATTTACTTAAAAAAAAGGGGGGAAGGTAAGTAAAGCTGAAAAGACATAGACAAAAAGACAGGAAATGTGACTCGATAAATATGGAAAGTGATAGTACACAGGCATCGAGTTACTTAGAACACCAAAAGGATTTTCGGTTCTGCAAAGTTAATTAAATCACAGAAAAATTATAAATCCGAGAAGTCTAAGTCTAACAAAATGGGAAGATGATAGTACGCTTGGTAGGTATTGTAACTACACGGAGAAAGTTGATCTAGGGAGGTGCTAGTTCACTATACGATGTGTCGGTAGATTCAACATAATAGACGAGTAGACGTCATTGGTAAACTTAATCTAAACTAAACGGTTCAATCAACTGTGGGTTCCCATCTTATCACTGGTTAACACAATCAGCCATTTCCGATAAGGGATAACGAGCAAATAAACGCCACCAAAGGTGTGCGTGTGACTACAGAAAGAGCAAAAGAAAAATTGAATACAAGCGCAATCATGCTAATAACAAACTGTTGTTGGTGCATTATGTGAAAAAGAAAAATAAGAAATGCTCTAACAAGGAGATAGGTTGTGTGCCTCTCTGCTGTGCAATGGCACTGACCTGAGGATAAGCATAACCTACATATTCTTGAATTCATTGCTGTTTGCCGCCTCTCTGCTGTGCGATGGCACTGACCTGAGGCTTGGCTTCTCTTTGAAAGCTCTAAGAATAGTTTCTTCTTGTCAAAATACCTATAGACCGCTCGAAAGTCCTCTAAGGAATACTGATTACCATATAAGCTTAGGATCCACAAATGTTGGTTGAAATAATATAACTTAATTTGTTACCAATGCGTGTCAAAAGTCTGTGTATGGATTTAAGTGGACAAATATACTGACAATCGTCATGTATGCACTGACTGAAGTTGATAATCAAAGTACGTTACGTATCATATCAAGCATGATTCCCAGTTAGATCTTAGAAATCTTAGATAAGTGAGAAAGCTGTGATATGCAAGTGTTTAAAGTTAAATACTAATCAAAGGTTCCAAGTAATGGTGTATATGCCTGTCTGATTCCATATGAGTCTGTTCCTGATATAATGTCAGTGCTAATAGACTACACAAACCTGCCCTAACAAAAATCACAAAAACATGTTCATTCTATTTGTAGTTTTAAGATTTTTCAATTTTTTAGTATAATGTGTCAATGTCGGACTGTGTATATTGTTCTCTGTTAACATCACCAAATGTGCTTAACGTTTACTTAAACAAGTTGTTTCTGAAAGGATAAAAGGATCACGTCTGAGGTGATTAGGTGGATAAATGGATCACTTCTGAGGTGATCGGGTGGATAAATGGATCACGTCTGAGGTGATCGGGTGGATAAATGGATCACATCTGAGTTGATCAGTGAATGTGTTGTTTTAAAAGTGATCATGTCTGAGATGATCAAAAGATTATAATGTTTTATCAATTGGTTAAGAAAACTAAGGGTCGGTCCATAACTTGACAAAAATGGCTCAAGTATAGCCCAATCGCACAACTGAATCTGATATGATCCAGTCGTACGAATAGGGTATACGATTGAACACAATCGTAAGATTGAGACATGCGAATGAGCTCAATCGGCCGATTGAATGTGACCGAATAGGCCAATCATGCGAATAGACCCAATCGTACGACTGAGTTTGAGTCGGGCGAATGAGTGGAGCGAATAGGTCCAGTCGGCCAACTGAACTGAGTTCTAGTATAAATAGAACCCTCAGTCGATCGCAGACCTCATTCGCCCTAAATTCAAAATTGCACTGTTACGCTGCCCAAATTTCATTTGAAATCAAACCTCTGTCTACTCGATTACTGACATTGTGACATTGTTATACAGGTATAATGCGACCGAAAGATGATCAAAAATTGTCAAAGTTGGTTCGAAATACACGGATATTTGACCTAAATATCGAACCGAAACAAAGTTGCACAATAAACTACCTTAAACACGTAAAATGTTAAAATCACTGATTTAGGTAGTTTAGACACATGATTGCGAGTCTAATAAACATGAACTTAATGTTTAATTTAGCCATTTGATAAATCTGAGTTTGAAATGGAATAGTTTTGTCTACGATGCGACTGGCCACCCAGGATGAACTTCAATCGCACGATTGAATGAGGCGACTCATTAAATCGTACGAATGAAGAATACGAATGGGTGGATTGTGTCATACGACTGGACTCCAGAATGAACTTCAATCGCATGATTGAAAGGGACGATTCATTCAATCGGCCGAATGAATCATGCGAATGAGTCATTCGGTCGACTGACCCAATCGCAGGTTCAGTCTCCCAACTGAACACAGTCGCACAGTTACATCGCACGATTGAACTGAAGTGTCTTTATGAATTGGTCAAACTCTGTTTTTTTATGTATTCTAACGTGTGCTTGCTAATGGTTACAGGAATATGGCTAATCGTTGGACCATAAATCCAAAGCACAACATTTGTGCTCATTTGGATTCTACTTCGAGGAATGGTGGTGAGTTTTCAGGGATCATCGATTTCTTGAGGAGATCTCGGATATATAGAGCCATATCTACTCCCTGTACTCCCTATCAGTCTATTCATCAGTCATTTTGGGAGGGAGCTACGGTAGACCGATCAAGGGATCCCTACCGCATCCGAATCAATATCTTCGGTAGGGAGATTGAGATTACAGCTGCTGATATAAGGAGGGTATTAGGTTTTGGAGACGACGAGGAACACCCACTTAAGCTACACCCTCTTACTGTTCGTGGATGTTTCCTGAGGATTGGGTACTGCGGGGACATAAACTCGGGTGTGCTAAACAAGGGCAACCTGAGCCCCCAGTACAAGTACTTAGCGCACGTCATACTTAAATGTATTGCATCCAGGAGGGGTGGGTTTGATGATCTATCTGATCAATTCCAAAATGCCTACGTGGCCTTCGTCCTAAACCACCCTTTCAGCTTCTCCAACATGATCTTCATGTATCTGATAGAGAACCTAGAGGCTAAAGGGAAGGAAGCTTTTTGCATGTACCCCCGATTTCTACAGCTTATATTTGATGAGAAGCTGCCCAATCTTCCCAAGGAAAAGAGGGATGCAGTGGCATTAGAGATTATGGATGACACCACTCTTAGGAGGATGAAGGTTTACAGAGGCAAGCAGGTGAAGCCGGTGATGAAAAGGTTGATTGGGCATCTGGCCCGGGCTGATTATGTTGCCCCAGGGAGACGCAAGTGGCGTCATGATGATAGTGGATCAGATACTGAAGTAATAGCTATACCATCAGATGATTCTGATGATGATGACAGTGGTGATGATGGAGATACAGGCCCCATTCCATCTAGGGCCACTACTACTGATATACCATCTCCACCATCCACCCACGATGGAACTGAGTCTGCTGGTTTCCATCAGGATTTTGTTCCTAGTGAGGAGGATGAGGAGTCTGAAGAGGAGCCCTTGACACGTACTGTGGGAAGCAAGTTTGTTCCCACAGAACATGGGCTAAGGGCGGTCGGTGAATGCCCACGAGACTCAGGAGAGATAGCCACTGATCCGAGTTATGCACCGGAGTCAGCTAGCAGGATTGTAGGCGGAGAATCCACTTCAACGGGAACGAGGAAGAAAAGGATGGCTCAACCCCATGGTCAGAAGAAGAAGAAAAGACGTCTCACCTTCGTAGCAACCACTTCCACAGCCACACCATCCACCACCACAGCCACCACATCAACCACCACCACTACTAAACCTCCACCTCATACTCACATATCTACTACCACCACCACTGTGCCCCCCACTACAACCTTCCCATCTTCTCCCATCTACACCACAACTACCACAACAACAACCACTCACCAAACCCAACCCTCATCTGCACCTTTGAGCTCAGTTATACCACCTGTCTCTATGGTTGAGCAACTTGCTGCACTGAACAGCATGGTGCTCCAGCTGCTAGCCTCCGACAAGGCCAAGACTGCTCAGATTCAGCAGTTAACATAGCAGTGTTCCTCCCAGACAGCTGAGATTCAAAATTTAAGGGAGTTAACTTCATCTCAAGCTCAGCTGATCGCTGCACAGACTGATCAGATCACTGGTCTATTAGAGCATGAGATTGAGACTGGCAGGAAGTTAGAGAAGTTATAGGCTGAAAACAAGTCTATCTTGCTAAAGCTGAAAGCAACTCAGAGTGAGCCTCTCAAGATAGGAGAAGGTGAAGATGATGATGATGAGGAGGATGATGAGGAGGATGATGAGGATGATGATAGTGATGATGATGACGAGGAAGGTGATGATGAAGAAAAAGAAAAAGATGATGATGATGATGAAGGGGACGCAGATACATCTACCTCTGCCTCTGGTCATGAGCAACGATCTAAGAAAAGACAAGACCAGGGACCATCAACTGCTGCCCCACCTACCTCCCCTTCTGCCGAAGATCCAGCGATGATTCAAGACAAAAGTACTGATTAGATGTTTTATTTCTAAAGCTTTTGTACTTGATTTATCTTTTGATGTATATGAAACTCTTGTAAATATTTAATGATTAATGTTTAATTAACTTGAGTTTATACTAATGATTGCTACTCTTCATGTTGATATTAAACAGATAAAGGATTTCAGCAAGATGAGCATGATATTGCTCCCCTCCAACAGGTCAAGTCTCAACTCACAATGATTCTTGATCTGCAGGGGATCGTCAGAAGGTCAGTGAGTTATACTCCTGAAGAAGGAGAAATTATTCACGACCTTACTGATGAGCAACTTGCTGAAATATTTCGTCTGAATCCAGACGAAATTGTTAAGGATGCTCCAATTTTTGATGATGCTGATGATGACGAGCTCAACGATGTTGAAGAAATCGAAATTGAAGACATCACAGATCAGCACTATCCAGAATACACTGATCAAGAGGGAAACGTGTTTCCAGATTTAGTAAACAACCTTGACAGTGATATTCTGGATAAACTTATTGATAAAGAGAAAGGAGCAGAAGCCTCAACAAGTCAAGCCCAAGCCTCTGACGCCGAAGTCCATATTCGAAAGGCTGAATGGGCGGCTTGCTTCGCCGAGGTCCGAGCCCAACATGCTACAGCAACTCAGAGTACCTACACCGAGCTATACAAAGTAAAGAAGAATATGAAGGTGTCAGGGAAGATCATTGCTTGGGCTCATTTTGATGACTTTGGCGTGTATGCAGTGAAAAGTGAGAGGGGAATCGAGTACTTCAGATTCCCTCATGATCTGAAGACTCTCCCAGGTTTTGAGCTCAACCAGTTGGCCCGAATAAATCTTCTTTATGCTGATCCTAAGAAGATGTCTGGCTGGTTTGAGGCTGCCTTGAAAAAGGAGTACAGGACTAGAAGGGTAAACTTCAAACCTCAGCAGGCTACGAGGTACCTCAGAAGGTCTGAGGTGAGTCCCATCACTGGTCAGCCGAAGATAGTCCTGAAGTGGCGACCTCCGCGCACAATGTCCCGAATTCCACTGAGGGAGATGCCACAGGACTTTACCCCACACTTTAAGTGGTGGTACTACGACTGGCGCTCGGGAGAGGCAGTCATCGTTTTGGAGAAGGACGGGTCGATGGACACAATAAGGGTGTTTGACCCTATGTGGCTATTAAACTTGTCAGCGTCAGATGTTTATACACTGTATAAGTGGTCACTGTTTTTTGACACGCAGGATATAGTGCAAGCACTACAGTTTCAGCATATCATACGTCTATGCTTTGCACTTAATATCCATGCTGGGGTTTCTAAAGGGGAGAGACTGAAGAGATTTGAAGAGTTCAAGAAAGAAGTCAAAGTCTAGATAGAACTAGGTCCAAGGGGGAGTTTGTTGGTACACATGTCCCCAGTTCTAGTCTAGTGAACTTAAATGTAATAGAACTTCTTCTTCTAACACATATGTAATGTTTAATCAATCTAATGAGAATCTCTTGTTTATATTGTTGTTGGTTATTTAATGTTATATCTATTCATATCAATCATTAGTACATGCATATGTGGCAGTGTTATATAGGTTTACAGTTGTTAGACATAGGTTTGAACCATCAAAGGTTGAAGAATGTGTTTAACTAAGTTATCTGATTCAGTCGCACGACTGGACCATACGAATGGGCCAGTCACACGATTGAACCACGAGATTGAGTCAATCGTACGATTGAGTCATGAGACTGACTCACTTGTCCGAATGAACCAATCGTATGACTCAGTCGCATGACTGAGCCAGTCGCCTGGCTCAGTCATACGAATGATAGCTGTAACCTATAAATACAACTTAATTCATGGAAAAACGGAACACTTCGAATTCTTGAAACCCTAATCGACCTAGAACGTCAAGTTCGTCCATTCCAAGTTCATAAAACGTCCCAGATCATTCGTAGTCCATTCTTAACGTTTTCTAATCGTTAGGATTGATCTTGATTACGTTCTCCCTGATTGGCTCACCAATCAAATAGGATTCCGCACTATTTGATCCAGTATAACGAAGAAGCAGTTAGTACTCCGTACGTACATGGTCCTAAAACAGCCATCCAATGGCTATTACCTGGATTCTGCTGATATCTGCTTATCATGCTTAACGCGCATGACACGTCCGGTCTAGTGCATATCATCGCGTACATGATGGATCCTATAGCAGACGCATATGGGATGTCCTTCATACGATCTTGCTCATCCTTTGAGCTTGTACTTTGAGATGCACTCAAGATTTTATCAATGTATGCACTTTGGTTTAGACCTATCAACCACCTCGATCTATCCCTATAAATCTTTATTCCCAAAATATAGGCGCCTTCACCGAGATCTTTTATGGAAAAACAATTTCCAAGCCAAGTTTTAACACCTTCCATGGTTGGAATATCATTTCCAGATAGTAGTATGTCATCAACATACAACACGAAGAATGCAATTACACTCCCACTTACCTTTTTATATACACAAGCCTCGTCAGCGTTCTTGATGAAACCAAATTTCTTGATCCCTTCATCAAACGTGGATTCCAACTTCTCGATGCTTATCTCAATCCATAGATTGATCTCTTTAACTTGCATACTTTATTAAGATGTTTTGGATCGACAAAACCTTCAGGCTGAACCATATGGGCAGTCTCAGAGATGTCCATTAAGAAAAGCGGTTTTGACATCCATTTGCCAGATCTCATAATCATAATGAGCAGCAATGGCAAACAATATCCTAATAGACTTTAGCATTACCACAGCCGAGAAGGTTTCATCATAATCAACCCCTTGAGTTTGAGTGAAACCTTTTGCTACAAGTCTTGCCTTGTAAGTATCCAAGTTTCCATGCATATCTGTTTTCTTCTTGAAAACCCACTTGCATCCAACCGGTTTGTAGTTAAGTGGAGGGTCAACCAGTTCCCAAACTTGGTTGTCATACATGGATTGCATCTCTACGTTCATGGCTTCCAGCCATTTGTTACAATCCGAATTGGACATTGCATCATGGTATGTAGTTGGCTTATAGGAGTCAACGATGTGGCATCGATCCATGAAAAATCCATATCTTTCAGGTGGAATGCTAACTCTACCAGATCTGTGAACGTTTTGTGTGTATTGATCAACCTCTTGATCATAATCAACAACCTCTTGTTGATTGCTAGTGTCAACCAAACGTGTATATGCTTGTGGATCTTGATCCTCATCAAATTCCATTGTTCTATGCGTCATTTCATCCATAAGGAACTTGGCTTCCAAGAACTCTGACCTTCGAGCAATAAATACCTTTTGCTCTGTTGGATCAAAGAAGTAGTATCCTATACAGTGTTTGGGATATCCAATAAATATACACTTAGTGGATCGACTTTCCAATTTGTTTTGGGTGTTAAGCTTAACATAAGCTTCACAGCCCCAAACCTTTAAATATGATAGCGATGGAACTGCTCCATGCCATATTTCAAAAGGTGTCGAATCCACTTTCTTGGTTGGGGCCATATTCAAAATACGAGCCGTGGAGAGTAGTACGAAACCCCAAAATGATAGAGGTAGTGAGCTTATAGCCATCATAGATCGAACCATATCCAATAGGGTTCGGTTTCTCCTTTCAGGCACACCATTATGTTGTGGTGTTCCGGGAGGAGTAAGTTGTGAGACAATCCCACAACTTCTTAGATGATCCTGAAAAGCCTCACTGAGGTATTCACCTCCTCTATCTGAATGGAGAACTTTTATAGTTCTAATGAGTTGACTTTCTACTTCATTCTTGAAGCTTTTGAACATTTCAAAAGCTTCATGTTTATGTGTCATCAAGTACACATAACCATAGCGACTGTAATCGTCGGTAAAGGTAATGAAGTATCTTTCACCATTCCTTGTCATTGTCTTAAAAGGACCACATATATCCGAATGTATGATTCCTAATAAGTCTTTTGCCCTCTGGTTAGTACCACTAAAGGGCGACTCGGTCATCTTACCTTGTAAACAAGATTCACACTTATGAAATGAACAATATTCATTTATTTTCAAAAGACCATTCTTTTGAAGTGTTTAAATCCGATTCTTGTTTATGTAACCAAGATGACAATGCCAAAGATAAGAGTCACTTAAACCATTTTAAGTTTCTTGGTGCATGATTGGTATAATGTGTTATTATAGGATGATTCATCATGAACCAATTCATAAATACCATTAAAAGGCATAGCCTTGAAATGAAATACATCATCCATATAAACACAAATACCATCGTTTACAACTTTTAAATCATAACCATATTGTTTTAAAATGTAAACTAAAATTATGTTCCTAGTCAAACTAGGAGCATACAAAATGTTTTTAAGAATAACTTCCAAACCATTTAAAAGTTTCAAAACATAGTTTCCTTTCTTAAAGTGTTTATTTCTTTTCAACCCCTGCAACAGATTGCAAATGTGAGTTCCACACCCGATATCCAATACCTGTGTATTTGTAAAAATAACATTTAAGTCAATATGGATCATGAAAGTTGTACCTGAGGTCTGCCCAGCATCCCTCTTATTTCTCAACTCTTTAAGATAGGTTGGACAATTCCTTTCCAATGTCCTATCTCACCATACTCAAAGCATGGATCATTTTTCGTTACCTTAGGCTTCATAAGCTTAGGTTTTAGAGGTTCTGCTTTAACCTTCCCTTTCCCTTTGCCTTTGAGTACTCCTTTCCTTTGGCAACATTTGCCTTGGGATCAGGGAATGGCCTTTTCCTATTGCCTCCCTCATTGATCGAGTGAAAAAGTAGAACCTTTCTACCCATCCCCGCCTCAGCTGTTTTGAGCATTGCGTGAAGCTCACCAATGCTCTTGTCCCATCCATTCATATTGTAATTCATTATGAACGTCTCAAACTTTTAGTTAGGCCATTAAGGATCAAATCCATGGCCAACTCCTTTGAGACAGGACAGTTAAGCCTTTCGAGGCGATCAATGTGGCTTTTCATCTTAAGTACATAAGATGGTACCGACTAGGATTCTTCCATGCGACACGTATGAAGCGCTCGAACCGTTTCGAATCGCTTTACCCTAGTTCGTTGAAGGAACATTTCCTTTAATTGGGTAATCATGTCATATGCCCCATGATGCTCCAAGTCCTTTTGGAGTTTACGATTCACAGTTCCCAACAGGAGACAGGATTCCTGCATGGAATCCTCAGTGTACTGAAGCCAATCGTTATAGGCCTTAACATCCTCGGGGTCGGGTTGGTCAGGAATAGGATAGTCAAGGACATAGGCCTTTTTTTTCTTGCTTGAGAAAAATTCTCAAGTTTCGAAACCAGTCCATAAAGTTGGTACGGTTCAGACGATCCCTCTCTATAATAGTTCTCAGTGATAGGGTATGGACGGTCGGGGTGATAGCATTATTGTTTGCGGCCATTCTACAAAATTTACAAAGTTCTTATCAGTATTTCTGAAAAATTACATTTTAATCATTAATACCCTTTATGTCTCATAGTCATTTAATAATTAAAATCTAGAATCAAACGTTACATTCAAATAATGGTTAGGTGACTTTTATCCCATTATTTAAATTAACAAGGTAGTCAACATTTGACAATTGCAACCTTTTGCAACTTCTAGCCCTTATGGGATTGGTTAAACATCTTATGTTTGGTTGGCATGTTTAATCCCATCAACACCATTGTACTCCATGCTTTGGTAACCCTATGCACATGGTTTCCAATTCAAGTCATCCTACTTACACACACGTGTGAGTTTAAACATACAAGTGGTTAGGTGACCTTTATCCCACAAATACGTTAAGCCCACCTCAAACACACAAGTTCCCTACAGGTGGTTAGGTGACCTTTATCTCACAAATAGTTCCCAAGTGATTCGAGTGTCGTGTAAAAGGATGGTGTTAAACTTGTTTCCAAAGGGATTTAAGTTTCCATTAATTCTAGTTATGAAAACTCTATGTACCTTGTATTCGCATGCTTTCAAATACATGGTACCCTATGGTTCTCTTTTAATAAAACCCCTTTTATTTTGAAATCATTAATCCTTTTAATAACCTTTTATTAGTTACTTAATGATTAGGAACCATAAAATTCAGCTTGTTATGATAATTTATTTAGATTGTTAAGCACATCCATATATCAAACAATCAACATAAAATGAATAATCAAACACGCATATATCAAACAACCACATGTGAATAACCATAGCCACTACGTTGACAACACTTGTTTGCCATCACAAGTGTCGTCATTTGGTCTTTCCTAAGGGTTGAACACAACACAAATGATGAGATCTCCTAAGACCCCCACTTGAACATGCATCCAAATGCTTCAAGTCCTTCTCTTATGTCTTCCTTTTGTGCTTCCATCTTGTGCATCTTCTTTTACAAAATTTATATCCTAATATAAATTTTCTAGTAAAAGAAAGCACGCTTAATCTATCTATTAAATTGCCATTGAATGAATAAATAAATTACATCCAAATACAAAACACAAAAGAATAATACTAGAACCCATTATGAAAGAAATCAACCAAAACAAACATCCATTCAAAACCAAATCAAACCAAGGTCAAGGCTAGGTTATGCACTAATATGAAACATCATATACAACATTCAAGAACCAAATAAATCCCCATATGACCCTAAATTTTCAGCCAACATAAACCAAGAATTTAGGGTCTTTTGTCCAAACAAAACACATAATCAACCACTTGATATCTATCTTTCAAGGTTTAATCACAAGCATGTAAGATATAACCTTGAAAGGTTGGGGATTTATAATCATCACCACAAAACAGCCCTATAAGGTTGTTAAAGCCCCATAAACCAATTTTACAAGGACAAATGAAACTAGTCATCCACATATCCGGCTCTAGATGCTAATGTTGGGTTTGTTAGACCTTTATCAAAGTAGTTTAACATTTAAACATGAAAAACACAGCGGATTTAAACCTTAATATATTGATTCATAATCTGAAAATTAAGGTTCTTTACTTTGTTTTAACAAACCCAAGAACATAAGGATCATTAATATGTGTTTGAACTAGCTATCAACAAGAAATAACAACCCAAACATGACATACAAACTACCTTTTGTATGCTGCTGAAAACATGGATGAAACACCTTCCAAAAGAGCTGCTTAAAACGGGATTTGGATGAAGATGGGGCTGCTCTTGAATGGCCAAAACACCAAGGTAGATGTTCTCAAGCTTCCATACCCACAAGCATGATGCAAACACCTTTCTTGTTAGGATTTTGACACCAAACTCGCAAGAGACATGCTGCTGAAAACCGATTTTCAGCATTGTTTTTCTTCTTTGTTGAGAGGAAAATGGAGTCTTGCATTATGAGAGAGAGAGAGCTGAATGGGAGAGTGTGACTAGTGTTAATTGGAGTGTAGTTTCAAGACACAAAATGACCAATAATACCCCCAAAGGGGGCGGCCAAAATGTTGTGTTTAAAATGGGTTCCCCCCATTTTAAACATCCACTAATATGTTAACTAGTTGTATTGTTAGTTATATAATTAACCTTTTAAATATATAACTTAAACACACACTCTTATTATTTGATGTTATTTAACAAAGTTAAATAACATTACAAATAATGTCCATGAACAAAATATCCTTATAAGTTGTTCTTTCTCACATATAATTTATTTAGAAAACCCATTTTCTAAATTGGTGCAATGATTTAAATGCATGATCATATCATCAATTAAATACATATTGGTGTTTGCTAAACTTGTTATTGGGTATGACCCGAGTTGGATCATGACGTACTAACCACATCAATATTCTATGTGTGTTGGGCATAAAGAATCCAACAGTCAGCAACAAGCTTGGAGGAGCTGATATGCAATTCTTTCTCAAATGTATCAAACTTCTGAAGATGGCCCATGACAGAATATTACACAAGACAGAGCAGAGGATAAAGAAGAAGGCTCCTTT
The DNA here is from genome assembly GCA_024085815.1 of Flaveria linearis. NCBI lineage: Eukaryota > Viridiplantae > Streptophyta > Magnoliopsida > Asterales > Asteraceae > Flaveria > Flaveria linearis. The sequence goes on from CM044001.1 coordinate 54,084,584, forward strand.
GCAATTTGGGAATATTGTGAAGCTGGAGGTAGATGTGGATGGTTCTCTATCGATTCACAGAGATGGGATGTCAACTGTGTCCTTCTGGGAGCCTATCTCTTTGAAAAAGCTGCCCATTGAAGCCATCCACACTATGAGCCAAATGAAGTTCTATGTATTGAGCAGAGAAAAGTTGGCGGATGCATGACAATTCTCCAAGATGATCAAAGCCATCCTGGATCCTTCATACACAGACCCAACTCCTGCTTCATCTCCTCCTGCTGATCAAGACCCAGCAGAATCCTCACAACCTTATCCACCAAAACCTTGAAGTTCCTATGCTGTATAATCCTTAGGGGGAGTATTGTTGGACCCTGAAAGGATCATACATGCCAATTCAAGTAGTGGATGATGGTTGTTCTGCTGAAATCTCCCTAAGTCCATGAACCAATGCAGATGAAGAATCTGCATCAACAAAAGAAGACTAAGTGTCGGCTATCCGCATTTGTACATGCGAAAGACCAAAGAACAAATGCTGACAAGTATTTGTTCTTCCGCATTAACAAATGCGGACAACCGAACAAATGCTGACAAAGGAATTAAACATCCGCATTAACTAATGCGGATGCTCAGCAACAAACGCGCCAAGTGTTTGTTCATCCGCATTTATCAATGCTGATGACCAAACACTAATGCGATAAGAAGAAAAACTAATGCTGATGAAGATCAACACATCCGCATTAGTTAACGTGGATGAACAAAAACAAATGCTCATGAAGACCTTTTGTACTTAGTCTAGATTATGTATAAGGGTAATTTAGTCTTTTGTAAAGGCTTCTTGTCAGCCTATAAATAGAATAGACAACCTCGTATGTGAGGTGACTTTTAGTCTTTAGACTAACGTTAGAGAATCAGAATATCAAAGTCTTTTGTCCATAAGGTGTTCTATTACTGTATAGTGCTCAAACCCTAGCATTTATTGTAACTGTTCATCTTAATCAATAAAAAGTGTATTTATGAGTATTTCTTGCATTCAATGTTCTGTGATTGTATGATTCCGCCATATAATCACTGACTCAATCATCATATTCGGTCCTTGTTGTTTCACAACAACAGAGAATATCATTCTAACAACCCAGTCAAATTAAACACCCTTTTGATAAACGTTGTGCTAGCGTGACTAGCGTGGGTGGGGTTTGGCAAACCCAGTAGATCTACTCAGAATTACCTCGCTATAATACGTACATTAACGGTTCGAGTATGAGGACTTAAGTGGTATAACACTAGTACACAAGTGATATTATAGTAATACTGATCAATAAAATTGAATTTGAACACTCGTTTCTTTCACCCCAAGAAAGTAAGTAAAACGGGGCTGAGAACTTACCATGGTTGCACAACGACAATTAAATGAAAGCACAGAGATAAGGGTTCCTATTAACCTGTATTCAATTCAGTATGTGTATAATTAATATTAATTATTAACATTAATTATTAATTATAAATGTAAGGATTGTTCGGTTTTGCGTTTCGCGATCCGGTTACGGTCACATGCCAACACTTCAATATAAGACCACATCACGCACAACATACACTATATAGCTATTATATATATATATATATATATATATATATATATATATATATATATATATATATATATATATATATATATATATATATATATATATATATATATATATATATATATAAGGGTTACATACTAAATGCGTACTAACTATATCCACCTCCAATGCATGGTCTCTTTTTTTATACCAAAGTTCACATAGATCCTCACGTGCTCATTGACAATTCATAATTTAATAATATTTAATAATCAACATAATAATATTATATATACAATACATGCAACTCAGGCTTTCCTTCATGCGTCCCATCCATAAACTCCTATTAATATATTCATGAAAATACATGCAGTACACCCCCATTGACCAAACACCCAACCACATGCCAAACCATAATATTAATGACTCCCAAAGCAAGCTGATTTCTACATACGCACACATATATATTGCACTCCACTACAATCACAACTTCATACCAACGCATACACCATCACACACACTTAATACCATGGCACAACACCCAATAGAAAGACATATATATACATGCTTATGATGAGCACACACACTAAAAACACACTCAAAACACACTCAAAACTCATAAACATAACCGAGAACCCAAGCACAAACTGGATTTCTCTCGGTTAATACCCACTCCACACATACATATACATACAGCCGTATATATATGTGTATCCGTCCACCATAAACACACACACATCATGGTTCACACATCACGATTCACACACACAAACACAATCATAAGTCACGGTCATGAAGCACATACACACACCCACATATCAACCGTGTATATATATGTATGCATGCACAACGAGAAAGCCCAAGTAGCGAGTCCATGACACATATACACAAACTAGAGCAACCGCACACATCATGGCGAGAACAGAAAACATGAATAACCCTACACCCACAATCGAACACCACCCTGCCGAGAACCCTTCCACAACTAATTACGCATACACCAGGTTCACATATATATACATACACTAATGCACCATACATGGACACCCATAGTAACGTGTACATACACCCGCTTCGAGCACATCACTCACACAAACCGAACAAACCGTAACCAAAACCGTACAAGTGAAACAAAAAAAAGGTACGTACCGTACGGTTGAATTCTCAAAGTTGTCGGAGAAATCACGATTGCAAAATGGAGTTCGGTCGCGAGGGAAGAACCGCTGTGAAGAAGCTGCCGTCAAGAATGCTTCGTTTAAGGTTTGTGAATGAGGGTGTAGAGAGGAAGAATCATACGGTTTCTTTATAAACTTAATTCATAGTCCATTTACATATTTGGCCCCTGTAGTTTAGGCTAGTGTACATTTAATTAGAAACTTTATTTCGTTAACAACAATAATAATAATATTAACAATAATAATAATAATAATAATAATAATAATAATAATGATTATTATCACTAATGACAATAAAAATTTATTTGTTAAACTATCAAAGTTAACCTGAAAATTGCAAATTGTCACACATAACGTGTACCTTTGTAAAGTAAAGCCTTGCAAGCGAATGATAGAGGAAGGCTGCATTCATTGTGCCCTCATGACAGAAAGGCCTGAATTGGTATGTCAGTAAAGTAAAGGCCCGAACAGGCAGGTCAGTAAGGCCTGGATTGGCATGACAATCATGTCATGTATGGGTATGACAGTAAGGCCTGGATTGGCATGTCGGTAAAGTCCTATGTTTATCATAGGTACCGATACTGACCAGGAATTGACGGGTAAAGAAGAGTAATAGTTAATAATTAAGCGAAAGTCTTAATGACAAAGCATTGATAAAGCCATAATCTGTGTATACTAATGTTCTGTTATGTGATGATTACTTTCGAAGGACAAAGTTAACATATCCTACTAAAAGCTACTTGATAAATTACACCTAGAACTCACTCAGCGAAACTGACTTTTTATGCATATTAGTTGACAGGTGAGCTGTCGGACTTGAGTGGATGTAAGCATGGATCTAGAGCTTCTTGGAAACTGAAGACTGGCATCCCTAATTCGGAAGATTGTTGTAAGGTCTCGTTTGGAGACCTCATAGTTGGTCATTCATAGCACTAAACATATATAATAATATACATTTCATAAAACATTGCAGAGGAATTCATTAACAAAAGCCATTCATTTTATTAATAAATATTGTTATTAAGCAAATCAACCTTGTTAGACTACAAAAGAAAACATTCGTTAATTGCATTACAAAACAACAATAATGATATGTGTAACACCCGAAATTCTAGACAAATAAAAAGAAAAGAAAAATAATAAGAAAAGAAAAGGAGAAGTCTTTTGAAAGAAGTAAAAAGCAGCCTAAGTGTAAAAAGGACAAAAGATTGTTATTTTATGCTTAAAAGGAGCATGGCCGCCCACTACCACCTTTTGACCAACTGCTTTTCGGCTGAAAAGAAAGAAGAAGAGAAAAACAGAAGTTTCTCTCGGATTTTTGAAGAAACAAGGGCTGAATCTCCATAGGTAAGTGTTTTTAGTGATAATGGTTTGGTTTCTTCGTGGTTTCATCCATAGAAACTGATTACTGAGTGTAATATGTGTGTTGGTGTTTGTTTTGTCTATTCTAGGTTTTTGAATTCGTATATAGCAAGTTTTGAGGAGTTTCGTGTGTCTGTTAAACAAGGTGAGTTCTAGACCCCGACTATTACATGTTTTAAAACTCTTTTGGAGCTGAAAATGTATTAAAAATGGTTTTATGATTATTATGTATGTAAACCCGTATGTTTTATGCTTATATGATGATGTTTTATGGTTGTTATGTGGTGTTCATGCTTAGAAAAGTTGTCATAAGCTTAGAATAAGAGGATAAGATGATTGGGACTGAAAATGTGTAAGAAATATCTAAAATTGCCTGAGAAAAAGTTCTAAGTAGGGTCATGCGCCCAAATAGGCTTCATGCATCCAAACAGTACCCCCATGTGCCTAGAAAATGCCTTAGAAATTTTAAGTCCATGCGCCTGAACAGTAGTTCATGCGCCTAAGTCTTAGGCTCAGGCGCCTAAGTGTACCCCATGCGCCCAAATAGTGCCCATGCACCCAAAGTGGCTCATGCGCCTAAGTGTTTAAAACGCCTTAGTCCATGTGGCCGCATAGTTGTAATGCGCCTAAACAGGCCTCATGCCCCTGCATAGTTCTCATGCGCCTGCACAGTTCTCATGCGCCTAAAACTTAGAATTTTTCTGGAAACTTTTGAGAAAACAGAATGATTAGGGTATTGACCCTAGTTTGACCTTAGGTTCATAATTGCTTATATTATGCATGATTATGAGTTGTTCTTATGTTCCATACTAAAGATTATTGTGTGACCTTATGCGGTGTGTGTATAATCATAAATGAAAAGCATTATCATTAATAAAAGTGAAAGATTAATGATAAAGAAAAGTGGAACGTAAATGAAAGAATGTAAGTCTTGCAACCAAATAAATGGAGGTGCACCACCATGTTGTCGTTAGCTCAACTGTATGCGGTTTAGCTAACCCAAAGGATGCATGCAGGGTTAATCATTGAGATTGACAGGGACCCTTGTAGCACACCTAGGTGACTGGGTCAACTTAGTGCATAATGTCCGTGATCTATTTATAGACCACAGGCCTAACATCAGCTTCGTGCATAATGTTCGGGGTATTGCACAATGGTCCGTAAGAAGCAAAAAGTTATGGAGAAAAGTACGAAAGGAAAAAAGGAGTACGATAATGATTAATGAAGAAATACTTGATGTATGTATGATGCATGCTCATGTACGAAAGAAAATAAAGTATTTTATGGAAAAGAGTAATTTCATATTTAAATTATATAAGGTATTTTAACGCTTTTAAAACTAGAACTCACTCAGCAACGCTGACTTTTATACATTTTTAGTTGGCAGGTAAACATTGTTGTGGATGGCATGAGGGTGAAGCTACTCGGCGGGACAAGGCTACATCCATTCATATTTTGATGTTATTGTTGTTTTGTAATGCAACTAACAATTCTTTTGTAACTGATGTACAACGTTGTATTGCTTAACAATAGTAATCATTAATGAAAAGAATGGCTTTTGTTAACTTATTCCCGCTGCTTAATTTATGAATTATGTAATGTTTTATGTAATAATGAGATGATTGTCCAACTGTGAGGTACCCGGGAACGGGCCCTTACAATTTGGTATCAGAGCTAAAGTTTAAAGGAATTGGGTAAATATTTCCAAAAACCTAATCTTAAACTGAAAATGGGAAAGATGGAGGGATGTCAGCCCGAGTAGCTACGTGCCATCAGGTATTTCTTTTCTTAAAGTTAACCAGTATTATGTGCGTGTGCTATTTGACTTATGTGATCTTTGTAGATTTAGATACTGATGTAGACAAGATAGGAAATGCTTGGGGTGTGAAGAGTAAAGTAAGTGGCTAATCACAACTGGCCACTGTAATTAGGTACTTACTATACTTAATATAAACTGAGCTATTACCTTGAATGACTATGTAATTGTTTAAATCTTATAGTGTTTAGAGGATGGCGGGAGGTAGATCATCTAAGTCTTTCAGAGGAGGAGGACGTGGTGCTGAACCGCATGTGACAAGGAACAGGGCTAGGGCCGCCGAGACGGCACATGTAGAGCTTGAGATACATTAGAAGGAGGGCATTGATGAGAGCGCCAATCTGAGGGCCTCAGTGAAGGAGGTAGTGGTGGAGGAGGTTCAACAAGTCATGAAGACGATCCTACCGTCTGTGGGGACTGAAGTCATTCGAGCTGTGAGAGAAGATGAGAGGAAGGATGAAGAGAGAAGGACTACGGCTGGGAGAAAGGAGAATGAGAGGGGTGATGATGAGGGTGAGGAGCCGAATATTGAGAAGGCAGCCTCCAGTGATGAGGAGGAAGTAGTAGTGCGGGAAACCGCAAGGTGATGCAGTTACGGGGCATTCCAGCGATGCAAAACCCCGAATTTCGGTGGAAATGGTAATGATGCTGATGCTCACTGCTGGGTAAGGGAGATGGAGGAAGTGTTAGAGATCAGCGAGTGTCACGAGGACCAGAAGTTGAAGTTCGCCACTCACTCTTTTGTTGACTCGACGTTGTGTTGGTGGGACAATATTGTCCAAGCCGAGGGTGCTAGGGCCATCGGAAGGATAAGGTGGAAGGAGCTAATGAAATTAGTGATAGAGGAGTTTTGTCCTCACTAGGGACTCGACAAAATCGAGAGGGAATTCATACAGCTTGAGGTGGGAAGCATGACCCACCAACAATACACCACCAAATTCAATGAAATGGCATGGATGGTGCTGGATCAGGTGACGCCGGTGACGAGGATGATCAAGGGTACATACAGGGATTGCTGGCTGATATTCGCAGGCATCTGATCGCTGCTCAGCCAGGTACCTTTCGACTGGTTATAGACCTGGCGGGGAGATTGTATGACGAGTGAGAGGAGACTGTGATTGAGGTGAAAAAGATGGGTGGTGGTGATAAGAACTGGAATGGGAAGCGGTTTGGGCGTGTTGGTTTCACCCCAAACAACAAGAAGGCAAGAGTGGATGATCGACGGGTGATCATATCAGGTTCAAGGCTGAGGAAGTGAGATAGATGTGGGAAGGAGCATACGGGTGAGTGCAGGTTGGGATTGAACGTATGTTTCAAATGCGAGAAGCCTGGCCACATTGCTAGAGACTGTACGGTGCCGAGGTGTTATAGCTGTGGCGAATAGGGCCATATGAGTAAGCACTGCAAGAAGCCTAGGGCGCAAAGCTCAGGGACGAAGAAGAAGGCTAAACAAGGAGGGCAGAGGGCAAGTGCTAGAGCTTACACGATGACCCCGGAGGAGGCTAGAGTAGACCCCGATGTCGTGTCAGGTATGTTTCAAATAAACTAAACTTGTGCCTCTGTGTTATTTGATTCTGGTGCTAGTAGGAGTTTCATTTCTACTGCTTTCTATTCTAAGTTGCCTATTAGTAGTAGGAGTATTGATGAGCCATTTGAAGTAGAAACTGCTATTGGTAAGTCCACTAGAGTCTCTGATGTGATCGAAGGTGGCGACATAGAACTAGAAGGTCATAGATTTCCTGCTAAGTTACATGTGATGCCCCTAGGCAGATTTGATGTAATCCTAGGGATGGATTGGTTAGCAACCTATGAAGCAAACATCGTGTGTCATAAGAAGATGATTCGATTAGTTGCGCCCGATGGAAACATGGTGTTGGTCTACGGTGATCGCGTTACTATGGTTCCAAAGGTGATATCGATGGCGGTGGCAGGGAAGTACATGATACGTGGATGTAGTGCCTACTTGGCATACGTGAAAGACGTGGGCGCATCAGTACCACAACTGTCTGATGAACCAGTGGTATGTGACTTCCCAGACGTGTTCCCAGAAGATTTACCCAGTGTGCCACCAGATCGCGAAATCAAGTTCCAAATTAGTCTGATACCTGGTGCTCAACCTATTGCCAAAGCATCGTATCGACTAGCTCCGACTAAGATGAACTCATGGATCAACTATAGGAGTTAATGGATAAGGGATTCATTCTACCAAGTATCTCTCCTTGGGATGCTCCGGTCTTGTTTGTGAAGAAGAAAGATGGTAGTGTGCGAATGTGCATAGACTACCAAGAGCTGAACAAGTTAACGGTAAAGAATCGGTACCCGTTATCAAGGATTAACGACTTGTTTGATCAGCTTCAAGGTGCAGTTGGTTCTCGAGGATAGACCTTCATTCTGGCTATCATCAATTGAAAGTAAAGGAGCAAGACATTCCTAAGATAGCTTTCGTACGCGTTATGGACACTACGAGTTTCTCGTTATGTCTTTTGGCTTAACTAACGTGCCAGCTGCTTTTATGGATTTGATGAACCGAGTGTGTCAGCCGATGTTAGATAAATCAGTGATCATGTTTATTGATGATATCCTGATTTATTCAAAGAGCGAAGAAGAACATGTCGGTCACATACGGGAAGTATTGGAGACCCTTAGAAGAGAGAAGTTGTATGCCAAATTCTCTAAGTGTGCTTTCTGGTTGCGCGAAGTTCAATTTCTGGGTCACATGGTGAATGCCGAAGGAATTATGATGGATCCAGCGAAGGTTGAGGCGGTATGCAATGGAAGTCTCCAAAGACGCTATTCAAGATCCGTAGTTTCTTGGGTTTGGTGGGTTATTATAGGAGGTTCATCCAGGACTTCTCTAATATAGCTTCACCTTGGACTAAATTGACTCGCAAGGATGTGAAATTTGTGTGGGGTCGAGAACAGGAGTGTGCTTTTAAGGAGTTAAAGACAATATTGACTCAAGCTCCTGTCTTGACGTTACCCGAAGGGAGTGAGGACTTAGTGGTATATTCGGATGCATGTTATTCGGGACTAGGTTGCGTGTTGATGCAACGTGGAAGGGTAATAGCCTACGCATCCCGACAGCTGAAAACCCATGAAGTCAACTACCCACCCATGATCTGGAGTTAGCAGCTGTGGTCTTAGTGTTGAATATTTGGCCGCACTATTTATACGAGACAAAGTGCACGATCTTCACGGACCACAAAAGCTTAAAGTATTTCTTTGAGCAAAAGGTTCTTGACATGAGACAGAGGAGGTGATTATAGCTCATCAAGGATTATGATTGTGAGACCCATTATTATCCGGGTAAGGCCAACATTGTGGCCGATGCCCTTAGCCGAAAGGAGAGGCCCGAGCCAATTCGGGTAAAGGCTTATTAGTTGGTTATGATCACTGATGTGATGACGCAACTGAAAGGATTTCAAGAAGAGGCATTGAAAAAAGATTTCCTTAGTTTTGAAAGGATGAAAGGACAAGTCGCAGAGTTGGGTGAGAACATACACGGTGTTAGAACCTGAAACGGGCGAATGTGGATACCTTCTTACGGAGACCTACAGGGGCAGATTATGGATGAAGCTCATAAAACTTAATACTCCATTCATCCTAGTGCTACCAAGATGTATCAAGACATGAAGAAGGACTATTGGTGGCTGGTTATGAAGTATGACATGGTGGAGTATGTGAGTAAGTGCCTTACTTGCTTGCAAGTGAAGTCAGAACATTAGAAACCATACGGGAAGATCTAACCATTGGATATACCCGAGTGGAAGTGGGAGCACATCACGATGGACTTCATTACAAATTTACCCCGCATGGCGAGGGAGTACGATACCATCTGGGTGATTGTTGATCATCTAACCAAGAGTGCTCACTTCCTACCGATCCGCGAGACATATTCATCCGAGAGGTTGGTGGATCTGTTTATTAAAGAGATTGTAGCTCATCATGGTGTGCCGGTGTCTATCGTGTCAGATCGTGACACCCGGTTTACATCCAAGTTTTGGAAGAGATTCCATAATGTGATGGGGACGAGGCTACCCATTAGCAAGGCTTACCATCCTCAGACGGACGGTCATTCTGAGAGGACGATCCAGTCACTCGAGGATATGCTTTGGGCATGCGTGATCGATTTTGGCGGAAGTTAGGATGACCATTTAATGTTGGCTGAGTTCTCATACAACAACAGTTATCATGCCAACATTGGCATGCCACCTTATGAGATGCTATACAGTAGGAGGTGTTGGACACCCGTATGTTAGGGTGATATTGGACAGAAAGAGCTGGGAAGCCTCGACCTGATCGAGGCTAGAACTGAGAAGTTGGATAAGTTTAAGGCCTTCATGAAAGCAGCAAAAGATAGGCAAAAGTCATACGCGGACAAGAGGCGTATATCGATAGAATTCAAGGTGGGCGACCGAGTTATGTTGAAGGTCTCACTTTGGAATGGGATTATCTGGTTCAGGAAGCGAGGAAAGCTAAGCCTGAGATACATAGGACCTTTCCGAATCATCGCACGAGTAGGAGAGGTAGCCTATCGGTTTGAATTGCCGGATGAGTTAAGTGGAATTCATCCTATATTGCATGTATCCCTTCTGAGTAAGTGCTTAGCTGATGAAAATATTATTGTACCACTGGATGATATCAAAGTAGATGAACGGCTTAATTATGTAGAGCAACCAGTGGCAATCATCGACCGGAAGGAGAAGAGATTAAGGAATAAAGTGGTTCTATTGGTGCGAGTACAGTGGAAGCATAGGAAGGGTTTCGAGTCTACATGGGAGACTGAAGAAAAATGAGACAGGATTACCCGCAGTTATTCGAAGAGTGATAGGTTTCGGGGACGAAATCTCGTTAAGGAGGTAGACTTGTAACACTCGAAAATCTAGACAAACAAAAGAGAAGAAAAATAATTAGAAAAGAAAAGGAGAAGTCTTTTGAAAGAAGTAAAAGCAGCCAAAGTGGAGGGGGCCTAAGTGTAAAAAAGACAAAACATTGTTATTTTATGCTTAAAAGGAGCATGGCCGCCCACTACCACCTTTTCACCAACTGCTTTTTGGCTGAAAAGAAAGAAGAAGAGAAAAACAGAAGTTTCTCTCGGATTTTTGAAGAAACAAGGGCTAAATCTTCATAAATAAGTGTTTTTGGTGATAATTGGTTTAGTGTCTTTGTGGTTTCATCCATAGAAATCGATTACTAAGTGTAATATATGTGTTGGTGAGTTCTAGACCTTGAATTTTACATATTTTAAAAATCATTTGGGGCTGAAAATGTATTAAAAATGGTTTTATAATTATTATGTATGTACACCCGTATGTTTTATGCTTATATGATGATGTTTTATGGTTGTTATGTGGTGTTCATGCTTAGAAAAGTTATAATAAGCTTAGAATAAGAGGTTATGATGATTGGGACTGAAAATGTGTTAGAAATATCTAAAATTTCCTTACAAAAATTTCTAAGTAGGGTCATGCGCCCAAATAGGCTTCATGCGCCTAAACAGTACCCCCATACGCCTAGAAAATGCCTTAGAAATTTTAAATCCATGCGCCTGAACAGTAGTTCATGCGCCTAAGTCTTAGGATTTGGCGCCTAAGTATACCCCATGCGCCGAAATAGTGCCCATGCACCCAAAGTGGCTCTTGCACCAGTGTTTAAAACACCTTAGTCCATGCGCCCACATAGTTGTAATGCGCCTAAACAGGCCTCATGCGCCTGCACAGTTCTCATGCGCCTAACCCTTAGAATTTTTATGGAAACTTTTGAGAAAACAGAATGATTAGGGTATTCAACCTAGTTTGACCTTAGGGTCATAATTGCTTATATTATGCATGATTATGAGTTGTTCTTATGTTCCATACTAATTGTTATTGTGTGACCTTACATGGTGTGTTTATGATCATAAACGAAACGTATTATCATTAATAAAAGTGAAAGATTAATGAAAAGAAAATGGAACGTAAATGAAAAAATGTAAGTCTTACAAGCAAATAAATGGAGGTGCACGACCATGTTGTCGTTTGCTCAACTGTATGCGGTTTAGCTAAACCGAAGGATGCATGCAGGGTCAATCATTGAGATTTATAGGGACCTTTTTAGCATACCCTAGGTGACTGGGTCAGCTTGGTGCATAACGTTCATGGTTTATCTATAGACCACAGGCCCAGCATCAGCTTCGTGCATAATGTTCGGGGTATTGCACATTGGTCCGTAAGAAAGTGAAAGTTAAGGATAAAAGTGCGAAAGGAACAAGGCGTACGATAATGATTATTGAAGAAAGTTTACTTGATATATGTATGATGCATGCTCATGTACGAAAGAAAAGAAAGTATTTTATGGAAAAGAGTAATTTTATATATAAATTATATAAGGTATTTTAACGCTTTTAAAACTAGAACTCACTCAGCAATGCTGACTTTTATACTTTTTCTATTGGCAGATAAGCATTGCTGAGGATGGCACGAGGGTCAAGCTACTCGGCGGGACGAGGCTAACATCCATTCATATTTTGATATTATTGTTGTTTTATAGTGCAACTAACAATTCTTTTATAACTGATGAACAAAGTTGTATTGCTTAACAACAATAATCATAAATGAAAAGAATGGCTTTTGTTAACTTATTTTCACTGCTTAATTTATCAATTATGTAATGTTTTATGTAATAATGTGATGATTGTCTAACTGTGAGGTACACGGGAATAGGGCCTTACAATATCCGTGATGGATGCCAGTTTTGCCCTACCAAGTAGCCTCCTCGCGTGCCCTCTTCATAAACCATTACCTGCCAACTGAAAATGCATAAAAGTCACCGTTGCTGAGTAAGTTCTAGTTTTAATGTATTAAAATACTTTATACATTTCGTATATCAAAATACACTTTTCATCAAAACACTTTCTTTACTTCCTTACATGATCATTCATCGTACATACAAGAAGGTATAATCTTATTCATCATTCATCATCACACGTATTCGTTCGTTTCGTACTTTATCATTTCGTTCGTTTTGTACTTTATCATTTCGTTCATTTCCTACTTTATCATTTCGTTCGTTTCCTACTTTATCATTTTGTTCGTTTCGTACTTTTTCTTTATCTTTTACTGATTCTGGATCCTGTCAAGCTTTTCCTCCATTGTGGCCCGAAGCCACCATTCTGGGCACAAAGCCTCGTTACTTTCTTCCACAAAGCCGTATCATATCTTGGCACAAAGCCATATCATATCCGGGTCGAATGACAAGAATCCCGCTTCGTACTACGGATCAGTCACAAAGACTGATCTCCCTGTGTGTGAACCCTCATGGATAGCCAAAATCACAAGTTATAATACACACAGTTGAGCTGACAACTCTCAAAGAGTTATGATCCTCCTTTCAATCTGTTTACAAACCTTTCATTCATTCGTTCTTTATGTTCCCCTTTCATTATCATTAATCATATATCTTTTTTTAATGATAATACTTTACGTTTATAATCATAAACACACAACGTAAAGTCATACATCAAATATACATAAGGAACATAAGAACAAAGCATAATCATGCATATAGTAGGCACATATAAGCCTTAGGTCAAACTAGGGTCAAAACCCTAAAATCTGATTTCTCAAAAATTCAGAAAATTTTTCTAAATCTTTATGCGTTTTAGCACTATACAGGCGCATGAGGCATGTTCATGCGTTTCAGTACTATTAAGGTGCATGGCCCCATACTTAACCATTTCTCACTTGGGCGAATGTACTATTTAGGCGCATGAGCCTACACTTAGTTGCCTGAGCCAAATCTTGGATGCATGAACACCATTGGGGTGCATCACCCCTATACTTAGGCGTTTTAGCAAAAATTTAGGCGCATGAACTACTGTTCAGGTACATGAGCATATACTTAGTATTTCTAAGGCATTTCTTGGCGCATGGACTACTATTTGAGCGCATGAGGGTACTGGTTGGGTGCATCAGCATACACTTAGACTTTCTATGTCCATTTTTCAGGCGCATGAGCCCTATTTGCGCGCATGACCAAACAAAAAATTTTCTAAGGCAAAATAGTAGGCGCATGGGCCCTGTTTGGGCGCATGACAATCAACTTATATATTTCTTATATATTTTTCAGTCCCAAACAACATCTTAACATGTTTTGAGCTTAATATAACCATTCTAAACATCATTCTAGCATTAATAACCATAAAACATCCAAACTCATACACATATACATACGGGTATATACATCACATTTATACAAATGGTTTTACATGCATTTTCATCCCCAAAACTTTTACAAACATATAAATAAAGGGTCTAGAAACTCACCTTTTCTGCTTCTAAGCTCAACTTCTTTGCACTTGAACTCTCCAAAAGTTTCTAACACCTATACATGTCAAAACACATAGCCGAACATATGTACACATATAAGAACATGTAGAAATCGGGTTCAGGGCAAAAACCCATAAAACCAAACCAATTATGCTAAAACTTGCTTACCTTGTCTGAATTCAGCTACTTTCTCTCTCTAAAACCGAAGATCTTTCTGCTTTCTCTCTCTATAATGTCCATCAGTTGATGTACAGAAGTTGTGGGCGGCCATGCCCACTTTAAACAAAATAATAATATTATTTTGTCCTTTTTACCCTTTTAACCCCTCCACTTATACTTCTTTTCTTTTCTTACAAAAATACTTTTCCTTTCTTCTTTTTCTTGTTTCTATTTCTTTTGTTTTAACTGTCAAAATTTCCGGGTGTTACAAGTCCACCCCCTTAAAGAGGTTTCGTCCCTGAAACCCATCACTCTTTAATTAACTATGGGTAATGTTGTCTCATCTATTCTTTAGTCTCCCACATAGACCCAGAACCCTTTCGGTGTTTTCACTGAACACGCACCAGTGGAACCACTTTATCTCCTTCCAGTCGATTATTGCAACTGGTTGTTCGATATAATTGAGCCGTTCATCCACTTTCACATCATCTAGTGGTACAATCATATCTTCATCAGCTAAGCACTTTCTTAGATGAGATGCATGGAATGTCGGATGAATTCCACTTAACTCATCGGGTAGCTCTAACCTATAGGCCACCTCTCCTACTCGAGCAATGATTCGAAAAGGCCCTATTGTTAGGACCATTTTCGTACGGAGTATTAACTGATTCTACATGAAACCAAATCAAATAGCGTGGAATCCTATTTGATTGGTGATCCAATCAGTGAGAATGACAACCTGATCGATCTAACGATTAAAGAAACGTTAATAACTAGTTGAAATCGATGAGGAACGAACTATGAAGTTGGATGGATGAACTGGGACGCTCTGGACGGCTAGGGTATGATAGTATTTGAAGTGTCATCTTTTTACACGAATTATGTGGTATTTATAGGTTTTCAGTATTCAGTCGTAGGATTGAGCCATTAGCATGGTTCAATCGTGCGACTGACTCACGCGTTTGACTCATACGCACGACTGAAGTTTCAGTAGCGCAACTGAGTCAATCTAGTGTCTCAGTCATATGACTGATCCAGTCACCTGGTTCAGTCATGCGACTGGTCCATAAGTATGGTCCATTCGTGCGTCTGGTCCATAAGTATGGTCCATTAGCATGAATAACCACCTAATTAAGTTGTGCACATTTCTGAATCATTATTGTCTCAGAACTATGTACAACAACCTCAAACCTATATATAATGTTCATACATATGAGTAATACTAAATACAATAAGAATATGATATAATCAAAGACAAATAAATATCAAAACACATATCATATTTCATTAAGCATTTGCATTACATATGTGTAAGAAATGAAAGACATCTACATTGAAGTACATAAACTAGGAACATCATGTATCAACACCTATGTACCTCGGGCTTAGCTTACCTCGCTTTCTAAACCGAATGATTCCCTTGCATGGTGAGACCTTCAACATAACTCGGTCGCCCACCTTTAATTTGATCAGTCTACGGCTCTTGTCGGCGTATGATTTTTGTGTATCATTTGCTGCCTTCATAAATGCCTTAATCTTCTCCAACTTTTTAGTTATAGCCTCGATCACCTCAATGCATCCCAACTCTTTCTATCCAATATCACCCCAACATAAGGGTGTCCTACACCTCCTACCGTATAACATCTCATAAGGTGACATGCCAATGCTGGCATGATAACTGTTGTTGTACGATAATTCAGCTAACGGTAAGTGATCATCCCAACTTCCTTCAAAGACGATCAGGCATGCTCGAAGCATATCCTAGAGCGTCTGGATCGTCCTCTCAGACAGACCATCTGTCTGGGGATGATAAGTTGTGCTAATGTGTAGCCTCGTCCCCATCGCATCATGAAATCTATTCCAAAACTTCGATGTGAATCGGGTGTCACGATCTGACACGATAGACATCGACACACCATGACGAGATACAATCTCTTTAATGAATAAATCCGCCAGTCTCTCGGATGAATACGTCTCATGGATCGGTAAGAAATGAGTACTCTTGGTTAGACGATCAACTATCACCCATATGGTATTGTACCCCCTCGCGGTGCGAGGTAACTTTGTGATAAAGTCCATGGTGATGTGCTCCCACGTCTACTCGAGTATACCCACTGGTTGGATCCTCCCGTATGGCTTCTGATGTTCTGCCTTCACTTGCAAACAAGTAAGGCACTTACTCACATACTACACTATATCGCGCTTCATTCCCCGCCACCACTAATCTTTCTTGATATCCTGGTACATCTTTATGGCACCGAAATGAACCGAATATCGAGTTTTATGAGCTTCATCCATAATTCGCCCTCATAGGTCTCCATAACAAGGGATCCACATTCGTCTATTTCGGGTCCTGACACCGAGAGTGTTCTCACCTAACTATATGACTAGTCCTCTCATTCTTTCAGAGTTAAGGCAATCTTCTTTCAACGCCTCATCTTGAAATTATTAGACGTGCGTCATCACATCCAAGGTCATTACTAACTGATACGCCTCACCTGAATCGGCTCGGGTCTCTCTTTTCGGCTAAGGGTATCGACCACAACATTGGCCTTACCCGGATGATAATGGATCTCACTGTTAAAATCTTTGATGAGCTCTAACCATCTCTTTTGCCTCATGTTGAGATCCTTTTGCTCAAAGAAATACTTCAAGCTCTTGTGATCCATGAAGATTGTGCACTTCGTCCCGCATAAGTAGTGCCTCCAAATCTTTAACGCGAAGACCACAACTACTAACTCCAAATCATGGGTAGGGTAGTTGACTTCATGAGTTTTCAGCTGTCAGAATACGTAGACTTACCCTTCCATGTGGCATCAACATGTAACCTAGTCCAGAATAAGAAGCATCCGAATACACCACTAAGTCCTCACTCCCTTTAGGTAATGTCAAGACAAGATCTTGAGTCAATCTTGTCTTTAACTCCTCAAAAGCATTCCCTTGCACTGAACACCATACAAACTTCACATCGTTACGGGTCAATTTAATCAAAGGTGAGGCTATCTAGGACAAGTCTTGGATGAACCTCCTGTAGTAACCCGCCAAACCCAAGAAACTACGGATCTCGGATGGCGTCTTCGGAGACTTTCATTGCATCACCACCTCAACCTTCATCGGGTCCACCATAATTCATTCAGCATTCACCACGTTACACAGAGATTGAACTTCGTGTAACGAGAAAGCACACTTAGATAATTTAGCACACAACTTCTCTCTTCTAAGTGTTTCTAACACCTCGCGTATGTGGCCGGCATGTTCTTCTTTGTTCTTTGAATAAATCAGGATATCATCAATAAACACAATCACTGATTTATCTAACATCAGCCGACACACTCGGTTCATCAAATCCATAAAGGAAGCTGTTGATACACTATGTTCCTACTTTATGTACTACAATGTAAATGTCTTTCATTTCTTACACATATGTAATGCAAGTGCTTAATGAAATATGATATGTGTTTTTAGGTTTATTTGTCTTTGATCATATCATATTCTTATTGTATTTAGTATTACTCATATGTATGAATATTATATATAGGTTTGAGATGGTTATACATAGTTCTAAGTCAATAGTGATTCAGAAATTTGTTCAACTTAGTCGGGTGGTTATTCATGCTAATGGACCATACTTATGGACCAGACACACGAATGGACCATACTTATGGACCAGTCGCACGACTGGACCAGGTGACTGAATTAGTCATATGACTGTGACATAAGATTGACTCAGTCGCACGACTGAACCTTCAATCGTGTCAGTCGCACGACTGAGCCATGCTAATGGCTCAGTCGTACGAATGAACACTGAAAACTTATAAATACCACATAATTCGTGGAAAAAACGTAAAACTTCCAATACTATCATATCCTAGCCGTCCAGAGCGTCCCAGTTCATCCATCCAACTTCATAGTTTGTTCCTGATCGATTCCAACTAGTTCATAACGTTTGTTTAATCGTTAGATCAATCAGGTTGTCATTCTCACTGATTGGATCACCAATCAAATAGAATTCCACGCTATTTGATCTGGTTTCATGCAGAATCAGTTAGTACTCCATAGGAAAACGATCCTAACAAGTGGTATCAGAGCCTAGGCTCGTGATTTTGCGTGGATTTGATTAGTTTTGGTGTTAAAATTGACGTTTTCAATCAAAAGAGTCACTTTTTTTCTTCAAAACGTGTTTTTAACGAGTGCATGAGTTAAAAGTTCTGAGTTTTAGTCATACGGTAGGTTCGGGTTCCTGAAAACCTCGTATTTTGTGTCAAAGTGTTCAAAATTCGATTTTTTCAAACACAGCAGCCTCATTCGCATGATTGGATCAATGATTTCATCTTGAAATTAAGGGAGGAGGAACTATGATTAAAATACAAGTCCAAGAAAGGCTCCTACGCTCATCCTTCACTATACAATTATGTTCCTACTTTGGCTTCATCAGGCGCACCGCTACAAACGTCATTTGTGTCAAATTCATCTACTCCTTCCTAAAGCAGTTCCTCGGGAAGCGAAGCATTAGGTTCATCTGGAACCCAATACATTGTCCTTGATTCCAACCCAACTAAGGTGAAGATCGAGAATCTCAGAAATGTCACTGTGGAAGTTGCCAAAGAGGACATGGATCTTCTAGCTGCAGTGGTTCATTCTTATGATCAGTTAGTCGCTGGTAAGACCAGAAATTGTCATCTCACTGACAAGGACTACGAGCATGTGGATGAGACTGAGTTGGAGCGTATGGATATAATGTGGGCTTTGGCTAGTGTGGTGAGGAGAGCCAAAAAGTTTGTTAAGAAGACGGGGCAGAACTTGGTTGCCACTAAAGACACTACATTTAGGTTTGATAAAACCAAGGTTACATGCTTCAACTCTGGAGAAAAGGGGCATTTCAAATGTGAATGCGTAAAGCCGAAGAAGACTGGTAACGGTAACCCTTTTTCTTTGATCAACCGTCAAGACAAAGAGAAGAATGGGCCATCATCGAGTAAAGAGTCGAAAGCTATGGTAGCTCAGGGAGATGAAGGACAAGACTGGTCATTCCGATTTGTATCTGAAGGAGAATCGAATGTAGCATTAGTTGATGATTTGGATGACTGATCAACGAGTGAGGGAGACATCATAGCTGAGCATGCACGTTCGATATCGAAAAAGCTATGGATGTTGTAGATCATCTTGTTGAAGAAGAATTGAGCGCTACAAACTCAGAATCTCCAGTTATCGAAGAGTCTAAATCTACATTTATGGCTGATTCATTTAGTTCCGCACCGGTTGTCCGCTACAGCACTATCACTAATGCCTGTATTATTGATAATGGGGCTTCCAGGCACATGATCGAGAATTCGTCCCTCCTTTTCAACATCAAGCAAATTATACGGGGACATGTACCTTTCGTAGAAAATAAAGGAGGATATATCAATACTCAAAGCGAAGTGGGAAACAAGAAGGTAAAGTTTGACAAGGTAAACTACGTTCAGCAGGAGGAGAAAGTTCTATTGTCGGCCTCAAGATATAATGACCTGTATGTCTTGGACCATTCAAAAGCCTCCATAACTGAGTCTACTGCTTAATGTTTCTTGTCAAAAGCAACTGAGAGGGGTTCAGTTTTCTGGCATAGGAGAATAAGACACATCAATCCCAGGAAGATGAATCATATGATTCAGAATGATCTGGTGGACGGAGTTACTGTCAACAACTTCCAGCTCCCAAATTTCTGCGTAGCATGCAAGAAGGGGAAACAAACAAAGAAGTCTCACAAATCAAAGAAAGTTCATTCTACCAAAATTCCATTTGAGCTTCAACATATGGATTTGTTTGGCCCTGTCAGCACAAAGAGCATTGCTAGATATTGGTACTGCTTTGTGGTGACGGATGATTA
The DNA here is from genome assembly GCA_024085815.1 of Flaveria linearis. Taxonomy (NCBI): domain Eukaryota; kingdom Viridiplantae; phylum Streptophyta; class Magnoliopsida; order Asterales; family Asteraceae; genus Flaveria; species Flaveria linearis. Next base: position 54,104,812 of record CM044001.1, read on the forward strand.
CTCAAGATTCTCTTAGGTGATGTTTCTGAAAGCGAAGACAGAGACATTTGAATCATTCAAACATCTAGTTACCACATTGGAGTCACTCTACAACTTGAAAGTGAGGAAAATACGTTCAGACAACGGGACAGAATTCAAGAATCAGTGGATGGAGGCATTCTGTCAAGAGAAAGGGATTGTTCATCAATTATCTTCTGCTTACACTTCACAGATGAATGGAGTTGCAGAATGCAAGAATCAAAGCTTGATTGAAACTGCAAGGACAATGTTGGCAGATTCAAAGCTGTCGATTCAATTCAGGAATGAAGCAGTGGCTAATGCATGCTACACACTCAATCGGGTCTTAGTGGTTAAACATCATGGTAAAACTTCTTATGAGTTGCTCTAACGGTGTAAAACCAATTTGGAGTATCTAGAACCATTTGGAGCCCCCTGCATGCTTTTAAAGAAAAGTCAGATTGGGAAGTTCTGTGAGAAAGCAGAAGAAGGTAACTTTCTTGGTTACCACATACCAGACAGAAGGGTTTATAATAACTCAACTGGTCAGGTAGAAGTGTGGTGCAATGTTGATGTACAAAGATACACCACCCCCTGCTAGAAAAGGACCTTCCTTCTTCTTTGACTATGAAGAATTTTTTAAATCCTTTAATCTACCTTCTTCCCATTCTGATGATGAGGTGGCCGTTCAAATGATGTACGATGTTCTAAATACTCCTACTTGAGACTTGACATCCTCAGCTCCATTAGAAGGTACTTCTAGCCCTTCAGGGGGAGATCTAGAGATAAGCGATCCCTCCTCTGATGATGAAGAAGTTGCAAATGAGAATGTGAACCATGAGGAACATGCCACCACTATTGAGAGTACACATGCAGCCGAATATGAAGTGACCGGAACTTCTAAACCTAGTCATTCAACAGCCATAAAAACTGAACATGTGATTCAAAACCTGGATGATGAAGTAGCAGTTCCCACAACTCCCAAAACTAGGATTAATGTAAATCATCCCTGGATAACATCATTGGGGATCTTCTCTTGGGAGTTCAGATAAGAAATCAGCTATACTCAGCTGACTATGCTGCGGTCATAGAAAAGGGGTACATACACGATGGGCCATATCGATGTTTTATGTCTAAAGTTGAGCCCAATTATGTAAGCGATGCCTAAAAGGATGAGGCGTGGGTAAGTGCCATGCAAGAAGAACTCCTACAGTTAAGAAGTTAGGCGTCTGGACACTTGTGGACAGACCAAAAGGTTCAAATGTGATTGGCATTAATTAGGTTCTTTGATGTAAGAAGGATGACCAAGGGGTCATAATCAGAAAGAAGGCTAGGCTAGTTGTTCAAGGATTCAGGCAAGTCGAAGAAGATGACTACAATGAAGTGTTTGCACAGTGGCCAGGATGGAAGTAATTAGAATCTTCCTAGCCTACGCATCCTTTATGAAGATCAAAGTATATCAATTGGATGTGAAAAGTGCATTTCTTCATGATGAGATCCGTGAAACAGTTAAGTCAGTCAACCTGAGGGATTCGAGGATCCTTATCATCGGGATAGAGTTTATAAACTAGACAAGGCTTTGTATGGGCTCCATTAAGCCCCTCGAGCCTGTTATGAGAAACTCTCTACTCCTCTGCTGAAACATGGCTTTCGCAGAGGTATAATTCACTGCATGTTGTTCATAAAGGAAAATATGGTAATTTACTAATGGTGCATATATACATGGATGACATAATATTCGGTTCCAAAAACAACGCATTATGTAAGGAATTCGAATCGGTGATGAAAGCTGAGTTTGAAATGAGTGCCATGAGAGAGATGAAGTTCTTTCTTGGTTTAGAGGTAGATCAGACAACAAATTGAATCTTCCTGCATCAGACCAAATATGTTGGAGATGTCTTACTCGGTTCAACATGGTGAATGCAACGGTTACTGGTACTCCACTTGTCACGAACCATGTTGTGGCACCCGACGAAAATGGTTATCTGGTAGATGCCACTATGTATAGAGGAATGATCGGATCTCTGATGTACCTCACAACTTCTCGTCCTGATATTATGTACGTCACATGTCTCTGTTCCAGATATCAAGCGAAACCAAAAGTAAATCATCTCATTGGGGTGAAAAGGATCTTTTGTTATCTGAAGGGTACTCCAACACTTGGGTTGTGGTATCCTCATGATGATTACTTTGAGCTAACAACGTATAGTGACTCAGATTATGGTGGTTGCAAGACGAATTACAAGTCAACATCTGCGGGATGTTAGTTCTTTGGAAAACAATTAGTCGCCTGGTAGTGTAAGAAGCAGACGACTGTTGCTCTGTCAACATGTGAAGTTGAATACGTTGTTGCTGCAAGCTGCTGTTCACAAATCATCAGGATTCAACAGCAAATGCGAGACTACGGTTTGAAATTTTCTAACACCCCTATATTTGTTGATAATTCTGCTGCTATTGCTGTCACTAAAAATCCGGTCCAACACCCTAAAGCTAAACACATCAGAATTAAATAGCACTTATACATGATTATTTTAAAAAACAATTAATCGATGTTGTTAAAATAAACACGACAAAAACTTTTGATAAACCTCGATTTAATTATCTATTAGAGGTTAATGGCGTTAAAAAGAAAGATGATGTGATTCCAGATGAATAAAGTTCATAGTCCGTTTCTAGGTTTTATTTTTTAATTTTATTTTTCTTTATTTTATTTATTTTCTTCTGTCTTTAAAATTTCAAAAATACAAAGATTTTTGGTTTTAGAATTTTAGGGGGAGAATAGTCTTAGTTAAGTAGTTAGTATTTAATTACTGAGAAAGGGGGCAGGCAGTGTCACACCCCCGCTAATAGCGGAAACACGGGGAATGTGAGCTAGACAGGATCGTCATAACACATGGCATACGATAGAGTAGCAATAAATATATGATGACAAGCGTGTCATGACGACACCCGAACACAAATGGAGACTTGTGTCGTGTATAATCAAGGTTCACGACAGCATAGCCATAAGCACAACATAAATGATCACATAAGCATTAAGGATAACTTGTAGTGTAAATTCCCACAACTCAGGAACAAGTATACAAAAGACCATGTTCAAGCTTTACAAAAGTAATAATCACAAAATGAATCATAGGGTCTCCTCTAAAAGGCAACACTCCTAGATCTTCAATTACCTTGATCACCTGAAAAGAGATGCTCAAAACGGTCAACATAATTGTTGGTGAGCATCGCAGGTTTTAAGTAATAAAAGATGTTGAGATGAAACCAGTAAGATTAATAAGAGCCACCGCAACTATACTTATTTATAGGCGGTTGTACCAGTTATAAGTAGCCACAGCCAAACCTAATGTTCGGTTCCTCACAGGAATTTATGGCTGTAAAGAAAGTATTCTCAAAGTATAAATAGTTTAATAAGACGTAGCAAGATCCACATAGCGCATACGTATAGTGTATAACCAAACCAGTCCTTAGGTCCCATTACCGGGATTAATGGTTATATAAAAAGGTTTTCCATAGTAAAAAGGGTTTAACATGACGTAGCAAGATCCACACAGCGCATACGTATAGGTTACAACCAAACCTATCCTTAGGTCCCAATTTCCAGGATTAATGGTTGTGATGGATGATCGGCTTAGAAGAACCACACAGAAGAACCACACAGAAGAGCCACACCGCCGAGAGCATCCAAGGTCAATAGCATTCACAAGTAGCATCAAACAACACATAACATCAAGTAGTAGCACATAGTAATGTGTTACCACTAAGTAATATACATAGTGGTAACATAGCACATAGTTCAAGTTCATATAGCAGCAATCACAAGATAAGCAAGATAAGTTACTCATAGAAGTAGCAGCCAACTTCCACTAGGGAAGGTGCCTGAAAACAAGTTAAGTAGGTGAGCATTCTTTTCCCCCAAGTTGAAACTATTTAAAAAGGTTTTATAAGAGTAAAAAAAGGGCCATGAAACTCACTGAACGGATGATAGGCACGTATGATGAAAATTCCCACGGTAGAATGCTATGAACAGTCAAACACCTATTGACAGTTACTGACAAGCATTAATAATGAGCATAAAGCATAAGATGATGTCAATAGATTCGGGCAGTTTCGGTTCGGTCGTGGGTAGTACACACACAAGCAGGCATACACATATCAGACTAGGTTATTTTAAATAGTATGTGCCTGTTGATAGCGTTGACTTTAATCTTTGTGGTCAAGCTATGACACTTTATTAATGTTACCTTATCGTCGTAAGATCTCCGAAAAGGGGATCCACACACACACACTATCATCAGTCACACAACAGGACCGGACGCACGACTCAACCCTTCCTTCGTACGAATGGACCTTCAGTCGTACGAATCAGCTTCATTCGTACGATTGAACCTTCATTCATGAGACTAAGCATTCAGTCGTACCATGCAAGACCCAGTCATACGACTCAACCTCCATACACACGATTGGACCTTTATTCGCACCAATTAGCTTCATTCGTGAGATTGAACATTCATTTGTGCGACTGGCCTTTCAGTCGTACGACTCACACACAATCGCACACAATTTCATTCGCACTGACTCAATCGCATGCACGCTCACTCGCATGGACTCATTCGCACACACATTCATTCGCACAGATCCATACGCATGACCCAGTCGTACGATTTGCCCAATCGCACAGCTCAGTCACGCGACGTACTCATACGCCTGACCCAGTCACACGACTCACCCCAGTCGCACGGCTCAGTCGGCCGGAAGGCCCAGTCGCCCTGCACAGCAGATCGCGACTGCTGAGACTTCGAGCAGCGTCCAGCTGCTCCGGGCGTGGGTTTCACACACCAAGAACCTCCAGAATCCATATCCTAACATGTCTAGACAAGAAGCACACTCAAAAACACAATATGCAAGCCCACACGACCTCATGTGCTCGGATGAACCCGAGCACCCGAAACCCTAGAAAACGCAACAGCTAAATCGAGCAATAAACGAGGTAAGCGAGGTTATCTACCTACTAGGAACGAGTATACACGATGACACTCAAGATTAGACGAAGAAAATGCAACAAACGGGTCGATTTTTGGTGTAAGATCGATGTCCAGATGAAGAAGAAGAAAAAGAGCGATGAAGAAGAGGATGTGAAGAAGGAATGGCTGGGAAGAGGGTATTTATACCCAGCCTAGTTTGACAATTTGTAAAGTTTAGTCCCTGTACTTAGCCCCGAGTTCCTAAATTTTGTTTCGGTTGAAAACGTTATTTATTAGTCTTGTTTTTATTAATAATAAAATGTTGTTAATGATATTTATAATTTAAAAATGGTTTTATACGTGACAATAGTTTTTATATAAAAATGGTGCGTTTAGTGTTAACGGGGCAAATATTAGATAATGTTTCAAGGTGATGACGATTTAAGCTACGATAGCACACGCATAAGGTTAACCAAGCAAGCAAACAGGCATAATATCCATATAGATAGGCTATAAAGGTGAGGGATGACCGACAACAAAAGTTAACAGATTACGTCAATAAACGGACCTTTGGTGACGGATGTCACAGTATCCCCCAGTTGAGGGAATTTCGTCTCGAAATTCAACTGGTGCTAGGTCTAAGGGTGTCATCCTTGAATAGGATAGATATTTGAGTCTCATCTGATCTTCACATTCCCATGTAAACTCTGGCCCTCGTTTGGAATTCCATCTTACGTGAACAATAGGTATCTTGCTGCGCCTCAACCTTTTGACCTTTCGGTCGATGACCTCAATAGGTTCCTCCACGAAATGGAGGCTTTGATCAATCTTGATATCCTCAACAGGCACATGAAGTGATTCGTCAGCTCAACACCTCTTGAGGTTCGATACATGGAAAGTATCATGTACACTGTTAAGCTCTTGTGGCAACCTTAATCGGTACGCCACCAGGTCGATTCTTTCTGCGATCTCGAATGGTCCAACATATCTCGGGGCCAACTTCCCTTTCTTTCCAAACCATACGACCCCTTTCCATGGAGAGACCATAAGCAACACTCGATCCCCAACGTTAAACTCTAGTGGCTTCCGACGGTTGTCGGCATAGCTCTTTTGGCGGTCTCTAGCAGCTTTGAGTCTGTCTTTGATTTGGAAGATCTTATCGGTGGTTTCTTGAATGATTTCGGGACCTGTTAGCTGGCTTTCACTAATTTCGGCCCAACATACAGGCGATCTACATTTCCGTCCATACAACGCTTCGAACGGTGCACAGCCAATACTAGTATGGTAACTGTTATTGTAGGAAAACTCGATCAGCGGTAGATGAGTATCCCAACTGCCACCAAAATCAATAACGCACGCCCTCAACATGTCCTCAAGCATCTGTATCGTTCGTTCACTTTGGCCGTCTATCTGGGGGTGATAGGCTTTACTCATGTCTAATCGAGTGCCCATCGCTCTCTGTAACGTCTGCCAAAATCGTGAAGTGAATCAACTGTCTCGGTCGGATGTGATTGACACTGGCACCCCGTGCCGTGTCACAACCACTTTGATGTACACCCTTGCCAGCTTATCCATCTTATAGTCTTCTCGGATAGGCAAGAAGTGAGCGGATTTTGTCATTCGATCCACCACGACCCATATCGAGTCGTGTCCGCTTGGCGTTCTCGGGAGTTTGGTAATGAAAACCATAGTGATGTTCTCCCATTTCCACTCGGGAATTTCAGGTTGTTGCAATAGTCCTGATGGTTTCTGGTGTTCAGCCTTGACCTTTGAACAAGTCAAGCATTTGCTCACATATATAACAATATCTTTCTTCATACTGGCCACCAGTACAGCTTTTTCAGATCGTGGTACATCTTGTCTGCACCAGGATGAACAGAGTATCGAGTCTTGTGTGCTTCATCCAAGACTAGTGTACGTACACCTCCCCATCTGGGGACCCATATACGATCCATGAAGTAATGTACGCCGTCATCCTTGCGACTCATTTGTTTATCCATCCCTCGGAATTCTTCTCCCGCAAGGTTTTCTTCTTTCAAAGCCTCGCTTTGAGCAATTTGAATCTGAGCCTTTAGATTAGTTTGAATAGTCAAACCTAGCGCTCGAGCACGTAATGGTTTCACGCGTTCTTTGCGGCTTAAAGCATCAGCCACCACGTTAGCTTTCCCGGGGTGATACCGGATTTCACAATCGTAGTCGCTAAGCAACTCTACCCAGCGTCGCTGTCGCATGTTATGTTCCTTCTGATCAAGAATATGTGAAGGCTCTTATGATCCATGTAAATGATGCATTTGGTTCCATATAGATAATGCCTTCATATCTTGAGTGCAAATACTACAGCACCCAACTCCAAGTCATGAGTTGTGTAGTTCTTTTCATGCACCTTTAGTTGTCGCGATGCATAGGCAATTACCTTATCTCTTTGCATTAGCACACATCCCAACCCTTGATGTGAAGCATCGCAGTATACCATTAAATCATTAGTTCTGTCCGGGAGGGACAGTATTGGAGCATTGCACAGCTTTTCTTTCAATGTCTGGAAGGCTCGTTCTTGTGCATGTCGCCAATCAAACTTCTTGTCTTTCTGGGTTAGCAGCATTAACGGTTGTGCGATTTTCGAGAAGTTCGCAATAAAACGACGGTAGTATCCGGCCAATCCTAGAAATTGCCGTATTTCTGAGGGTGTTTGGGGATTATCCTATTTCTTCACAACTTCAATCTTACCGGGGTCCACATGAATTCCATCTTCGTTAACCACATGACCCAAAAACTTTACTTCTCGAAGCCAGAATTCACACTTCGAGAATTTGGCGAAAAGTTTCTCCTCCTTCAATAGTTCTAGAATTGCTGGGGGTGTTTTGCATGATCCTCCTTCGAACGGGAGTAGATGAGTATGTCGTCTATGAATACAATCGGGAACTTATCCAGATAAGGCTTGCACACCCGATTCATTAAATCCATAAAGACAGCCGGTGCGTTGGTCAACCCAAACGGCATGACCAAGAACTCATAGTATTCGGAATATCGTCCTCGAATACTCTTAGCTGATGATATCCAGATCGAAGGTCGATCTTAGAGAAATACGAGGCTCCTTGCAACTGATCGAACAGGTCGTCGATTCTAGGAAGAGGATACCGATTCTTCACGGTCAATTTGTTCAATTCCCTGTAGTTGATACACATACGGAACGACCCATCCTTCTTCTTGACAAATAACACCGGTGCTCCCCACGGTGAATAACTCGGTCGAATAAAACCTTTCTCCAGTAGTTCCTGTAGTTGGCTTGATAACTCTTGCATCTCTGAGGGTGCTAACCGATACGGTGTCTTAGCTACCGGCGTAGCTCCAGGAACCAGCTCTATATGGAATTCCACCTGTCGTGGAGGAGGCAATCTAGACAAATCATCAGGGAACACTTCCGGGTAATCCCGTACAATCGGAATGTCGGCCAATTTCGTCTCTTCTTCCTTCTTTTCTACCACGTGAGCCAGAAAGGTGTAACACTGCTTTCGTAGACCATGGTGTGCTTTCATGCAGGAGGTAAGCTTCAAGTTCTTTCCCGGTCGCTCCTCTTGTATTCTGAGTACTTTCCCGTCTGACATGGGGATCCGCACTACTTTATCTCGGCAAACAATCTCGGCTCCATGCTTAGACAACCAATCCATTCCCACTATTATGTCAAAGCTCCCCAACTCAAAAGGTATCAAATCTATGTTGAAGGCCTGGTTTTCCAATATTAGAGTGCAATCTTAATAATTTTCTCTGCCTGTTCAACCCTACCATTTTCCATTTCTACAGAGTAACTAGTTTCTAGTCTACTGGCACTCAAATCAAGCATTTGTACAAACTCAGATGATATGAAACTATTGTCTGCTCCAGTATCAAACAGTACAGATGCGAAGTGGTTATTGAGTAAGTGCGTACCCGTGACAACGTTCGGATCTTGACGGGCATCATTAGCTCCAATGACGAAGGCACGACCCCGGGCAGCATTACCTTGGTTTCCTTGGCCTTGCGCACCCGCTATGGCCATTATCTGCTGCTGGTTGTTTCCCTGCTGACCCGGTGCCCTGTTCAGTCGGGGGCACATATTTTTGAAGTGATCAAGGCCTCCATACTCGTAACAAGCCTGGCATTCCCAGCGGGGTTAACCGCGTTGATGGGTGCCACCAGGTTTGGCGTTACTCTGCAGTCTCTTGCTTGATGCCCGGGCGTCTGCAGTTCAAACACACCCGGCACGGCGCTGCTGGAGGATGATGAAGATTACACCTGTCACATTTCGGGTGCGGCCCAGCATATTCCTTCTTCCCTTGAGTCTCGGCCACAAAGTTTCTGGTCGTTTTGGCCCTCTTATCAAACTTTCCAGTACCATACCGACTTGTTTCCCCAGTCTCTTCCTTTTCTCCGCTCCCCTACCCAATAATCCTGTTCTTATCATCTCATCAGTGAGAGCGCCCGCTTTCAGAATAGCGCTCTGGATTGTAGGGGGAGCAGCTGCAGTTACCATCGCTCGGATTTGAGGCGCGAGCCCCCAAATGTACTTTTCTATCCTCTTGGATTCCGGAGTGACTAGGTGTGGAACTAGTCTAGCCAGCTCGTGGAATCGGTCAGTATAAGCTGCGTGCCCAGCCCCCACCATAGCATGATTCCAGAACTCATGCTCAAGCTTCTGCATCACGTTGAGAGGGAAGTATTCCTCGGTGATCAGGGCTTTGAATTCATCCCAGGTCATCCGCATCGCAGATTCCCTTCCTCTAGCTTGAACCTGGGTGTTCCACCAGGTTAGTGCTCTGCCCTGCAGTGAGCACGTAACATACTTGATCCGTTGGCTGTCAAGGCATTCACTGATGTCGATCACAACCTCCATCTTCTCAAGCCATCTAGTCAGGGCTATCGCCCCACCTTTCCCATCGAAATCCCGGGGCTTAAGGCCACAAATTCCTTGTAAGAATAGCCCCGTTTGGCGTTAACAGCCCCAGTTTCATTACCTTCTGTACCACCATTTCCAGTCTCCTGATTGCTTTCATTCCCAATCGGGTTCCCAGTATCCTCATTTTCATTACCACCATCCCCGTGGGGGTGGTTTTGCTGTTGCAGAGCGTCGCTCACCTGAGCTACAATAGTTGGAATCAGGGCAGTCAATTGTTGAGCAATTAAGGCTGCCATATCAGGGTTTCCAGTCCCTTGGTTATTGCAAGAAGGGCCTTCATTTTCTATTGGAGGTCTACCCCTGCTTCTGCCTCTGCCCCTCGGGGCTTCACTTCCGCTACTATTGCTGCGGGTGGATCTTCGAGGCGGCATGTTCTATTCATACAAAAAGGCAACAAATAAGCTTTAGTCACCTTAAGATACACAAGTACTCCACTTATCAAGTCCAACGTTTCATGTTCCGGTCAATCAAGATCACCATGCAGCCCATTTCAAGCATATTCTCGGTATATCGGTGATGTTTATATATAGTGTTCCCCGTAGCATTCCCACTACACCCACGATGTACCGAGAATGATGCCTAATCCGGTTACATGACATCCGACCTTCCTTCGCATCATATTCGTAATAATCCATCAAGTCGACTGAGAGCCTAAACATGTAATCACGTATGGTCTGGCGGAGGTTGTCTATCTCGCGTCCTGAAAGGACTCAGACATACTCAGGTCGGTCTCAGTATCTGAGGTCAAGCGCAATGTATGATCTGTGACGATCTTTTCGGGTCCCAATACCCGAATTTGGTTATGATAACTTGGCGCGCAGAGGGAACAGAAGATCCAATAGGAAGCATCTCATAGGTGTCGAGCACAAGGGCTCAAGCACAAAGTAAAAGATCACATAACAGAAGGATAACCAAACATGTAAGGAGGAACACATACATGAGATATAAGAATGCACACAAGCTTAAGTATGAAAATCTACATGAAGGTTCCTAGGTTATAGTCTAGGTCAAGTGTAATTGCCTAATTCTCTATAATCAATGGCTCTGATACCAGTCTGTCACACCCCCGCTAATAGCGGAAACACGGGGAATGTGAGCAAGACGGGATCGTCATAACACATGGTATACGATAGAGTAGCAATAAATATATGATGACAAGCGTGTCATGAAGACACCCGAACACAAATGGAGACTTGTGTCGTGTATAATCAAGGTTCACGACAGCATAGCCATAAGCACAACATAAATGATCACATAAGCATTAAGGATAACTTGTAGTGTAAATTCCCACAACTCAGGAACAAGTATACAAAAGACCATGTTCAAGCTTTACAAAAGTAATAATCACAAAATGCATCCTAGGGTCTCCTCTAAAAGGTAGCACTCCTAGATCTTCAATTACCTTGATCACCTAAAAAGAGATGCTCAAAACGGTCAACATAATTGTTGGTGAGCTTTGCAGGTTTTAAGTAATAAAATATGTTGAGATGAAACCAGTAAGATTAATAAGAGCCACCGCAACTATACTTATGTATAGGCGGTTGTACCAGTTATAAGTAGCCACAGCCAAACCTAATGTTCGGTTCCTCACAGGAATTGATGGCTGTAAAGAAAGTATTCTGAAGGTATAAATAGTTTAATAAGACGTATAGTGTATAACCAAACCAGTCCTTAGGTCCCATTACCGGGATTAATGGTTATATAAAAAGGTTTTCCATAGTAAAATGGGTTTAACATGACGTAGCAAGATCCACACAGCGCATACGTATAGGTTACAGCCAAACCAATCCTTAGGTCCCAAATTCCAGGATTAATGGTTGTGATGGATGATCGGCTTAGAAGAACCACACAGAAGAACCACACAGAAGAGCCACACCACCGAGAGCATCCAGGGTCAATAGCATTCACAAGTAGCATCAAACAACACATAACATCAAGTAGTAGCACACAGTAATGTGTTACCACTAAGTAATATACATAGTGGTAACATAGCACATAGTTCAAGTTCATATAGCAGCAATCATAAGATAAGCAAGATAAGTTACTCATAGAAGTAGCAGCCAACTTCCACTAGGGAAGGTGCCTGAAATCAAGTTAAGTAGGTGAGCATTCTTTTCCCCCAAGTTGAAACTATTTAAAAAGGTTTTATAAGAGTAAAAAAGGGCCACGAAACTCACTGAACGGATGATACGCACGTATGATGAATATTCCCAACGGTAGGATGCTATGAACAGTCAAACACCTATTGACAGTTACTGACAAGCATTAATAATGAGCATAAAGCATAAGATGATGTCAATAGATTCGGGCAGTTTCGGTTCGGTCGTGGGTAGTACACACACAAGCAGGCATACACGTATCAGACTAGGTTATTTTAAATAGTATGTGCCTGTTGATAGCGTTGACTTTATCTTTGTGGTCAAGCTGTGACACTTTATTAATGTTACCTTATCGTCGCAAGATCTATGAAAAGGGGATCCACACACACACACACACTATCATCAGTCACACAACAGGACCGGACGCACGACTCAACCCTTCCTTCATACGAATGGACCTTCAGTCGTACGAATCAGCTTCATTCGTACGATTGAACCTTCATTCATGCGACTAAGCATTCAGTCGTACCATGCAAGACCCAGTCATACGACTCAACCTCCATACACACGATTGGACCTTCATTCGCACGAATCAGCTTCATACGTGCGATTGAACATTCATTCGTGTGACTGGCATTTTAGTCGTACGACTCACACACAATCGCACACAATTTCATTCGCACTGACTCAATCGCATGCACACTCACTCGCATGGACTCATTCGCACACACATTCATTCGCATGGATCCATACGCATGACCCAGTCGTACGATTAGCCTAATCGCACGGCTCAGTCACGCGGCGCACTCATACGCCTGACCCAGTCGCACGACTCACCCCAGTCGCACGGCTCAGTCGGCCGGAAGGCCCAGTCGCCCTGCACAGCAGATCGCGACTGCTGAGACTTCGAGCAGCGTCCAGCTGCTCCGGGCGTGGGTTTCACACACCAAGAACCTCCACAATCCATATCCTAACATGTCTAGAAAAGAAGCACACTCAAAAACACAACATGCAAGCCCACACGACTTCATGTGCTCAGATGAACCCGAGCACCCGAAACCCTAGAAAACGCAGCAGCTAAATCGAGCAATAAACGAGGTAAGTGAGGTTATCTACCTGCTAGGAACGAGTATACACGATGACACTCAAGATTAGACGATGAAAATGCAACAAACGGGTCGATTTTGGTGTAAGATCGATGTAGAGATGAAGAAGAAGAAAAAGAGCGATGAAGAAGAGGATGTGAAGAAGGAATGGCTGGGAAGAGGGTATTTATACCCAGCCTAGTTTGACAATTTATCAAGTTTAGTCCTGTACTTAGCCCCGAGTTCCTAAATTTTGTTTCGGTTGAAAACGTTATTTATTAGTCTTGTTTTATTAATAATAAAATGTGTTAATGATATTTATAATTTAAAAATGGTTTTATACGTGACAATAGTTTTTAAAAAATGGTACGTTTAGTGTTAACGGGGCAAATCTTAGATAATGTTTCAAGGTGATGACGATTTAAGCTACGATAGCACACGCATAAGGTTAACCAAGCAAGCAAACTAGCATAATATCCACATAGATAGGCTATAAAGGTGAGGGATGACCGATAACAAAAGTTAACAGATTACGTCAATAGACGGACCTTTGGTGACGGATGTCACAGGCAGATAAGCTAAAAAGCAAAGACATCAAATCTGTGAAATTTATTCAACACTATGGAAAATGATAGTACACAGGCATCTTATCGTTTGGGACTCAAAAGGATTTAAATGTCTTACAATATTATATTAAAATTACAGAAAATTATAAGTCTAAGAAGTGAAAAATGATTGTAAGCTAGTCTGTTACTGTGGTTACATAGAGAAAGTAGACTTAGGGGTTGCTAGTCCATTATATGATGTGTAGGTAGGTTCGACACAATAGACTAGTAGATTTCATTGGTGAATAAATTAAAACTAAATCATTCAACAGGCCGTGGGTTTTCATCTCATCCCTGGTTAACACAATCAATGAATTTCCAATAAGGGATGCGGAGCAAAATGAACGCCACAAATGTGTGCGGACAACCATAAAATGAGCAAAGTGCATGAAAAATGTGAAATGCAATCAAGCTAACGACAAATGTTTTTGTTGCGTTATATGTAAAATAGAATTGCTCTAACAAGAAGATAGATTGTGTGCCTCTCTGCTGTGCGATGACACTGACCTGAGCATAAGCATAACCTAAATATTCTAGAATTCATTGTTGTTTGCGCCTCTCTGCTGTGCGATGGCACTAACCTGAGGCTTGGCATCTCTTTGGAAGCTCTTAGAATAGTTTCTTCTTGTCAAAAAAAAAACCGTAGACCGCTCAAAAATCTCCTGAGGAAAGTTGATTGGAACATAAGTGTGGGAACCACAAATGCTTGTTGAATAATAAACCTAAATAATCACCATGTGTGTCAAAAATCTGTGTATGGATTTGGGTAGACAAATATACTGACAATCATCTTGGCTGCATTCCCGATCGTCAAAATCAATGTGTGCTACATACCAGCTCTAGCATGATTTCCTATTAGTGCTTTTGACTCTTAGATGAATAAGATTCTGTGATGGGTAAATATAGCGTTCTCTGTTATCTAAATAAATATAAAAGGTCTAAAATGATTATGTTTATGCCTGTATGATTCCATATGAATCTTTCTAGATATGATGAAAATGTTTGAAGCTGTTTTGCTTAGGGGGAGAAATCGGTTAAGTGATATTTAAAAGTTTTCAACCCTCCTTAAATGAAAAACACAAAATTATGGCTCAATCGCACTATTGAATCATAAGTATGGGCCAGTCGCACGATTTGATCATAAGTATGAGTCAATCGCACGAATGGACCACAAGTATGGCCCAGTCATACGATTAGACCACAAGTATGGCTCAATCGTATGACTGAACTATGAGGATGGCCGAGTTGTACGATTGGATGCACCAGAATGAACCAATCGCACGATTGAAAAAGGGAGTATGACTCAGTCGTACGATTGAACCTCTGTCGCACGTATGAACCGTCCGAATGGGTCCAGTCGCACGATTGAAACTCAAATCAGTATAAAAAAGGGGCTCAGTCGGTCATAGCCCTACTCTTGACTTCAAACGCTCTCAAACTACCGATTACCGAAGACACCCTTTTTCAATTTTTTCCGTGTGACTTCCATTGATTTCTTGTTACTGACCGATTTACATTCATCTACAGGTACTGTGTGAACGAAATCATGATGCATGCTAACGTAAAATCAAACAAAAGTGTCCGAATGATTTAAGAAGTAAAACGAAACACATAACCCCAAAATTGGACCTCTAAATGGACTTAAATGTGAACTTAACAGATAATGAGTGTAACAATGAGTCTATGCGCGTCTAATGAATCCAATATTGATATGAAAATGACCGTTTTGACAAAGATTCAAATCCATGGACTCGTACAGTGCGCATGCGACAGGACATACTGATGAACTTCAGTCGCACGATTGAGCCAGACGCGTGATTCAATTGCACAATTGAATCAATCGGTGACTCAGTCGCACGACTGACACAACCGCATGTCGTGGCACATGACTAAGCTCAGTTGAAGCTCAATCATATGACTGAGTTCAGTCGTATGGTTCAATCGTATGATTGAACCAGATTGATATGATCTGTTGAAGTTCAAATATTCTTTCTTGTGAATGAATCTAACATGTTTGTTACGTGTATTGCAGTAAAATGGCCGATAGATGGATGATGAGCACTAAGCATAACATCTGTGCTTATCTCAACACCATGTCTTGGAATGCATCAGATTTTGTCGGGATCATAGAGTTTCTATGCCAATTGAGGATACACCGTGCCATATCTATTCCCTGCACACCTTACCGCTCACTACAGCAGGCATTCTGGGAGAATGCTGTTGTAGACCGATCTGTTGAGCCTTTTTGGATTGTAGCTATGTGTTTGGAGAGGATATAAACATAGGGGAGGCTGACTTGAGGAGAGTCTTGGATCTGGGAGATGACTCAGACTATCCCACCAAGCTGCATCCAATGACTATAAGGGGATGCTTTCTACGGATCAAGTACGCCGGCGACATCAATGCCGACGTGCTCAACAAGAGCAACATGTGCCCGCAGTTAAAATACTTGGCACATGTGATCCTAAAGCGCATAGCCTCCCGACGTGGTGGGTTTCACGAGATGAGCGACCAAATTCAGAACGCGTTTGTTGCATTGGTGGTCAACCACCCATTAGGTTTCTCTAGGATGTTCTTCAACTACATGAGGGAGAACATCAAGGCTACGGGGAAGGAGGGATTCTGCATGTACCCCAGGTTTCTACAGCTGATCATCAATGAGAAGCTACCTCACCTGCTCAAGCTGAAGGATGATGAGGTGTCATTAGAAGTTATGGATGACACCATGTTAGGAAGGATGAAGGTGTGCCAGGTTAAGCAGGTGAAGCCCCTGGTTAGGAGGTTATTCGGTCATGTGGCCATCATCAACTATGTCGCGCCAGCTAGAAAGAAGTGGGACCACGACGACAGCTACTAAGATGTCGAGCCTGTCATGATTCCTGATGACAAAGAAGAAGAAGAAGATGATGACCAGGATCATGGTCAAGGTGGTGGAGATGAGGGCTCTAGTCAATCAAGAGCGACTGACACGTGTAATATTCCTCCACCACCTCAGAAGAGTGGGTCTTCAGCTCCTGGTGGATCCGAGCAAGCTGCCATCCACCAGGACTTTGAGATAGATGAAGATGATGATTCAGATGAAGAGCCTCTCACCAGGAGAGTTGGTAGCAGGGTTAGGGCTACCAAGAAAGGGAAAGAGTTGGTTAGTGAATACCAAACTAGTGCTGAGGGTGTTGACACTGAGGTCACAGATCCATCTTACACACCCGACCAACCTATCATCGTCGTCGTCCTCGTCATCGTCATCGTCATCGTCATCGTCGTCGTCATCGCCGTCGTCGGTGTCGGCGTCATCGGCGTCAGCGTCATCGGTGTCGGCATCGTTATCGTCGTCATCGTCGTCATCTTCATCATCTTCGTCGTCGTTGTCGTCATCGTCGTCGTCATCGTCGTCGTCCTCGTCGTCGTCATCGTCGTCATCCTAGTCGTCATCGTTGTCGTCCTAGTCGTCATCTTCGTCGTCATCGTCGTCCTCCTAGTCATCATCATTGTCGTCGTCATCGTCGTCGTCATCGTCGTCGTCCTCGTCGTCGTCATGTCGTCATCATCATCTTCGTCATCGTTGTCGTCGTCATCGTCCTCGTCATCGTCGTCGTCATCGTCGTCGTCATCATCTTCGTCATCGTCTCCGTCATCATCGTCGTCATCGTCGTCGTCGTCACCGTCGTCGTCATCATCATCATCATCATCATCATCGCTATCGTCGTCGTCATCGTCATCGTCGCTCGTCATCGTCATCATCATCATCATCATCATCATCATCATCGCTATCGTCGTCGTCATCGTCATCGTCGTAATCATCGTCGTCGTCCTCGTCGTCATCCTCGTCGTCATCCTCGTCCTCGTCATCGTCTTCGTGATCGTCATCGTCATCGTCATCATCATCGTCTGCGTCGGCATCGGCGTCGTCGGTGTCGTCGGCGTCGGCGTCGGCGTCGTCGTCATCGTCGTCGTCGTCATCGTCGTCGTCGTCATCATCGACGTCGTCCTCGTCGTCGTTCTCGTCATCGTCCTCGTCGTCGTCATCGTCATCGTCATCGTCATCGTCATCGTCATCGTCATCGTCATCGTCATCGTGATCGTGATCCTCATTATGATCGTCATCGTGATCATCATCGTCATCATCTTCGTCATTGTCATCGTCATCGTCATCGTCATCCACGTCGTCGTCCTCATCGTCGTCATCGTCGTCGTCATCGTCGTCGTCATCGTCATCGTCGTCGTCCTCGTCCTCGTCCTCGTCATCGTCCTCGTCCTCGTCATCGTCATCGTCATCGTCATCGTCATCGTCATCTTCATCGTCATCGTCATCGTCATCGTCATCGTCATCGTCATCATCATCGTCATCGTCATGGTCATCGTCATCGTCATCGTCATCGTCATCGTCATCGTCATCGTCATCGTCATCGTCATCATCCTCGTCATCGTCGTTCGTCATCGTCGTTCGTCATCGTCATCGTCATCGTCATCGTCATCGTCATCGTCGTCGTCATCGTCGTCGTCATTGTCGTCATCATCGTCGTCGTCATCGTCGTCCTCATCGTCGTCTTCATCGTCGTCGTCATCGTCGTCGTCCTCGTCATCGTCATCGTCATCGTCATCGTCGTCGTCATCGTCGCGTCGGTGTCGGCGCCATCGGTGTCAGCGTCATCGGTGTCGGCATCGTTATCGTCATCATCGTCGTCATCTTCATCATCTTCGTCGTCGTTGTCGTCATTGTCGTCGTCTTCGTCGTCGTCCTCGTCGTCGTCATCGTCGTCATCCTAGTCGTCATCGTTGTCGTCCTAGTCGTCATCTTCGTCGTCATCGTCGTCCTCCTAGTCATCATCATCGTCGTCGTCCTCCTCGTCGTCGTCCTCGTCGTCGTCCTCGTGGTCGTCATCGTCCTCGTCCTCGTCATCGTCATCGTCATCTTCATCGTCATCGTCATCGTCATCGTCATCGTCATCGTCATCGTCATCGTCATCGTCATCGTCATCGTCATCGTCATCGTCATCGTCATCGTCATCGTCCTCGTCATAGTCGTTCGTCATCGTCGTTCGTCATCCTCATCGTCATCGTCGTCGTCATCGTCATCGTCGTCATCATCGTCGTCGTCATTGTCGTCCTCATCGTCGTCATCATCGTCGTCGTCATCGTCGTCGTCCTCGTCATCGTCATCGTCATCGTCATCGTCGTCGTCATCGCCGTCGTCGGTGTCGGCGTCATCGGCGTCAGCGTCATCGGTGTCGGCATCGTTATCGTCATCATCGTCGTCATCTTCATCATCTTCGTCGTCGTTGTCGTCATCGTCGTCGTCATCGTCGTCGTCCTCGTCGTCGTCATCGTCGTCATCCTAGTCGTCATCGTTGTCGTCCTAGTCGTCATCTTCATCGTCATCGTCGTCCTCCTAGTCATCATCATTGTCGTCGTCATCGTCGTCGTCATCGTCGTCGTCCTCGTCGTCGTCATGTCGTCATCATCATCGTCGTCATCGTTGTCGTCGTCATCGTCCTCGTCATTGTCGTCGTCATCGTCATCGTCATCGTCTTCGTCTCCGTCATCATCGTCGTCATCGTCGTCGTCGTCACCGTCGTCGTCACCATCATCATCATCATCATCATCGCTATCGTCGTCGTCATCGTCATCGTCGCTCGTCATCGTCATCATCATCATCATCATCATCATCGCTATCGTCGTCGTCATCGTCATCGTCGTAATCATCGTCGTCGTCCTCGTCGTCATCCCGTCGTCATCCTCGTCCTCGTCATCGTCTTCGTGATCGTCATTGTCATCGTCATCATCATCGTCTGCGTCGGCATCGGCGTCGTCGGTGTCGTCGGCGTCGGCGTCGGCGTCGTCGTCATCGTCGTCGTCGTCATCGTCGTCGTCGTCGTCATCATCGACGTCGTCCTCGTCGTCGTCCTCGTCATCGTCCTCGTCGTCGTCATCGTCATCGTCATCGTCATCGTCATCGTGATCGTGATCGTGATCCTCATTATGATCGTCATCGTGATCATCATCGTCATCATCTTCGTCATTATCATCGTCATCGTCATCGTCATCCACGTCGTCGTCCTCATCGTCGTCATCGTCGTCGTCATCGTCGTCGTCATCGTCATCGTCGTCGTCCTCGTCCTCGTCCTCGTCATCGTCCTCGTCCTCGTCATCGTCATCGTCATCGTCATCGTCATCTTCATCATCATCGTCATCGTCATCGTCATCGTCATCGTCATCGTCATCGTCATCGTCATGGTCATCGTCATCGTCATCGTCATCGTCATCGTCATCGTCATCGTCATCGTCATCATCCTCGTCATCGTCGTCCATCATCGTCGTTCGTCATCGTCATCGTCATCGTCATCGTCATCGTCGTCGTCATCGTCGTCGTCATCGTCGTCATCATCGTCGTCGTCATCGTCGTCCTCATCGTCGTCTTCATCGTCGTCGTCATCGTCGTCGTCCTCGTCATCGTCATCGTCATCGTCGTCGTCATCGTCGCGTCGGTGTCGGCGCCATCGGTGTCAGCGTCATCGGTGTCGGCATCGTTATCGTCGTCATCGTCGTCATCTTCGTCGTCGTTGTCGTCATCGTCGTCGTCTTCGTCGTCGTCCTCGTCGTCATCATCGTCGTCATCCTAGTCGTCATCGTTGTCGTCCTAGTCGTCATCGTCGTCCTCCTAGTCATCATCATCGTCGTCGTCATCGTCGTCGTCATCGTCGTCGTCATCGTCGTCGTCATCGACGTTGTCATCGTTGTCGTCATCGTCGTCGTCATCGTCGTCATCCTCGTCGTCGTCCTCGTCGTCGACCTCGTCGTCGTCATCGTCGTCATCATCATCGTCGTCATCGTCCTCGTCATCGTCGTCGTCATCGTCGTCGTCGTCGTCGTTGTCATCGTCTTCGTCATCGTCTTCGTCATCGTCGTCGTCGTCCTCGTCGTCGTCCTCGTCGTCGTCATCGTCGTCGTCATCACCATCATCGCTATCGTCATCGTCATCGTCATCGTCGGTCGTCATTGTCATCGTCATCGTCGTCGTCATCGTCGTCGTCATCGTCGTCATCATCGTCGTCGTCATCGTCTTTGTCATCGTCATCGTCCTCGTCGTCATCCTCGTCCTCGTCATCGTCTTCGTGATCGTCATCGTCATCGTCATCGTCTGCGTCGGCGTCGGTGTCGGCGTCGTCGGTGTCGGCGTCGGCGTCGGCGTCATCGTCATCGTCGTCGTCCTCGTCCTCGTCATCGTCCTCGTCTCGTCATCGTCATCGTCATCGTCATCTTCATCGTCATCGTTATCGTCATCGTCATCGTCATCGTCATCGTCATGGTCATCGTCATCGTCATCGTCATCGTCATCGTCATCGTCCTCGTCATCGTCATCGTCATCGTCATCGTCCTCGTCATCGCCGTTCGTCATCGTCGTCGTCATCGTCGTCGTCATCGTCCTCGTCATCGTCATCGTCATCGTCGTCGTCATCGTCGTCGGCATCGTTGTCGTCGTCATCGTCGTCATCTTCTTCATCTTCGTCGTCGTTGTCGTCATCGTCGTCGTCATCGTCGTCGTCCTCGTCGTCGTCATCGTCGTCATCCTAGTCGTCATCGTTGTCGTCCTAGTCGTCATCTTCGTCGTCATCGTCATCCTCCTAGTCATCATCATCGTCGTCGTCATCGTCGTCGTCATCGTCGTCGTCATCGACGTCGTCATCGTCGTCGTCATCGTCATCGTCCTCGTCGTCGTCCGCGTCGTCGTCCTTGTCGTCGTCATCGTCGTCATCATCGTCGTCATCATCGTCTCGTCATCGTCGTCGTCATCGTCGTCGTCATCGTCGTTGTCATCGTCTTCGTCATCGTCTTCGTCATCGTCGTCGTCGTCCTCGTCGTCGTCCTCGTCGTCGTCATCGTCGTCGTCATCATCATCATCGCTATCGTTATCGTCATCGTCATCGTCGCTCGTCATTGTCATCGTCATCGTCGTCGTCATCGTCGTCATCATCGTCGTCGTCATCGTCTTGTCATCGTCATCGTCCTCGTCGTCATCCTCGTCCTCGTCATCGTCTTCGTGATCGTCATCGTCATCGTCATCGTCTGCGTCGGCGTCGGCGTCGGCGTCGGCGTCGTCGGTGTCGGCGTCGGCGTCGTCGGTGTCGTCGGCGTCAGCGTCGGCGTCGGCGTCATCGTCGTCGTCGTCATCGTCGTCGTCATCGTCGTCGTCATCGTCATCGTCGTCGTCCTCGTCCTCGTCCTCGTCATCGTCCTCGTCCTCGTCATCGTCATCGTCATCGTCATCGTCATCTTCATCGTCATCTTCATCGTCATCGTCATCGTCATCGTCATCGTCATCGTCATGGTCATCGTCATCGTCATCGTCATCGTCATCGTCATCGTCATCGTCATCGTCATCGTCCTCGTCATCGTCGTTCGTCATCGTCCTCGTCATCATCGTCGTCATCGTCGTCGTCATCGTCGTCGTCGTCGTCGTCCTCGTCGTCTTCATCGTCGTCGTCATCGTCGTCGTCATCGTCCTCGTCATCGTCGTCGTCATCGTCATCGACGTCCTCTTCGTCGTCGTCCTCATCGTCGTCCTCGTCGTCGTCATCGTCGTCGTCATCGTCCTCGTCATCGTCATCGTCATCGTCGTCGTCATCGTCGTCGTCATCGTCATCGTCATCGTCATCGTCCTCGTCATCGTCGTCGTCATCATCGTCGTCATCGTCGTCATCATCGTCGTCGTCATCGTCGTCCTCATCGTCGTCGTCATCGTCGTCGTCATCGTCGTCGTCCTCGTCATCGTCATCGTCATCGTCATCGTCGTCGTCATCGTCGCGTCGGTGTCGGCGCCATCGGTGTCAGCGTCATCGGTGTCGGCATCGTTATCGTCGTCATCGTCGTCATCTTCATCATCTTCGTCGTCGTTGTCGTCATCGTCGTCGTCTTCGTCGTCGTCCTCGTCGTCGTCATCGTCGTCATACTAGTCGTCATCGTTGTCGTCCTAGTCGTCATCTTCGTCGTCATCGTCGTCCTCCTAGTCATCATCATCGTCGTCGTCATCGTCGTCGTCATCGTCGTCGTCATCGTCGTCGTCATCGACGTTGTCATCGTCGTCGTCATCGTCGTCGTCATCGTCGTCATCCTCGTCGTCGTCCTCGTCGTCGTCCTCGTCGTCGTCCTCGTCGTCATCATCATCGTCGTCATCATCCTCGTCATCGTCGTCGTAATCGTCGTCGTCATCGTCGTTGTCATCGTCTTCGTCATCGTCTTCGTCATCGTCGTCGTCGTCCTCGTCGTCGTCCTCGTCGTCGTCATCGTCGTCGTCATCATCATCATCGCTATCGTCATCGTCATCGTCGCTCGTCGCTCGTCATTGTCATCGTCATCGTCGTCGTCATCGTCGTCGTCATCGTCGTCATCATCGTCGTCGTCATCGTCTTTGTCATCGTCATTGTCCTCGTCGTCATCTCGTCATCGTCTTCGTGATCGTCATCGTCATCGTCATCGTCTGCGTCGGCGTCGGCGTCGGCGTCGTCGTTGTCGGCGTTGGCGTCGTGTGTCGTCGGCGTCGGCGTCGGCGTCGGCGTCATCGTCGTCGTCGTCATCGTCGTCGTCATCGTCGTCGTCATCGTCATCGTCGTCGTCCTCGTCCTCGTCATCGTCCTCCTCCTCGTCATCGTCATCGTCATCGTCATCTTCATCGTCATCGTCATCGTCATCGTCATCGTCATGGTCATCGTCATCGTCATCGTCATCGTCATCGTCATCGTCATCGTCCTCGTCATCGTCGTTCGTCATCGTCCTCGTCATCATCGTCGTCATCGTCGTCGTCATCGTCGTCGTCGTTGTCGTCGTCCTCGTCCTCGTCGTCTTCATCGTCGTCGTCATCGTCGTCGTCATCGTCCTCGTCATCGTCGTCGTCATCGTCATCGACGTCCTCTTCGTCGTCGTCCTCATCGTCGTCCTCGTCGTCGTCATCGTCGTCGTCATCGTCCTCGTCATCGTCATCGTCATCGTCGTCGTCATCGTCGTCGTCATCGTCATCGTCGTCGTCATCCTCGTCGTCATCGTCGTCGTCATCGTCTTCGTCATCGTCGTCGTCATCATCGTCGTCCTCGTCATTCTCATCATGATCATCATCATCCATCTCATCATCATCATCATCATCATCATGATCATCATCATCCTCGTCATCATCATCGTCGTCGTCGTCGTCGTCATCGTCGTCGTCATCGTCGTCGTCGTCGTCGTCGTCCTCGTCGTCTTCATCGGCGTCGTCATCATCGTCGTCATCGTCGTCGTCATCGTCCTCGTCATCGTCGTCGTCATCATCGTCGACGTCCTCGTCGTCGTCGTCCTAATCTTCGTCCTCGTCGTCATCATCGTCCTCGTCGTCGTCATCGTCATCGTCGTCGTCATCGTCGTCGTCCTAATCTTCGTCCTCGTCATCGTCGTTCGTCATCGTCGTTCGTCATCGTCATCGTCATCGTCATCGTCATCGTCGTCGTCATCGTCGTCATCATCGTCGTCGTCATCGTCGTCCTCATCGTCGTCTTCATCGTCGTCGTCATCGTCGTCGTCCTCGTCATCGTCATCGTCATCGTCATCGTCGTCGTCATCGTCGCGTCGGTGTCGGCACCATCGGTGTCAGCGTCATCGGTGTCGGCATCGTTATCGTCGTCATCGTCGTCATCTTCATCTTCTTCGTCGTCGTTGTCGTCATTGTCGTCGTCATCGTCGTCGTCCTCGTCGTCGTCATCGTCGTCATCCTAGTCGTCATCGTTGTCGTCCTAGTCGTCATCTTCGTCGTCATCGTCGTCCTCCTAGTCATCATCATCGTCGTCGTCATCGTCGTCTTCATCGTCGTCGTCATCGTCGTCGTCATCGTCGTCGTCATCGTCGTCGTCATCGTCATCGTCATCGTCGTCATCCTCGTCGCCGTCCTCGTCGTCGTCCTCGTCGTCGTCATCGTCGTCATCATCATCGTCGTCATCGTCGTCGTCATCGTCCTCGTCATCGTCGTCGTCATCGTCGTCGTCATCGTCGTTGTCATCGTCGTTGTCATCGTCTTCGTCATCGTCTTCGACATCGTCGTCGTCGTCCTCGTCGTCGTCCTCGTCATCGTCATCGTCGTCATCATCATCATCATCGCTATCGTCATCGTCATCGTCATCATCGCTCGTCATCGTCATCGTCATCGTCATCGTCATCGTCATCGTCGTCGTCGTCAACATCGCCGTCGTCATCGTCTTTGTCATCGTCATCGTCATCGTCATCGTCCTCGTCGTCATCCTCGTCCTCGTCATCGTCTTCGTGATCGTCATCGTCATCGTCATCGTCTGCGTCGGCGTCGGCGTCGGCGCGGCGGGGTGTCGGCGTCGGCGTCGTCGGTGTCGTCTGCGTCGGCGTCGGCGTCATCGTCGTCGTCGTCATCGTCGTCGTCATCGTCGTCGTCATCGTCATCGTCGTCGTCCTCGTCCTCGTCCTCGTCATCGTCCTCGTCCTCGTCATCGTCATCGTCATCGTCATCTTCATCGTCATCGTCATCGTCATCGTCATCGTTATCGTCATGGTCATCGTCATGGTCATCGTCATCGTCATCGTCATCGTCATCGTCATCTTCATCGTCATCGTCCTCGTCATCGTCATCGTCATCGTCATCGTCATCGTCAACGTCATCGTCATGGTCATCGACATC
Source organism: Flaveria linearis (assembly GCA_024085815.1). Lineage (NCBI taxonomy): Eukaryota > Viridiplantae > Streptophyta > Magnoliopsida > Asterales > Asteraceae > Flaveria > Flaveria linearis. The sequence goes on from CM044001.1 coordinate 54,130,160, forward strand.
GTCATCGTCATCGTCATCGTCATCGTCATCGTCATCATCCTCGTCATCGTCATTCGTCATCGTCGTTCGTCATCGTCATCGTCATCGTCATCGTCATCGTCGTCGTCATCGTCGTCATCATCGTCGTCGTCATCGTCGTCCTCATCATCGTCTTCATCGTCGTCGTCATCGTCGTCGTCCTCGTCATCGTCATCGTCATCGTCATCGTCGTCGTCATCGTCGCGTCGGTGTCGGCGCCATCGGTGTCAGCGTCATCGGTGTCGGCATCGTTATCGTCGTCATCGTCGTCATCTTCATCATCTTCGTCGTCGTTGTGGTCATCGTCGTCGTCATCGTCGTCGTCCTCGTCGTCGTCATCGTCGTCATCCTAGTCGTCATCGTTGTCGTCCTAGTCGTCATCTTCGTCGTCATCGTCGTCCTCCTAGTCATCATCATCGTCGTCGTCATCGTCGTCGTCATCGTCGTCGTCGTCGTCGTCGTCATCATCATCATCATCGCTATCGTCATCGTCATCGTCATCATCGCTCGTCATCGTCATCGTCATCGTCATCGTCATCGTCATCGTCGTCGTCGTCAACATCGCCGTCGTCATCGTCTTTGTCATCGTCATCGTCATCGTCATCGTCCTCGTCGTCATCCTCGTCCTCGTCATCGTCTTCGTGATCGTCATCGTCATCGTCATCGTCTGCGTCGGCGTCGGCGTCGGCGTCGGCGGTGTCGGCGTCGGCGTCGTCGGTGTCGTCTGCGTCGGCGTCGGCGTCATCGTCGTCGTCGTCATCGTCAGTCGTCATCGTCGTCGTCATCGTCATCGTCGTCGTCCTCGTCCTCGTCCTCGTCATCGTCCTCGTCCTCGTCATCGTCATCGTCACGTCATCTTCATCGTCATCGTCATCGTCATCGTCATCGTTATCGTCATGGTCATCGTCATGGTCATCGTCATCGTCATCGTCATCGTCATCGTCATCGTCATCTTCATCGTCATCGTCCTCGTCATCGTCATCGTCATCGTCATCGTCATCGTCATCGTCATCGTCATCGTCATGGTCATCGTCATCGTCATCGTCATCGTCATCGTCATCGTCATCGTCATCATCCTCGTCATCGTCATTCGTCATCGTCGTTCGTCATCGTCATCGTCATCGTCATCGTCATCGTCGTCGTCATCGTCGTCATCATCGTCGTCGTCATCGTCGTCCTCATCATCGTCTTCATCGTCGTCGTCATCGTCGTCTCCCGTCATCGTCATCGTCATCGTCATCGTCGTCGTCATCGTCGCGTCGGTGTCGGCGCCATCGGTGTCAGCGTCATCGGTGTGTCGGCATCGTTATCGTCGTCATCGTCGTCATCTTCATCATCTTCGTCGTCGTTGTCGTCATCGTCGTCGTCATCGTCGTCGTCCTCGTCGTCGTCATCGTCGTCATCCTAGTCGTCATCGTTGTCGTCCTAGTCGTCATCTTCGTCGTCATCGTCGTCCTCCTAGTCATCATCATCGTCGTCGTCATCGTCGTCGTCATCGTCGTCGTCGTCGTCGTCGTCATCGACGTTGTCATCGTCGTCGTCATCGTCGTCGTCATCGTCGTCATCCTCGTCGTCGTCCTCGTCGTCGTCCTCGTCGTCGTCATCGTCGTCATCATCATCGTCGTCATCGTCCTCGTCATCATCGTCGTCATCGTCGTCGTCATCGTCGTTGTCATCGTCTTCGTCGTCGTCATCGTCGTCGTCATCATCATCATCGCTATCGTTATCGTCATCGTCATCGTCGCTTGTCATTGTCATCGTCATCGTCGTCGTCATCGTCGTCGTCATCGTCGTCATCATCGTCGTCGTCATCGTCTTTGTCATCGTCATCGTCCTCGTCGTCATCCTCGTCCTCGTCATCGTCTTCGTGATCGTCATCGTCATCGTCATCGTCTGCGTCGGCGTCGGCGTCGTCGGGTCGGCGTCGGCGGGTCGGTCGGCTGTCGGCGTCGCGTCGGCGCGTGGGCGTCATCGTCGTCGTCGTCATCGTCGTCGTCGTCATCGTCGTCGTCATCGTCGTCGTCATCGTCATCGTCGTCGTCCTCGTCCTCCTCGTCATCGTCCTCGTCCTCGTCATCGTCATCGTCATCGTCATTTCATCGTCATCGTCATCGTCATCGTCATCGTCATCGTCATCGTCATGGTCATCGTCATCGTCATCGTAATCGTCATCGTCACGTCATCGTCATCGTCCTCGTCATCGTCGTTCGTCATCGTCCTCGTCATCATCGTCGTCATCATCGTCGTCATCGTCGTCGTCGTCGTCGTCCTCGTCGTCTCATCGTCGTCGTCATCGTCGTCGTCATCGTCCTCGTAATCGTCGTCGTCATCGTCATCGACGTCCTCTTCGTCGTCGTCCTCATTGGCGTCCTCGTCGTCGTCATCGTCGTCGTCATCGTCCTCGTCATCGTCATCGTCATCGTCGTCGTCATCGTCGTCGTCATCGTCATCGTCGTCGTCATCCTCGTCGTCATCGGCGTCGTCCTCGTCGCCTTCATCGTCGCGTCATCGTCGTCGTCATCGTCCTCGTCATCGTCGTCGTCATCGTCATCGACGTCCTCTTCGTCGCGTCCTCATCGTCGTCCTCGTCGTCGTCCGTAGTCGTCATCGTCCTCGTCATCGTCATCGTCATCGTCGTCGTCATCGTCGTCGTCATCGTCATCGTCATCGTCATCGTCATCGTCATCGTCATCGTCGTCGTCATCGTCGTCGTCATCGTCCGTCACCATCGTCGTCGTCATCGTCGTCCTCATCGTCCGTCTTCATCGTGGTCGTCATCGTCGTCGTCCTCGTCATCGTCATCGTCATCGTCATCGTCGTCGTCATCGTCGCGTCGTGGTCGGCGCCATCGGTGTCAGCGTCATCGTGTCGGCATCGGTTCGTCGTCATCGTCGTCATCTTCATCATCTTTGTCGTCGTTGTTGTCATCGTCGTCGTCTTCGTCGTCGTCTCGTCGTCGTCATCGTCGTCATAACTAGTCGTCATCGTTGTCGTCCTAGTCGTCATCTTCGTCGTCATAGTCGTCATCCTAGTCATCATCATCGTCGTCGCATCGTCTTCGTCATCGTCGTCTCGTCATCGTGTCGTCATCGACGTTGTCATCGTCGTATCATCGTCGTCGTCATCGTCATCATCCTCGTCGTCGTCCTCGTCGTCGTCCTCGTCGTCGTCCTCGTCATCATCATCGTCATCATCATCCTCGTCATCGTTGTCGTAATCGTCATCGTCATCGTCGTTGTCATCGTCTTCGTCATCGTCTTCGTCATCGTCGTCGTCTCATCGCGTCGTCCTCGTCGTCGTCATCGTCGTCGTCATCATCATCATCGCTATCGTCATCGTCATCGTCATCGTCGCTCGTCATTGTCATCGTCATCGTCGTCGTCATCGTCGTCGTCATCGTCGTCGTCATCGTCGTCATCATCGTCGTCGTCATCGTCTTGTCATCGTCGATCGTCCTCGTCGTCAGCCTCTCCTCGTCATCGTCTTCGTGATCGTCATCGTCATCGTCATCGTCTGCGTCGG